>OX422144.1:75128849-75560213 GCA_949129095.1 Volucella bombylans
AAAACACACCGTCAAACCTATTGAAAGCCATTGCATTAAGTGACAATGAATACTCACCACTGCAATTAGCCTCACAAAATTTCCTTGTCCCAATAATGTGCGAACAACTAGCGAGATTATTACCTCCTGAAAATCGAAACCCATACATGGAGATCGTCCCCATGAGCTACATATGCAGTATGTTGATCAACGAGCCTCCAATCTATGGCTTATTGAGGGAAAACTGTTCTCCGAAACCGAGGGATTTGTCGTCGCCATACAAGACAAAGTCGTAGCCACTAGAAATTACCGAAAGATTGTGCTCAAAGAAAGAGTGGAGGATAAATGCAGACGATGCGGAGGCACCGGCGAAACCATCGAACAAATCATCTCAGGGTGCAGGGCCCTTTCATCACACGACTACACAAATAGACAGAACAACGTCGGTCGATTAATACACCGACAACTGGCGCTCAGCAGCGGTCTTCTTCAACACTACTATAAATACCAGTCTCTTACTGTGCTAGAAGATAACAATTTTAAGCTCTATTCGGACAGGTCAATAACCACAGACCAACAAATCCCAGTAAACAGACCAGATATAGTTCTGTTTGACAAAGCAAAGAGAAAAGTTGAAATCTTTGATGTAGCGGTGACATTAAACTGAAATGTACAAGCAACATTTGGCACAAAAATCTCCAAGTACTCCGCACTGCCAATAGAATTGAGGGCAATGTATGGGGTAGAACGAGTAGAAATAACGCCTATAGTATATCACCCATGGGTTTGCTACATAACAACCTCACCATAAACTTAAAGAAACACTGCTCGGAAAAAATACTCCCACAAATACAAAGGTCTGTTTTACTGGACATCTGCAACACCGTTAGAAAATTCCTCCAACAATGGAAATAGACAAAATGCTAAAAGGCCAAAGGGCGTAGAATTCGGACACGCTCCGACAGAGCCTAATCTCTTCGATGCAAACTCCGGGGCTAGCCTATGAGCATGAACAAACAAATTCAATAATAATAATAATCCTCCCGCGCTATGAACCGCAAAATGCAAACTTCGCTGCAAACTCCCGGGATAGGTGTTTTCCAGCCTTTGAGCATGAACAAACAAATTCAATAATAATAATAATAATAATAATAATCCTCCCGCGCTATGAACCGCAAAATGCAGGAAAAAGTTCTTAAACTGCTTCGGAAGTACCGCACTCTAGCTGAAGTGTTGGATAGAGTAAAACAAAAGTTAAGACTCTATGCTAAGCGCCTTCGTCGTTATAAAAAAGCAAAGAAAGGACGACAACTCACTGTTCCTTAAACCACAGAAAAAGTTCTTCAAGAAACTTGAGGAGAATAATGTAAGCTGTGGAACTCTCCCTAAAGAAAGTGACCTGATAAATTATTGGTCAGCAATATGGTCAATTAGCAGCTGCTATAATCACTCCTCCCAACTGCTGCAACAAATCCAGACATCTTCCATTCAACCAATGACGGACGCTAACATCACCCCGGAAATCTTCTCTGCAGCTATCAGAACATTGCATAACTGGAAAGCAACTGGCAATGATGGAATCACCTGTCTTATTATACAAACCTACTTATACAAACTTACAACATCTTGTTTAAGAATCCTTATCAGCAAACACTGTAATGACAACAATATAATTGCAGAAGAACAGAAGGGATGTGTAAACGGCTCACATGGATGTAAAGAACAGCTGGTTATTGATTCTGTTGTCGCAGGTCAAGCATGCACTAGACAACGAAACCTGTTCATGGCGTTTGTTGATTATAAGAAAGCCTTTGGTATGGTACCACACAGCTGGCTAATACATGTCCTTAATTTGTACAAAATCAACCCACAAATAATACTAGAATCAATAATCAATATATTCCAAGGAGATAGTTTGAGTCTACTCTGGTTCTGACTTGCTCTGAAGCCGCTGTCCATACTTCTTAACCAAAGCAAACATGGATAAGAGATAAGAAACAGTGTACAAAGTATCAAACTAACTCATATCATGTATGTATATGGATTACACTAAATTGTACGCCAGCACTGCTAGTAGCCTAGAACAACTACTCCAAACTGTCGAGAGATTCTCCAATGACATAAAAATGGAGTTCGGTGTATAAAAGTGCAAAACGATCGCCATCATAAGGCAAGATAACTAGAGGACTCCAGTATATAACAGCTGGCAACGAAAAGATAGTACCTCTGGAGGAGTCAGAAGTATACAAATACCTCGGAATGGAGCAAAGGAACATGCTAAATCACTCTGTCAAAAGTCGCTTGAGGAAGTATCTGTTTATGCGCCTGGAAAGAGTGCTAAGGACATCGCTGAACTCAAAAAATATGATAACAGCAGTAAATACTTACGCTGTGCCACTAATAACATATTCAGCTGGTGTTATTAAGTAGAGTGCAACCGACCTTAATGAAATGGATAGGAAAGTACGTACAATGCTGACAAATTTAGCTACCATCACCCGCAAGCTGCAATTCAGAGACTCTTGCTCCCCAGGGATACAGGAGGCAGAGGGATAGTCAACATAAAGAACCTGGTGAATAAGCAAACATAAGCAAACATAAGCAAACCATCTTCGGATATTTCTCCAGCAAAGTAGCAACATCGCCTCTTCATTGCACTGTTTTCAATGCATATGACAATTTCTCTCCAGTAGACATGAAAAACGGAGACCATCGAGTAAGCGCAGTGAGTACTCCGCAAGATATATACACGCAGTGGAAAGCCAAGCCACTGCACGGTAGACACCCCAACAAGATGGAGGAACAAAATGTTGATACAGCGCTATCAAACTCCTGGCTTCGATCTGGCAATCTGTTTCCAGACACGGAAGGGTTTATGTTAGTCATCCAAGATCAAGTTGTAGCAACGTTTATTGTCAGAGACCCTTCACTCCAGTCAGATAACTGCCGCAAGTGCGGAGCAAAGAGTGAAACTATACAGAACATACTTGCTGGTTGTACGACGCTTGCAAATGATGCCTACAAGCGTAGGCAATTATAGATACTACAGGCTATACAATTTACTGGATAGATCAGTGCTTACCTACACAAGTGGCTCTGCCAACAGACCTGACATTGTTATCCACAACAAACTGGAAAGAAAAATCATGCTCCTGGATTTTGCAGTTGTGAATAACAATAACATGGATTCGACACATTTTGGTAAGATACAGAAATACACAGCCCTATGTCAAGAGCTGAAAATATTATGGAGATGTAGCTCTGCAACAACACTACCAGTATCTACCACTGGACTCATACCTAAGTTGACTGTAAAAAATCTGGAAAAACTAAACCTGGAAGTGAATATCATAAAGGGCATGCAAAAGGCTGTAATATTGGAGAGTTGCCGAATCGTGAGGGAATTTCTATTGCTATAATTTAGTACGAAAATGGTTGTGCTCTTGGTCTTAGACCCGCATACCCATCCGAGCCTAGTCTTGCTAAACAATCAAATAAGACACGTGAATGATATCCTACGAGATGTAGAGATAGTGCAAACTAATTCAATAATGATAATAATAATAATAACCCTAGGGGGGTGTTGCGTCCCTAGATGGCGCGTCCTCAGGTGGCGGATAGAGGATTGCTCGGTAGATATGCTGGGTAGTTGGGAAATAACATACCACTCGCGGACCGTACAACAACAACAAAATCCTGCATTCTAAACTGGCAGCCAGGCAGCGTATAGGTTGGCATCTGTTCTTCGGGTTAGAAGCGGCCACTAAATTGAACCTTTCAGAAGGTGTAAAATGGAAAACATTTAAATATGGATAATACACATAATGAAATAAACCCGGGGAACTCGCACTTGGCTTGGTATCTGTGTGTGTGATAAATGAGCCACATCACATACACAATAATAATACCAACTCCCTGCAGAAGTGATCAGCAGACATATACAAGTGCAGCTCTCACACATGGGAATCAAATAGTGAAACTAATATGACAATCTATAGATTTGATTTGAGCAACGATTATTCGACCAAGTTCGTGCTATCCCCCGAAATAATCTCGTACTAGAGATAAGGCGGAGTGCAGTTAAAACTTAAGTTGAAATCCAGTTAGTTAAAAATCAGCGCGAAAACTCATACCAACTGGAGAGGAACCATCAGCCAGCTGATACTGCTCAAAATAACAACAATTAAATCAATACTAGACATTCACAACAAGAAATCAGTCGAGGAGATTGGGAGATGCAGATCATTCAGCTCGAACAAGAAACTCGATTTGTATTTGGACAGCAGCAAGTACTTTTTAACAGAACGGATCCCCTTAAACGGCCAAACATACCAAAAATTAACACATCGAAACGAGTTAGTCAAATTATCAGCATTATGAATGACTCCGTGTTCATTGAGACCATGGCTGAAATATCACACTTAAATAGCTACCGCACTATCATATACTGCGCAGCTGCTACCGCAGCAAGAATGTGTGGTAAAAAACTAACTTCTCTGTTTAACAGATGGAGACAAAAGCCCTCTCGTGATATATTCCTTCAAAGAATTAAAAATAAGATTACTGATCTACGCAGTTCAATTGAGAGAGTCAAAGCCTACCTAGCAGGTAACGAATCAAGAAGATTATGGAATAAAATCAAAGTGATATGCTCTAAACACCGCAATCACTCTAGGTATGAATCTAACCATGACGTTATATCCCGCGTTCTAAATACCCTCACACAAAAATTAACTGTATAAATATCAAAATGAAGAAAACATAAAAAGGTCTTTGATCAGACACGAAAACAACAAAGCTTTTAGTACCAAGGAGAAAGCATTCTACAGAAACTTGAGGACTCACAACGCAACGAGTAATGATGAGATCCCGACATTAGTGATATCGAAAGTTTGTTGTCAAACATCTGGTCTACCCCAAAACAGCATGATCCCAATGGCAAATGGATAAAAGAAGAACAAGAAAACCTCTGCGACATACCAGAACAAACAAGTGAAACCATCCCAATGACCACTCTTAGGTTCTTATGAGAGCCCAGAACTGGAAAACTCCCGGAGCTGATAAAATACAGAAATGTTGGTACAAATGTTTCGATGCTATACAACCAAAGCCTTTGAATCTACTAAACGAAGCTCTGAGAAGACCAATGGAGATCCGAGAGCACCTTGTAAGAGGAATAATTTAAATCTTACCCAAAAATATTGGCTTCTTCCCACCCTATACAAAATAATGACTGCATGTATAAACAAAATAATCTACAACCATTTAAACATCCACAAGATACTGAGTGAGGAACAAAAAAAATGTATCAAACGAGACCGAGGCTGCAAAGAACAACTGACTGTAGACCAGGTCATTATCGAACAAGCTACGAAAAATAAAAGGAACCTATACGTCAGTTATATAGACTATAAAAAAGCTATCGATAGTGTACCACGCACTTGGCTCATTGATGTTACAAAAATATACCGTATTCACCCACAAATAATTAAGTTTCTCGCACATAATATGGGCCGATGGAAAACTTGTATCGAGATATTTAACAGGGGCACAACGACAAGCACAAACATGGGGTGGCCGTAGTGTAGTGGTACTAGCAAACGCTTCTCACTCGGAGGGTCCAGGTTCGAATCCTGCCCATGGCAAGTCAGTTTTTCATTGTGCAATTGGAACTCAGACAGAAAAATTCTGCGTGTGAAGGCATAACACTGACACGTAGATTTGGCTGTTGTAGAGTTTCAAGCACAGAAAAAAAAATACAGTGAATTATATCTCGAATCACTCTGAGTGAAGAAAAACTCTCCGTTCTATTCGGACTCCCACCCCTGGAGAGCGAACATCGAAACCAAACACACCTGAGTTTCAAAACACTACAAAACAATTTTCCTTTCTCCTCCTTCTACCTTTCCGCCCGCGCCCAGGCAACAGTAAAAGGGTATCTAACCCCTTAGGCGCGCGTAAATTATAAAAAAAAACAAAAGACATCCCCGTCAATTCAGGCATGTTTCAGGGAGACTGCTTTATAGTTCTGTATCGCCATTAACCCTCTTAGCAACATGCTCAATTCGATGGTTTCAAAATTAAATCGAATTCTTTTGGTTTAAAATCAACCATCTTTTGTATACGGATGACCTAAAGACATACGCATCAACAAAGATACACCTTAACCATGCTTAGCAGAGACATATGTATGGAGTTTGGGTTGGATAAATGTAAGACTCTGTGTTGTGCGTGGAAAATTGTCATCATCAATACAAGGCGAACTCCTCGGGATTAAAGAAATGCTGCAGAATAAGGTTTACACATATCTGGGAACAGCTCAAAGCAATAGAATGCACTCTGCGAAAATTTAAAAAAAATGATCTCCTAGGTTAAAGGCGAATGTCTAAAATCAGGAAATCCCATTTAAACGGTAGGAATTTAGTCAAAGCAATAAACCCCTATGCCATACCGGTGCTGACCTACAGCTTTGGTATAATCAAATGGTCCACAACAGATCTTGTGGACATGGAGCGAAAGATTCGCACCTTATTGACTATATACGACCTTCACCATCCGAATTCCTGTATAGAACGAATGTCGTTGCCCCGGCGAGAAGGAGGTAGGGCAATTGTTGATCAGCAAGGCGTGCATGCTAGGCAAATATTTTCACTTAGAAGGTACTTTACCGAGAAAAGACTCATTTCAGACCTTGCGAAAATAACTCTTGAAGCTAACGACAACCTTACTCCACTCAACCTAAAAAGTCAACCACCTGTATAACTACCCGACATAGAGGACCGAAAACGAACATTTGGAGCCAAACCTCTGCATGGAAGCCAGTGCCGAGCGCTTAGGAGCGAACATGTTGACGCAGAAACGTATATTCACCCCATTTCGTTGGTTTTTTAAAAATAGCGGAGGAAATATCTCCTAGTGAGCTCAATTTCTTAAGCTTAGAGAATAAATTAAGCTCATCAACATATACCCTGTTTATATGACAGCTCAATATGCATTGAAGTAATTCGAATTGGTTCAATACGCTCATATAAACACAACTTCAAACCGCATTGAAATATTTAACACGCATTCGTTCATTCCTGTTTATAAAACGCATTGAAACTTTGTAACCGCCTTGAAATATCATATAAACATTTTCAAATCGCATAGAAACATATTACTCTCTCGCGCTCTCATCATGCTTTCATCATCGGGCAGATATTGGTTGTGTATTTAAAATGTAGGATTGCAAACGAAATATTTGGAAAGACAAAGAAATAAAAACAATGTATTCTTCCATTATCGGGCAAGTAATTAGTTGTGTATTCAAAATGTGGGATTGCAAACGAAATATTTGGAGAAACAAAGAAATAAGAACAATGTATGTGGCAGAGTGTGTCAAGTGTTAGTTCCATCAGCTGTTTGTTAAACTGTTTTCTCTCGCACATTTTGGATTTGGTTTTGGATAATTTCATATCCAAACCATTCACCATTTCTGCGGGTATTAAACCAATGCGGATTGCTTCAATGCACATTGAGCTGTCATATAAACTGAGTAATAGAGTGTATGACCAATTTGTTTATAAGTGTCAATTATTGTGCTGACCTCGTTAAAAGCTATGATAAATAAGGCCATTGACAATAGCGAAGCCCTGTAGTATGTCGTTTTCTAAATGCAATTTGACGGCAGTTAATTAGGTTATTTTTTTCGAGAAACCAGAATAATTGTCTTGAAATAATTTTTTCCAATACTTTCCCGGTACATGGGACAAGTGAAATTGTACGCAAATTCTAGTTGCCGGAGGTTTTTTGGCTTAGGGATTGGGATAATGGTGGCCACTTTTCATACTTGAGAAATAAACATGGCCAAAAGCCGTGTTTTAAAAGCGCGAGAACTGTGAGACTTAAGAGATGCGGTCAAATCCGGACTTTTTACCTTCAACAGAGTTAAGAAAGCTTTCTAATTCTAAAGACTTAAAAGGGAGATTCAATGAGAGACGCGTACGAATCAATTGAATAAGGTGGAGATTTCCCAAGTTTTTGCGAAATGCTCGACGTTCTGAATTGGGCAGGTACCCGTAATCGAGGTACAAAGTTGCCTGTCAGTACTTCAATATCTGCCCACAATTTCTGTGAGGTTGAAGTTGGGCTGATGATAGCTGTAAACTTTTCAAAGGATGGGTTTGTTTCAGATCTTGCAGTTTTACGGAATTTTGCGTTTTGATGTCAATGGGGAACTTTTTGAATTGCTGCCAAACCAATAACATTATTTCACCAGGGCACTATCGTTATACATTTTATTTGTTTAGTTTATGGAATAGAATCATTAACCGCTGAGCGAATCTAGAATTTTCGTTGTGGTTTATTTAAATGGTGGATAGAGCCGAGTGGCAACGATTGGTCGTTTCCATGGAGATCGTCAAAGATTTTCAGACTTTTGAGGATAAGGGACGCAGAAACAAATGATAGGTCGATGCATGTGAGAGTCTTGTGAGTAGGTCGGTCATCGTTTAAAATAGCTAGCCCGATTTGCCCCGACTCTTATATGCAATGGAACCCCAAGAAGTACTCCATGAGTTGAAATCACTGGTTAGCACAAGAGGGGTTGCTATACCAGAAAGTATATATTCAAGATCATTGTAATAGTTAAAGGTGTGTGTGGAATGGATCTGTGCACCAGAAGGCCGGTGTCTTGTTTCAAGGTACTATTTGATGCAAAGTTATGGAAATGAGGAGAATAATGTTGTAGTTAAAGTTCAGAGTTGTGTTTAAGAGGGGTTTCTTATAGGGATATAATGCCAGGTTGCAATTCTTTTATAAGTAATGTCAGCTCATGGCAATTATTATAACCATTAAAATTGCATTGGAGAATTCTGAATAAGGGTTTAAAAGTTTGTCCAAACTTTTGTACAATATAACATAATTGAAATTATATTGTGCTAGGACTGGAGTAGAAGGGTTTTGAAGTTAATTTACTTTGTGGCTCGGCGGCACAGAACTTGAATTATCTTCCAGATGGGTTCCCATTATTCAACCTCCGAAAAACAGAGTCCGTGTTTATGTCAATAATATTTTGATCATATCGAAGTTTGATATGAAGGATTCCGCTATTGCGGTTTTTCCGATTGTAGAGTATATTTTAAGAGTTGCAGGCGGATTTTGATGATTATAGATTTGATAAGCTTTTGCCATAGAACATTTGTTAAAAGTTTTAATTTAAAGGATCTCTTTCGCTTTCAATTATTTTGTGCATATTTTTGAGGACGACTCATGCTTCTCCGCAGTTTGCATAAAGAACACGAGTGCATTTTTCTGTTGCTAGTATGGCCCAGCAGTTAGCAATTACAACAGCGCATTGGGTTGGGGAAGTATTCTTTAACTATCATGTTAACCAATGTTAACCGAAGCTGGTAGGTGGAACCAATCAAATGGAAATAAGATTAAGCCGGTGCTGTGCTGGTTACCTTCAACAGACTTTTTAAATTTATAAACATCAATCACGCCTTGTGTTTTCATTTCTTTTATGATCTTAACTTCAGCAACATTTATGGTGCATAGGCTGTCCCTTTAGTATCATTGAGGTTAAGGTGAAGTTGGCAAGAAATAAGAAAAATGCCCGGTTTTCTTCGAAAGGAACAGATCGGCAATTTTCTGCAATTTTACCAAGAGCAATGGATTTCCGTCGCGTAGTTGCGTAATGTATTCGTGTGCTTCCTTTCTTAAGAAGAAATAAATTTTTACACGTTGAGCGCGGAAATCATTATTTCACATATTTCAACATAAAAATAAATTTTTAATTTGTTTCTATCTATTAACTTCATTTTGAAATCGCATACATGTGGATCTGAAAATAAGAAATAATGACACTATATTTAATATGTACAATCACTATATTTAACACAGTTACAATTTACAATACAATCGTTTTTCTCAACCACTTTTACTTTTCTTTATCTTTTACTTAAGCCACTTTATCACTACTCCTAATCCACATTTCAAATTTCACTCTAGAGCTGACTTGCATATCTTGGGGGATGCTGATATTTATTCTTCCCTGATATCTTTCGAGAACGTTCTGTACCGTCCAACGTCCAATACAAATTTACATTTTGCAAGAAAATTCCAAAAATATCTCCATTTTCCAATGGTCGAGCAAATGTTCTGATATTCAAATATAGATGACGCTTTTAACATTGAGACGGATATAACAATATAAATATACTGTAAAATGTTTGTGCGGGCACAAATAATAGAACTTATTCTTTTCAATACAAATCCCTTTATTCAGTACAGTTACAATTCACTATTTAATTCTTTCTCTCAGTACAATTCAATTTCTCAACCACTTATGCTTTTCTTATCTTTTACTTAAACCACTTAATCCCTTCTCCTAATTAACACTTCAAATTACACTTTAGAACTGACTTGCATACCTTTGGGATGCTGGTATTTATACTCGAATGACATGCTTCGAGAACAATCCTCGCCATCCAGCGTCCCATACAATTTCCAATTTGCTAGAAAATTCGATTCCACTCTCCAGTCGAGACTTTGTTATTCCAGTATCGACATTTCCTGGTCTTTGAATCTAGATGTCGCTGCTCACATTTAAGTGGTTATCACATTGCTCCCTCCCTACAGTTGTTCGTCCCGAACAACTTCGTCATTCAGCATCCCGTTGAAATGACACATTCTATCCAAATGGACCACTTTAAATTTTCCTCGATCCCCACGCTGGATCCGGTAGACAACGTCATTAATGCGGGTTATCACCTTGTATGGACCTTCCCAGTCCTGTTGCAATTTTGGTGATTTGCCTTTCTTACGCTGAGGATTATACAGCCAAACCAGATCTCCTTCGTTGAAACCGGAAGATTTCGCCTTGATATCGTACCTAGTTTTCATGCGGCTGCTTGCTAGCTTCATCTTTTCTCTGGTGTCTTCATGCAATTTACGAATCTTGCTGCGTAAGTCATTCACGTACTCGTTCACCTCTTTGGGCTCCGTCGGTGGGGATCCGAATTTTGCTTCACTTGGCAACCGAATTGTTTGACCAAATAAGATCTCGGATGGTGTGTGTCCTGTTGAGCTATGGACCGCGTTTCGATAGGCCATTAAGAAGAGGGGTATGTGTCGATCCCAATCCCGCTGGCAGTTGCTGACAACCTTAGATAGATGCTCACTCAAGGTCCGATTGAATCGCTCGACCATTCCATCAGATTGAGGGTGTAGTGGCGTGGTCCTTGTCTTTCTTATTCCCAAATATTGGCATATTTCCTGGAAGACTTTTGATTCAAAGTTTCGCCCTTGATCAGAGTGCAGCTCCATTGGGACCCCAAATCTGCTCACCCAGTTGTTGACTATCTGTTCGGCTACGGTCTTAGCCTCTTGATTTGGGATGGCAAACACTTCCGGCCACTTACTGAAGTAATCCATGACTACGAGAGTATATCGGTTTCCATTAAAGGTTTCGGGAAACGGCCCAGCGATGTCGATGGCTATTCGTTCGAAAGGTGCTCCGATATTGTATTGTTGCATTTGTCCATGTGTCTTTACTTTTGGACCTTTGGTAGCTGCACATCTTATGCACTTTTTGCACCAATTCTCGACATCTTGTTTAGCGCTTAGCCAATAGAAACGTTCCCTTACCTTTTCCAACGTCTTGTTTATTCCCAAATGGCCTCCTGAGATTCCGTCATGTATTTCATGGAGCACTTGGTTGACTCTGGACCGTGGCACAATTACTCGTAGCTGCATACGAGATGTTGTCCCATCTGCACTTTCCCATTTTCTCTTCAGCAATCCATCTTGCACAAAAAGCGAGTCCCACTGTGCCCAGTATGCCTTCAGAGTTTGGCTCCGATCTGATATCTGCTGCCAGCTTGGTCTTTCCTCGTGTTCCTTCCAGGCCAATATTGGTTCGATGTCATTGTCTGCCTGTTGGGAGGAACGGATTCCGTCTATACTCCAACCCTCTATTGACTCAGTCCTGATCATTTGGATAGTTGCCTGTTCTTTTGCTTCTTTACGATTGCAGTGTTCGCATTTTACTCCGCACGGTCGACGAGAGAGAGCATCAGCATTTGAGTGGAGTGTTCCCTTGCGGTGTTGCACTTCAAAGTCGTAGCCCTGCAACTGCTCGATCCATCTTGCAACTTGGCCTTCAGGGTTCTTAAATTGGAGTAGCCATTTCAGAGCTGCGTGGTCTGTCCGGAGAATGAACTTTTGTCCGTAGAGGTACTTATGGAAATGCTTCGTAACCAGAATTAAAGCCAGAAGCTCACGCCGGGTTACACAGTAGTTCCGTCCAGGTCTGGAGAGTACTTTGCTGTAATATGCGACCACTTTCTCTTGACCGTCATGAACTTGGGATATCACAGCTCCGACCCCAACATTGCTAGCGTCTGCGTCCACGTTGAACATTTTTCCGGGCAGTTTGAAATGGCTGCCTGTGCAAACGACTGGGACAATGAGGAAAAGTGCTTTGCCCTAACAATGGCCTTGCACGGTCCTGCAGCAGAATTGCTGCAAACAGTAGACATCGAAAAGCATAAAGATTATGTGACTTTAGTGCAGGCTATCGAGAAACGGTTTGGGGACAGCCACATGCAGGAGGTCTACAAGGTCCAATTGCAAAGCCGAACGCAGCAACGAGGAGAAACACTGCAGCAGCTCCAAGCAGACGTGAGTAGACTTGCACATCTGTCATACCCCACCGCAGGCCAGGAAATTATCGACGAAATGGCAAAAGATGCATTTATCAGGGGAATTGCAGATTCGAAGCTACAGTCAGCAGTAAGGATGGCCGGGAAAAGAACCCTTGCTGAAGCACTTGCC
Source organism: Volucella bombylans (assembly GCA_949129095.1). Lineage (NCBI taxonomy): Eukaryota > Metazoa > Arthropoda > Insecta > Diptera > Syrphidae > Volucella > Volucella bombylans. The sequence continues at coordinate 75,141,645 of OX422144.1, forward strand.
TTCGCTTTGGCGATGGAAGCAGCCAATCAGGCTTCCAGGGGAACACATTTCGTCAGGGAAGTAGCATCTGTCGAATGTTCCTGCACAAGAATTAGTGCCGAGGAACGAGATACTCGACGGGATACACGGATAATGCGCTGCTGGAATTGCAATAAAATAGGACACCTTCAAAGGCAGTGTAAAGAACCGGTGCGACGAAAAGACTGCCCTCACTGTGGTGACAAGAAAATAGAGGAAGAAACCCGCAGAAACAGCTATCAAGAAGCCGGTCAACCTTCTCGAAGCTATCAGTCGGGAAATGCTTAAGCACCAACTTCGCGGGGCAGAAGTTGGTAGCAGGAGTCGACGGCCCCAGGACCATCATCCAAGTCTCGCTGGCAAAACGACGCAGCGAAAGCCTTCTAGTAGAAGTAGTCAGTGGAAAAGAAAAATGGATGGCAACAATAGACACCGGTGCCACGGCCTCAATCATCAGGAGGAATCTTGTGCAGAAGTCTTGGCTGCATAACACTAGCAGCTGCAGCTTGCGAACAGCTACAGGAGCAACGATTAAGGTATATGGTGAAGTCCGCATAAAAATCCAACTGGCCGGAATAACATTCACTCACGCGTTTCTGGTAGCTGACATATGTGACGAGTGCATCATTGGTACAGACTTCATGAGAGAACATGGACTTGTAGTCGACTTGGGGGCACAAACCCTGAAATACGGAAACATGGAGATACCAATGATATACGGAAACGCCAATACCACAGTCTCAAATGTCGTCATCTGCAGCAATCAGAGTCTAGAGCCTTCGTCAGAAGCAATTTTGTGGGCAAAAGTGGAAGATGGTCCTGGTAGCCACCGATTGTATTTGATGGAGCCAGAAAAGAAAAGAGACTTCATGGTGGGAAAGACCTTAGTGGAGCCAAAGAACAACATGGTCCCTGTAAGGATTCTAAATCCAAAGACATTCAGTGTAAAGGTGAAAAAGGGGGAGATAGTGGGAAAATGTGTACCTGTTGAGGCTATATCGACTACAACGGAAAAAAAGGGTGCAAAACCGGTCACAACAGTTCAGAGCATAAAAATCAAGAACAAAATTCTCAGCCTCTGTAATCTGGACGAAGATCAGCGAATCCTGGCAGAAAAACTAATCGGTGAGTACGCTGATATATTTGCTACACAAGACGGAGAATATGGACGTACGCATATTGTTCAACACCACATTGACACCGGAGACGCTCGACCAATCCGTCAACCTGCAAGGCTTTTTCCATTGGCAAAGCAAACAGAAGTTGCCGAAATGATGTCGAAGATGAAAGCTGAGGGAGTGATTGAAGAATCGCAAAGTCCGTGGGCATCTCCAGTGGTCCTCGTGAAGAAGAAAGATGGCAGCACGAGATTTTGTGTAGACTACCGACGTCTCAATGATGTCACTAAAAAGGACAGCTACCCACTTCCGAGAATCGATGACACTTTGGATATGCTTTCTGGAGCGAAATGGTTTTCAACACTTGACTTGAAGAGCGGTTACTGGCAGGTAGAGATAAATCGTGCGGATCGTGAGAAAACTGCCTTCACTACAGGAAGCGGTCTTTGGCAGTTTGCAGTGATGCCGTTTGGACTGTGCAACGCTCCGGCCACCTTCGAGCGACTAATGGAACGAACATTGCAAGGACTCACCTGGAAAACCTGCCTAGTATATTTGGACAACGTTATCGTCATAGGTAAGACGTACGAGGAGCACCGCGAAAATCTAAAAGAAGTGTTTGAGAGGCTACGAAGTGCTCATTTAAAGCTCAACCCGGAAAAGTGCGCCTTGTTTCGTCCGGAAGTAAAATATCTGGGTCACATTATATCAGCGGAAGGAGTAAGAACGGATCCTGACAAAATCGAAGCCGTGAAAAGTTGGCCTTCTCCAAAAGATAAACACCAACTGAGAAGTTTCTTGGGACTCGCCACGTATTACAGAAGGTTCGTAAAGGATTTTGCTGGCATTGCGAAGAGCCTGCATCAACTTACGGAAAAAGGCCGACAGTTCAGGTGGTCTGGAGAATGCGAAAAAGCATTTCAAGAACTGAAGCGACAGCTGTGCAAAGCCCCCATCTTGGGTTACCCCACGCCCGGAAAAATGTTCATCGTGGACGCAGACGCTAGCAATGTTGGGGTCGGAGCTGTGATTTCCCAGGTTCATGATGGTCAAGAGAAAGTGCTCGCATATTACAGTAAAGTACTCTCCAGACCTGAAAGGAACTACTGTGTAACCCGGCGCGAGCTTCTGGCTATAATTCTGGCTACGAAGCATTTCCATAAGTACCTCTACGGACAAAAGATCATTCTTCGAACAGACCACGCAGCTCTGAAATGGCTACTCCAATTTAAGAACCCTGAAGGCCAAGTTGCAAGATGGATCGAGCAGTTGCAGGGCTACGACTTTGAAGTGCAACACCGCAAGGGAACACTCCACTCAAATGCTGATGCTCTCTCTCGTCGACCGTGCGGAGTAAAATGCGAACACTGCAACCGTAAAGAAGCGAAAGAACAGGCAACTATCCAAATGATCAGGACTGAGCCAATAGAGGGTTGGAGTATAGACGAAATCCGTTCCTCCCAACAGGCAGACAATGACATCGAACCAATATTGGCCTGGAAGGAACACGAGGAAAGACCAAGCTGGCAGCAGATATCAGATCGGAGCCAAACTCTGAAGGCATACTGGGCACAGTGGGACTCGCTTTTTGTGCAAGATGGATTGCTAAAGAGAAAATGGGAAAGTGCAGATGGGACAACATCTCGTATGCAGCTAATTGTGCCACGGTCCAAAGTCAACCAAGTGCTCCATGAAATACATGACGGAATCTCAGGAGGCCATTTGGGAACAAACAAGACGTTGGAAAAGGTAAGGGAACGTTTCTATTGGCTAAGCGCTAAACAAGATGTCGAGAATTGGTGCAAAAAGTGCATAAGATGTGCAGCTACCAAAGGTCCAAAAGTAGAGACACATGGACAAATGCAACAATACAATATCGGAGCACCTTTCGAACGAATAGCCATCGACATCGCTGGGCCGTTTCCCGAAACCTTTAATGGAAACCGATATACTCTCGTAGTCATGGATTACTTCAGTAAGTGGCCGGAAGTGTTTGCCATCCCAAATCAAGAGGCTAAGACCGTAGCCGAACAGATAGTCAACAAATGGGTGAGCAGATTTGGGGTCCCAATGGAGCTGCACTCTGACCAAGGGCGAAACTTTGAATCAAAAGTCTTCCAGGAAATATGCCAATATTTGGGAATAAGAAAGAGAAGGACAACGCCACTACACCCGCCATCTGATGGAATGGTCGAGCGTTCAATCGGACCTTGAATGAGCATCTATCTAAGGTTGTCAGCAACTGCCAGCGGGATTGGGATCGACACATACCCCTCTTCTTAATGGCCTACCGAAACGCGGTCCATAGCTCAACAGGGCACACACCATCCGAGATCTTATTTGGTCAAACAATTCGGTTGCCAAGTGAAGCAAAATTCGGATCCCCACCGACGGAGCCCAAAGAGGTGAACGAGTACGTGAATGACTTACGCAGCAGGATTCGTAAATTGCATGAAGACACCAGAGAAAAGATGAAGCTAGCAAGCAGCCGCATGAAAACTAGGTACGATATCAAGGCGAAATCTTCCGGTTTCAACGAAGGAGATCTGGTTTGGCTGTATAATCCTCAGCGTAAGAAAGGCAAATCACCAAAATTGCAACAGGACTGGGAAGGTCCATACAAGGTGATAACCCGCATTAATGACGTTGTCTACCGGATCCAGCGTGGGGATCGAGGAAAATTTAAAGTGGTCCATTTGGATAGAATGTGTCATTTCAACGGGATGCTGAATGACGAAGTTGTTCGGGACGAACAACTGTAGGGAGGGAGCAATGTGATAACCACTCAAATGTGAGCAGCGACATCTAGCAGAAAATGTCGAAACTCGAAGACTAGAAGATTTCAATACTGGATTAGCAAAGTCTCGACTGGAGAGTGGAATCGAATTTTCTAGCAAATTGGAAATTGTATGGGACGCTGGGTGGCGAGGATTGTTCTCGAAGTATGTCATTCGAGTATAAATACCAGCATCCCAAAGGTATGCAAATCAGTTCTAAAGTGTAATTTGAAGTGTTAATGAGGAGAAGTGATTAAGTGGTTTAAGTAAAAGATAAGAAAAGTATAAGTGGTTGAGAAATTGAATTGTACTGAGAGAAAGAATTAAATAGTGAATTGTAACTGTACTGAATAAAGGGATTTGTAGTGAAAAGAATAAGTTCTATCATTTGTACCCACACAAACATTCTACAATATGTTAAGAATTTTTGGACTAAATACAGTGGCGAGCAAAACCGGTCGAATAATTGTAAAAATCCTAAAAATCTTTTGTAATTCATTTATTTATTTAATAATAATTATTTATTTATTTAAAAGACACATTATTAAATTGTCTTTTAATATAGTTAAATTGTTGGTGTTTACACAAGATAATAAAATGCAAAAAAAATATTCCTGTTATAGGGTGGCGCAAAATTAATCACCCTTTCGGAAGATGGAATAATTTTTGTAAATGCAGTCGTACGTCTATCATATTTGACATTTGTGAACTAGACAGCTGCAGTATACAAACAGACAAGCAATGGAGCGCTATACTCCGCAAGAGCGTGATATAAATGACCGTCAGTCGCGTGTGAATTACTGTAAAGCCATCCTAAATCTCAACAACTAAGAGGACGATTTTGTGTCGAAAATCATCATGAGCGACGAGGCGCATTTCCACTTAAGCGGTTATGTCAATAAGCAAAATCTTCCTTTCTGGGGCACTGAAAATCCGCGTGTGATGCACAAAGAGCCATTACATCCACTCAAAGCTACTGTGTGATGTGGCGTTTACGCGAGAGGAGTGATTGGGCCGCATTTATTTGTAGGATGTCATCGGCAATACGGTCACTGTTACTGGCGAACGCTACAGGGCTGGAATTGTAATGAGCGGGGCTTGGTGAATATGTGGTTTCAACAAAACGGTGCAACCGCACACACAGCACGAGCCACATTGGATATTGTGAAGCAAGCATTTCCTGGTCGCGTAATCTACCGCGTTGGCGATTTGCATGGACAGCAAGATCGCCCGATTTAACCATACTAGACTTCTTTCTTTGGGGCTCTACTTGAAGTCGCGGATTTATGCCAACAAGCCTCAGACAATCGCAGCCCTTAAGGATTATGTTCGACAGGAATGCGAACAGTTATCACTGGAAATCTTGCGGAAAGTCATGGAAAATGCGATAAAACGGGCACAAATTTGTATCAACACTAGCGGCAGCCACTTGTAGGATATCATCTTTTCCACTCAACAGAAAAAATTGTAAAGATCCAAGTATAGATATCCATCACTCAAATAATTTTATTTTATTTAGTAAAAAAGTAATTCAAAAACAAAATTGGATGATTAATTTTGCGCGACCTTGTATTTTTATTTCGATCTTTCTGTACTTGTATTCTCTAGCATGTTCATTTAAAAAATGTCGTCGAAGGAAAAGATTCTCGCTACAATTGCGGTTATCCGCGAATTGAAAAAATTAGAAAAAAAAGAAAATATTGTGTGAAACCTCTTCTAATAAAAAGTTTTGACTTTGAAATCAAAACGCATTTGCTCAACGATTTCTTTTGGGAAAATGATGAGAGGTATTTTAAGAATTTTTCGCTCTGTAGTTCATATCCCATAGAAGGGCATAGGAACGATAAAGCCCAATTAATTTTATTGTCTATGCGTTTGCAAATTTAAAATCCTTTTTTTTCTCAAAACCATACCTTTTTTTTAACGCTTTATACCAGTCGTTCATTTGGGCTGTCAGAAGGCTTTTTATTGTGTACTCAGACTTTTATTTAAATAGAACACTAAAAACTTCTTCGGATTTTTATATTCTAAATATATGTATTTGCCTGCGAATTAATTTGAACATTCAGAATAATAAATTGGCCAAACACAGCCGATTGAATGAAACCAGAAACCACTATTCTATACTATATTTGACTTTATGTATATTTATATGTGTTAGTATATTTTGATATAAAATCGGGGAGAGAAATTTTGATTCTCAAATGAAAACTAGGAGCAAAATTTTGATTCTGAAAAAATTAAGGGAAATGGTTTTACGTCACTTTCCTTCTTCGGAGCACAGCGAAAATCCCAAACGAAAACGACATTATTTGAAAAGTATGAATGCATTTGCTCCTGTGGCTGCTAGGTTACAAAGTCAACAATTGAACAAATAGAGAATACATATTGTCCTCAACAACTGAATTAATAGGACTCGGAAACTGTTCGTCTTTGTTGCATTTTTCAAATGCTTTTCTTTTGAAACTTCGTGGGCTTGAACTTGAAAAATGAACTTGAAAAATTGCCCTATTGACACCCGGCACGAAAATTCTGGAGGATATTTTTTGTACTTAAACCCCTATGACAATTTCTGACAGTTCGCTGGCTGGAACAAATTCGTATGGGAAGCTAAAATTCGGTACGGAATAAGATTAATAAATTTGTTATAGATATTTCTGTTTTAAGTATAGAAAATAAGTATTTATAAATAAAATGTAACTGCAGTCGAAAGACATAGATATAAGTATTCAGAGTAGCTTAGAGTGCCTGTGTGGGGCCAGTAAGTTAGTATAAGATTGTTAAGTAATTGTAAGCTAGCATTTAAGCATTTTTTGTTAGAATGTAAGATTTAGTGTTAAGAAAATAAAATGCATTTAAAACTAAAACTAACTAACAGTCAAAAATCAGTCTAGCCGTGTAGGTAAATAAAACTGCCACCAAGGGGCGCTGAAGCAAATTACCGAGTGTCAATTGACACTAGGAAAAGTTCATTCAGCGCTGCATGGTGGCGTAATGTGGCGGGTGCTAAGCTGGAGGAACACTTTTCTGTCACAAAATATTGCGGAATATTTGTGCTATTTGAACCACTTCACTAGATGCGACACCCTTAGTTCATTACTATGATTTCAAATTAAAGCAGTTCAATGCCATTGAAGTGAGCTATAAATGGGTAATATTCCACCCACCTACGTAAGGTCATACCATCATCTCAAAAGATCATATCAATGGTGATTAAAGATTATAAACCAAAATCTTACACTACTGGAGATAACTACTGAAATATATGTTTGTAAACGATTAATAGAATCTATTGATGTAAACAGGAAATATTTTTAATCCATATAGAAGTTTAAAGTCACTTTCTGGAACTAGATATGTCATCCGCTTTTTAGCCGTCGACTGGTTTCGCTGTTTTTATAAGTTGTTATATTAAGTCCATACATGTGGAACTTTAAAGTAAATTCATATTCAAGAAGATCATGTTCAAAAGTAAAGTTGAAATATACCTAACCATTTTTTCTATTTCATTTCGCAAAACTAAAGAATAAAGTTTGTTTCAAAAGTTGTTAAAAAATCAAAATGAAAACGGGGAAAAAATGATTTTGTTTCACACCCGGTAGATATCTTACACTAAGGCCACTGAAAGTACCCACATTTCCATATTTTAATAGTAATGATATAAAGTTATATTATGTGTATCTTAAAATTAGTTTTAATATTTCCAGTTCATGTAATTAGACTAAACAATGTTGTGCTTGTATAGATTGCACGCCTTTAGTAAAAGTTTGTTCATAGGGGAACTTAGCAAAATTCTTTGTATGAACAAAACTTGTAATTTAATTTTAATTCGTGATATTAATATTGATATTTCTAACGAGTCCAATATTGACACTGATAAGTATTTGTTCCTTATGGCTTCGCATAGTCTCAAATGTAATATATATGACCCCACCCATATAACAGAATCTTCGAGTACTTGTATTGACCACATTTTCACCCGGTTTAAAATCTGTAATAAACTAAAACTTTCTAGAAGTGTTCTCGATTTAAAGATTACTAATCACAAAATGATCGTTTTATTATATGAGTCAGAAAATATATCGAAACCTACTTTAGTGATTCAAACAAAAGTGCATTATAAAGGGTGATTTTTTAAGAGGTTTAAAACTTTTTTTAAAAAAAAACACAAAAAATTCCAAAAAATGAATGAAATATTTATTTGAATCGATAGTTTGAACCTTGCAATTTAATGTTTAAAGATAATTTCATGCAAATGTTGACCGCGGCTGCGTCTCAGGTAGCCCATCCGCTGAGTCCAATTTTGGCATACTCTTTCACACATATCGGCCGGTATCTCACGAATGAATGCATGGATGTTGGCTTCCAGTGCGTCAATCGAAGCGGGCTTGTCCCTATAGACATTAGCCTTGACATACCCCCACAAAAAATAATCTAATGGTGTCAAATCGCACGGTCTAGGCGGCCAATTGACCGGCCCGAAACGTGAAATTAACTGTTCACCAAACTCGCCTCGCAATTGCGCCATTGTTTCGCGTGCTGTGTGGCATGTGGCACCGTCTTGTTGAAACCACATATCATGCAAGTCAAGAACTTCCATTTCGGGCAAAAAAAAGTTTGTTATCATCGCTCGGTAGCGTTCACCATTGACAGTAACGCTGCGATTCGCATCATCTTTGAAGAAATATGGCCCAATAATGCCGCCGGCCCATAAACCGCACCAAACAGTGGCTTTTTCGGGATGCATTGGTAGCTGTTGCAATGCTTCTGGCTGATCTTCACTCCAAATGCGGCAATTTTGCTTATTTACGTACCCATTCGACCAAAAATGAGCCTCATCGCTGAACACAATTTTTCGATAAAAAAGCGGATCCTCGGCCAGCTTTCCAAGAGCCCATTCACCAAAAATTCGGCGTTGTGGTAGGTCGGCTGGCTTTAGTTCTTGCACCAGCTGTATCTTAAAAGGCTTTACGCCCAAATCCTTCCGCAAAATTTTCCACGCAGTGCTGTAACAAAGGCCTAACTGCTGGGAACGGCGCCGAATCGACATTTCGCGGTCTTCTGTCACACTAGCTGATACGGCCGCAATATTTTCTTCACTACGCACAGTACGTAAACGTGTTGGTGGTTTAATGTCCAACAAAGTAAATTTGGTGCGAAATTTGGTCACAATCTTCCGAATAGACTGCTCAGAAGGTCGAGAATGCCGATCATAAAATGGAAGCAGCGCGCGATGAACATTTCGAACCGAGCACGAATTTTGATAGTAAAATTCAATAATTTGCAAGCGTTGTTCATTTGTAAGACGATCCATGGTTAAATTGCAAACCAAACTGAAGCTGTTTGACAGTGACACAAGGTACTAAACACACGTCAGCTGTCAAAACCAGTGTTGCCAAAACCAAACCAGCTAAAAAATCACACATTACAATAGATTATATTTCACTAAAAAATATTTTAAAACATGAATTTTGGGATCAGGTTTATTTGGAAAATTACCCATCTATTTCATACGCTTTTTTTATTTCAATTTTGCAAAAACATATAGAGCCATGCACTTCTATATCCCTAAAAAAAATCGAATAGAAATAAGTTTGTCAAGCCTTGGATGAATGCTTAGGGTCTCTCATTAAGCAGATTAAAGAAAAGAATAAAATAAGTATAAAGCTAAAAAAAACATCCAAACAATGAAAAATTAAAAAAGTACTATCTTAAACTTTGTAAAGCTGTAAGCGCAAATGTTGAATTGACTCGAGAAAAATATTATTTTAACTTGTTTCAACCACCTTTAGTTTGTTTATAAAACATTACTATTTCTGGCTTACCGGTTGTTGAATTGAGCGCACCTTCCTCGTCACATGATGATAAAAGAATAGCCATCTTAAATGGCTTTGGCGTCAAAATCAATCGTAACCAAACATGGAAGTTCCTATAGGTCGAGAGCGTGTATTCTTCATCTCCTCGGGTATTTCCCGTTTATTTGATTGTATCGTTCGTACAAGTGTCAGCTTATATGGCTCAGAAAGCAACGATTTGGTAAGAGGAACGGACGTAAACCAGTTATCACAGGTAATGTTGTGGTTTGTACCGTGAATGGGCTTTGACAATTCTTTGACGTAATATTCTCCCAGGGGTACTCCATTCGTCATTGTAGACGTATGGCATAGCGTTTAACATATATTTGGTTCCACTGTCACAAAGCATAGGAATTTTTATGCCGTATTTATTAGGCTTATTTGGGATATACATACGGAATGGACATCGTCCGCGAAATCCGAGCAATTGCTCATCGATGGTTATATTTCCTCCTGGTGTATAGTTTAGCTGACATTGATTTGTGAAAAGTTCTCAAACTTTTGTCACTGGCATGAAAGGATCTTCTTCACGAACAGCAGGCCGCAGAAACTTATCATCCATCCTAAGACACCTTGTTAAGAAAATCCCTACTCATGACAGCTAACGTATCTTGTTCCAGAATAGTGATTTCTAGTGAATTTGTGTCTCTAAATGCGGCTTTATGGGTCCTGATAACAAAATAAAAATTGATTTAAATCCTATAAAAACAAAAATAAATTAAGATTGAAAATGTGCTAAAAGTTACTCAAAAGATAACCATACGCTTCTCGAGCGCATCAACCTGTTATAACTCGAAAACTAAGAAGAATGGAAAGCAATCGACAGCATTTTGGGGAAAACTTCTAAGCCTAATATAATAGAAACCATTGTAGTTGATAATGCTACTCTTACAGATTTTAAAAGTATATCCAACAAATTTAATGAATAAATTACAGAAATAACTGCAACATTGAATCAGTCCATTAATTTTAGTGGTGATTGTAATTTTTTTAATCAACAGTGTATACGAGGGGCGTTCAATATATTCTCGGTATCGATATGAAGGAAAATGCGAATTCAATTTAAATTGTTTTTATTTTTCAATATAATCTCCCCTAACATCAATGCATTTGTTACATCTTGAGATAAGCTTTTTTAAACCCTCAACAAAATAAATTTCCTCTTTCTCTGCAAAATACCCATTTATTGCCGACTTAAGTTCTTCATCATCCGAAAATCTTTTTCCACGAAAACATTTTTTCAAATCCGGAAACAGGAAATAATCACTAGGGGCAAGGTCTGGACTACAGGGTGGGTGTTGGATTTCTTCGAAACCACAATCTCGCGCAGCAGCCTTGGAAACTCGCGCCGTGTGAACAGGAGCGTTGTCATGAAGAAGCAACACACCCGCTGCGAGTTTACCCCGTCTTTTCTTTTTAATTTCCTCCCGCAAATTATGCAAAGTGGAGGCGTAGAATGTGGCGTTGATGGTTTCACCTTTTTTTTTGTACTCAATGAGCAAGATTCCCTCTGAGTCCCAAAAAACTATGGCCATGAGCTTCCCGGCAGACGGAATGACTTTGAACTTCTTCGGGGGGTCCGTTCCTTTTTTATGCCACTGCATGGACTCTTGTTTGCTTTCAGGGTCATAGTGGTGGACCCATGTTTCGTCCCCAGTAACAATTAGATCCATAACACCGTCCGCGTTCTCACTACACCTCTCCAAAAGCTCCCTACAGCATGCGATTCTCACTTTTTTCTAAGGCGCTGTGAGCATTCGTGGCACCCACCTTGCACTAACCTTTGAAAGGTTAAGATGGTCATGAAGAATGGTGTGAATGGTACCAATTGAAAGCTTGGTGATCTCTGCCATCATTTTCACCTTTATTCGGGCATCCTCAAGAACAAGTTTTTCGACTTCTTTGATGCTTTCTCCCGTACAAGCAGTAGCCGGGGTGCCGGAGCGGGGGTCGTCTTCAATGCCCTCTCTGCCTCTCTTGAACTCACTTGACCACTTTTGCACAGTTGATAATGAAGGTGCGGAACCCTGGTAAACAGCCACCATATCTTCATGAATGGTTTTTTGACTTTTTCCTTGCTTAGTGAGAAATTTAATTACAGCGCGATGCTCAATTTTCACCATCATCGTCTCAGTTGCCATTATGATTCTGTATAACTAGAGATAAAACGCGAATTAATAATCACATTTATATGAAAATTTACATGAATGCACTAAAATAATAGTATTACTTAATAAATAAGTCAATTTATATATATAACCACAGCTTCACCCCGATACCGAGAATATGTTGAACGCCCGTAAATATTGAATTCTCACATCCCAATAGTTTTGCTTTTAATCATATCACCTCTTTTGATACATACAAAGCTATTTTATCTTTAAAAAATAAAAACTCTTGCACGTCAAATGGAATATCTAGTAATCATCTTTAAAAAATTGGCTTTTATGTTTCACATGTTTTGAGTTATATATTTAACCCTTAAATGCGAAATTTTTTTGTTTTTAATGAAAAAAACATAGGAGCTTCTTAAAACGAGTTATTGTGAATGGCATTCACAGTTTTTTGATAAACTTAATAGGAGGTGCCAAAAATTGGAAAAATGGGGTTGATTTATATACGAGTATGCATCATGGCGCATTTGTTGTTTAGCAAGCAATGACATTATTAATCTCTTAAAGACTTATGAGTCTTGTTTGCGTCATAAGTCTGATAAGGAGTAGAACAGATGTGTATTCGCGAAAAAAAAATTCTAGAAATAGGAGAATATACTTTTCAATATAAGAATGAAAACAAGTCCATTTTTATACATATGTGTATTTAATATCACTTTAATTTGTAAATACGAGTAATATAAGTATGTAATTAGTTTACTTAGTATGGAAATCTAGGAAAAAATTTTTATCCTTATTGAGGCAAAGTGAAACGGCGCATTTTGTGCATTTAATGTGTTTGAGAATTGCACAAGGGTAGCTTACACCTCAGCCTCTTCTCGCATACTTCTGGAAAATGGTTAAACCCATCGTGACGGATATCAACTGGTGGAATAGGCGCCGTGGTCGTAGATTTTTTTTTCTTTTCGGCATGCATGCTTGAGATTGAAGTACTGGGGGAGTTAGATGGCCTTCCCCTTTTGGTCGACGTCTCGTTCGAAAATGCGTATAAACACATGACAGTTGCCAACTCAAACCGGAAGTCTGCTTGATTTTTCGGACTTCGGACTTATCCCTTTTTTCTCGTAGTAGCGCTTGTATAACAACCAAGAGTTTATTATAGTTCTATCTATAAGGTGGTGGAAAATGCGTAGGTACCACTTTCTGGACTTTGTAGTGATTCTATATCTTCCCACAAAGCTATCTAGCAAGTCAACTCCTCAGATATGCTTGTTATAATCCAAAATAATTGCAGGGCATGGTACATCCATGACCTGTTTCGATTTTCGGTCGTAACTGTTTGTGGCAAAGAGAAGTTGTAAATGAGTGAAACTGTAATACACATTAAAAAATTATTAACACGTACCGATTAACTGTCGTCACTGGTTCTTTCCCAACGAAAGTAGATAGTAAAGTTACAGGTTTATTGTCTTTCCAAAGTATATTTGTGATCTCTGTATCTTGAAAGTTCGCTGTAACTTCAAAAGATGTTTCCCTAGTAACAATCAATTCACAATCAGAAATACGTTTGCAATTGGGTATTCTGTTTCTTCTGACCGTTCCCAAGCAGTAGATTCCCTCATTACGTAGGTGTAAGAAAAGTGGCACCGAGGTGTAATAATATCACAGTAGAGCTTAAAATTTTTTCGCCTAGGAATATCACGACGTAAACGTCCGACCACGTTTCCACTTGCTCCCAAATCTGGTTCACCAGGTTGGCGTTTTGAAAAACAATTTTCGAGTCCACTATATAGTTCAAACTTATATGCGAATCCTGATACTCCGCACATTACAAATAGTTTATATCCCCACTTATGCGGTTTCAGTGGCAAATATTGCTTCAAATGGTGACGAATTTTAGTAGCACATATTTGTTCATCAACACACAATCGTTCTTCCATAGGGATTTTCGAAAATTTTTCATTTAGTGCATCAATTATGAGACTCAGCTTGTGAAGTTTGTCGAACCTTACATCGTTTCGGTTTGAAACACATTTCTCATTGTCATTGAAATGTAGACAAGACTTTATTTTTTCAAACATTTTTGAGGACATGGCGTTTTTTATCGTATGAGATCCCATGGAGGAATTCCAATATGAACGTATATTTGGACATTTCACAACCGAAGTAAAAGTTAAGATGCCGATGTAGTGGATCAAGTCCGTTTTTGAAACAACAAGAGTTTTACTTGGATCCCTAGATCCGCTATACTTAATTGTTTCTGTGTGTATTACTTCCAACAGCTCATCACAGAAGAAATGCCGGAAAAACTGAATTCATTTGAACCTTGGAAGGTAGTTGTTTCTGCTGGCACTGACAGCTTCCTACATTTCCAAATAAGTCTCTTAAAATCTTCCTTCTCGGGTTGTATGACTGAAGATGTTGATGGGCTTTCACCCGTGGATGTGGGTATATTGATTTCGTCAGATTCTAGTTCAACCAATCTTTCTTTTCGAATATCTCCTAATTCCTCTTCGGTAAGCTGAACAAATTCGGCTGAATGAATATCATCCAAGTCCTCACTATCTGATTCACCTCCATCTTCACTTTCCGATGGAATTTGTTCGAATACAGGTTGAATTGCAGTTTCTGTTTGTGAAAATTTCCGCGACATTTCAGCTAAAAGAACAGTGATTCAAATAAAAAAAACACTTCTGATAAATGCGCAGTGTAAAATGTTTGTGTGGGTACAAATGATAGAACTTATTCTTTTCAATACAAATCCCTTTATTCAGTACAGTTACAATTCACTATTTAATTGTTTCTCTCAATACAATCCAATTTCTCAACCGCTTATACTTTTCTTATCTTTTACTTAAACCACTTAATCAGTTCTCCTAATTAACACTTCAAATTTCGCTTTAGAACTGAACTTCGCATACCTTGGGGATGCTGGTATTTATACTCGAATGACATACTTCGAGAACAATCCTCGCCATCCAGCGTCCCATACAGTTTCCAATTTGCTAGAAAATTCGATTCCACTCTCCAGTCAAGACTTTGTTATTCAAGTATCGAAATCTTCAGGTCTTCGAGTATCGACATTTTCTGCTCTGTGAATCTAGATGTCGCTGCTCACATTTGAGTGGTTATCACATTGCTCCCTCCCTACAGTTGTTCGTCCCGAACAACTTCGTCATTCAGCATCCCGTTGAAATGACACATTCTATCCAAATGGACCACTTTAAATTTTCCTCGATCCCCACGCTGGATCCGGTAGACAACGTCATTAATGCGGGTTATCACCTTGTATGGACCTTCCCAGTCCTGTTGCAATTTTGGTGATTTGCCTTTCTTACGCTGAGGATTATACAGCCAAACCAGATCTCCTTCGTTGAAACCGGAAGATTTCGCCTTGATATCGTACCTAGTTTTCATGCGGCTGCTTGCTAGCTTCATCTTTTCTCTGGTGTCTTCATGCAATTTACGAATCCTGCTGCGTAAGTCATTCACGTACTCGTTCACCTCTTTGGGCTCCGTCGGTGGGGATCCGAATTTTGCTTCACTTGGCAACCGAATTGTTTGACCAAATAAGATCTCGGATGGTGTGTGCCCTGTTGAGCTATGGACCGCGTTTCGGTAGGCCATTAAGAAGAGGGGTATGTGTCGATCCCAATCCCGCTGGCAGTTGCTGATATCCTTAGATAGATGCTCATTCAAGGTCCGATTGAATCGCTCGACCATTCCATCAGATTGAGGGTGTAGTGGCGTTGTCCTTGTCTTTCTTATTCCCAAATATTGGCATATTTCCTGGAAGACTTTTGATTCAAAGTTTCGCCCTTGATCAGAGTGCAGCTCCATTGGGACCCCAAATCTGCTCACCCAGTTGTTGACTATCTGTTCGGCTACGGTCTTAGCCTCTTGATTTGGGATGGCAAACACTTCCGGCCACTTACTGAAGTAATCCATGACTACGAGGGTATATCGGTTTCCATTAAAGGTTTCGGGAAACGGCCCAGCGATGTCGATGGCTATTCGTTCGAAAGGTGCTCCGCCATTGTATTGTTGCATTTGTCCATGTGGCTTTACTTTTGGACCCTTGGTAGCTGCACATCTTATGCACTTTTTGCACCAATTCTCGACATCTTGTTTAGCGCTTAGCCAATAGAAACGTTCCCTTACCTTTTCCAACGTCTTGTTTATTCCCAAATAGCCTCCTGAGATTCCGTCATGTATTTCATGGAGCACTTGGTTGACTTTGGACCGTGGCACAATTACTCGTAGCTGCATACGAGATCTTGTCCCATCTGCACTTTCCCATTTTCTCTTCAGCAATCCATCTTGCACAAAAAGCGAGTCCCACTGTGTCGAGTATGCCTTCAGAGTTTGGCTCCGATCTGATATCTGCTGCCAACTTGGTCTTTCCTCGTATTTTTTCCAGGCCAATATTGGTTCGATGTCATTGTCTGCCTGTTGGGAGGAAAGGATTTCGTCTATACTCCAGCCCTCTATTGGCTCAGTCCTGATCGTTTGGATAGTTGCCTTTTCTTTCGCTTCTTTACCACTGACTACTTTCATTGCATTGTTTTACCTGTGAGACTGGGATAATTACCCTGGAGTCGACTCCTGCTACAGACTTCTGCCCCGCGAAGCAAGCATTTCCCAACTTATGGCTTTGGGAAATTTGACCGGTTTCTTGGTAGCCATTTCTGCCGGTTTTTCTTTCTATTTACATGTAACCCCAGTACAGGCTTTACCGGTTCTTTACAATGCCCTTTCAGATGTCCTACTATATCGCAGTTCCAGCAGCGCATCCTACGTCTCTCCCGCAGGACATTTTGTTGCACGGTAGTTAGTCTTGAGCAGGAGCATTCACCAGATACTATTTCCCTGACGAAATGCATTCCGTTGGAAGCCTGGTTGGATGCTTCCATCGCCAGAGCGAAGGCAAGTGCTTCAGCAAGGGTTCTTTTCCCGGCCATTCTTACTGCTGATTGTACCTTCAAATCTGCAATTCCCCTGATGAATGCGTCCTTTGCTATTTCGTCGATTATTTCTTGGCCTGCGGTGGGATATGACAAATGTGCCAGTTTACCCACGACTGTTTGGAGCTGCTGCAGTGTTTCTCCTTGTTGCTGCGTTCGGCTTTGCAATTGGACCTTGTATACCTCCTGCATGTGACTATCCCCAAACCGTTTCTCGATAGCCTGCACTAAAGTCATATAGTCTCTATTCTTTTCGATATCGATTGTTTGTAACAATTCTGCCGCAGGACCGCGTAAGGCCATCGCTAGGGCAAAGCACTTCTCCTTATTGTCCCAGTGGTTTGCACAGGCAGCCATTTCAAACTGCTTCTTATAAGTAGACCATGAGGTCTGGCCATAGAATGAGGGAGGCTTCAACTCTTTTCTACTTGGACCGCTTAAAGAACATTCTCGCAGTTTCTGTTTTCGCACTGTGTCGAGCTCTTTTGCCAGTTGCTGAACTTTGCTGTCCATTTCTTCGAATTTTTCGCCAACATTCTTCTCTATTGTATCAAATTTGTCATCAACGTTCTTCTCTATTCTATCAAATTTGTCATCAACGTTCTTCTCTATTCTTTCAAATTTGTCATCGATTTCTTCGAATTTTTGCTGGAGAATGTTCTTTTGTTCTTCCAGATTATTCTTTTGTTCATCCATTTTCTGTTGAAGACCGTGATTGTTGGTTTGTTCGTTGAATTTTTGTTCAATGCTGCTCTTCTGCTCGTCTAGATTTTTCTTTTGTTCGTCCATTTTTTGTTCGAGACTGTTCTTCTGTTCGTCCATTTTTTGTTCCAGACTGTTCTGGAGAATGTTCTTCTGTTCTTCCATATTTTCCTTTTGTTCGTCCATTTTTAATAAGAGGAGTTGCATCATCGCAGCCATGTCATTGCCGGTACTTGTCTGTTCATCCTCGTCAACATCAAAGGAATATGCATCAGGATCATGTCCCTCGTTGTTCAAAGCCTCCTGAAGTCGGAGCACCAGGTCACTTTTTCCTCCACTGGCGCTGAGGCTTCTATTGTTCAACTCGGATTTGAGTTGGACGAGGGTCAACTGCAATAGTTTTCGACCCATTCTAGCTTTTTCAAATAGTCTGAAAACAAACTTTTTTTTTTTTTTGTACACACAATAAGTCCTATCCCACTTCTGACACCAATGTAAAATGTTTGTGTAGGTACAAATGATAGAACTTATTCTTTTCAATAGAAATCGCTTTATTCAGTACAGTTACAATTCACTATTTAATTGTTTCTCTCAGTACAATCCAATTTCTCAAACGCTTATACTTTTCTTATCTTTTACTTAAACCACTTTATCACTTCTCCTAATTAACACTTCAAATTTCACTTTAGAACTCATTTGCATACCTTTGGGATGCTGGTTGTCCAAAGCGTTTTTTGGACTTTCAAATTTTAAAGGCAAATCTTAGTCAACTATATGAATGCGGTAACGAATAAAAGATTTTTACCAAATTTTTAAATCAAAAAAGAAGAAGAGTTTTATTTCGCTTTTGCATCGCTCTTTTATACTAATTACATACAGCTTAGATTCCACAATATTCAAACATAGAAAATTCATCGAAAAAAAGTGATTACAATCTTATCTAATGAAATTATAGCAAATATTTGATGAACATAAACAGATAATTAATAAGTATGATGCAAAGCATCAACATACTGCCCGCCTTGAAGGGTCGGACGGAAAAAGAGACACTTCAACAATTCGGTAAAGGAGCCAGGCGATGAATCGGTTTTCTTAGGATAGTTGCTTTGACTTTTACATCTGCCACACGAATCTTTCCATCTGAACCAGGAATAAGTCTGTCAATTCTTCCTAAGAGCCATTGCTGAGGCGGCAGATTATCGTCGCTGATCAATACTACTGTACCCACGGTAGCGTTCTCGAAAGCAGTTTTCCATTTCGCCCGCCGTTGTAACTCTAAGAGATATTCTTTTGACCATCTCGTCCAGAAGTGTTGTTTTATCTGCGTTATTCGACGCCATCGCTTCAAAAGAGATATATCTGCTGGGATGGTAGGCTCCGGAATCGAATTCAATGCGGTGCCAATCAAAAAATGGCCAGGAGTCAAGACTTGTTCGTCATTTGGATCTGGCCCTAGGACGAAAAGTGGGCGAGAATTCATGATTGACTCTATCTCTGCGACTACGGTCGAAAATTCTTCATAAGTCAGGAATGATTGCTTTACCGTTTTGTAGAGATGGGATTTTGCCGTCTTAACCGCCGCTTCCCACAAGCCACAGAAGTGTGGTGCTCGAGGTGGTATATGTATAAATTTAACCCTATGTAAAGCGCACCATGATGAGATGATATTCTCCTTCCGCTGATTCGAGACCATAGTATGCAACTCCTTAAGCTCATTTCGGGCACCCACGAAATTCGTTCCGTTGTCGCAATGTATTTCCTCACATAATCCACGTCGTGCAACAAAGCGTTTTAGGGCTGCTAGAAAACCTTGCGTCGATAGATCCGAAACGACTTCCAAGTGAGAAGCCTTCGTCGCAAAGCAAATAAACACTGCCACATAGACCTTATGTCGGCAGTAGCCTCGACGTCCTTGTGAGATTTGGAAGGGTCCACAAAAATCCACACCAGTTTTAGCAAACGGCCTTGACATCGTAACTCTGTTGGCTGGTAGATCACCCATAATTTGCTTCAAGAGCTTTGGCTTGTATCGAAAGCAGTGATGGCACGCAAATACCGTCTTTTTAGCTATACTTCGCGCGTTGATGACCCAGAATCGTTGTCTCATAATGGCCACCAGAGTTTGGATACCTGCATGAAAATTAGTAACATGCAAATGGACAACAAGATTATTTACAAATAGGGAATTTTTGGGTAGGAGAATGGGACATTTGACATTATAGGGTATGTTCGCATTCCGCAAACGCCCACCCACTCGTAAGAGCTGTATATGGTGTTCATCATCAAGGAAAGGATTGAGGTTGCTGATGACACTTTTTGGGCTTATCTTATTTTTTTTCCTTAGGTCTTCAATTTCCTCCTGGAAATGAGTTTGCTGGATGTTCCAAATGATTCTTAGTAGAGATTCTTCAAGTTCTTCTGCTGTTAGGGCTATTGACTTAGATCTTACGGGGGGGTTAGAAATTTGATTATACGATTTTGGTTTAAGTGATCTTATAAATCGAACTACGTATCCAAAAATACGAATTACCTTTTGATAGCTGCTAAATCGCACAAAATGTTCTGAAAACTCATCCGAAACTATCTTTGCTATCAAAACTATAGGGTTGTTGGTTTCTAAATTGACTATCGGGATAGTTACCTTTTGTTTTGGCCAATTCGCTGTAGGTAAATATAAAAATGACGGACCATTGAACCACATGCTTTCGATGAGTTCCGAAACATTGGAACCTCTAGATACCATATCCGCTGGATTAGACTTCGAACTCACATGCCTCCAGATCGCAACTGGCAGTTCAGACTGTATCTTTGAAACCCTGTTGGCAACGAATATTTCCCACGAGGAAGGGTAAGCAGAAATCCAGCGCAGCACAATCTCTGAATCCGACCAAAGAAAAATTTCTTCAATGTTTTCGCCTAGATTCGGCAAAATTCTTTGCACCAAATCGACTAGTAGTACTGCTGCACACAACTCTAATTTTGGCAGTGACTTAGTTTTAATAGGAGCTACTTTTGACTTGGCACTCAACAAATTGCAATTGACATTGCCAAAAGTATCTACGGTCCGTAGATACACAGCACAACCATACGCACGGATCGATGCATCTGCAAATCCATGTAGCTCAACCTTAACATTTGATCGACACGAGTAATGAAAGTTTCTAGGTACTTTTATTGTACCTAACCGCATTATATCCTTACGATATTCTCCCCACTGCGAATGTATTTCCATCGGAACGGACTCATCCCAACTACATTTGGAAATCCAAAGATCTTGCATTATAATTTTTCCCCTTACAACTATTGGGTTTATTAAACCTAAGGGATCGAAGATTTGTGCAAGTTCTGACAGTATTGTTCTTTTCGTAATGCATTTTGAAGTATCTATTTCTGGGACTATGTAATAAAAATTATCTTATGAAGGGTTCCATACAATACCTAAAGTTTTTATAACGTCCTTATCATTTATACGCAACGCATCGCTAACCAGTTCGTTGCCAGAAATCGTTTCTAAGACGCTAGGGTCATTACTGCACCACTTCCGCAAATCGAATCCAGCAGTTTGAAGAATGTGCTTGGTCTCACTATAAATCTTATAAACGGACTCCAACGAATCTGCCCCTGTGATCATGTCATCCATATAGAAGTCTTCGCCTATAACTTTCGACCCTAAAGGAAATTGTGATACATTTTCATCTGCCAACCATTTCAAACATCTTGTAGCAAGGTAAGGTGCTGATGTAGTCCCGTAGGTTACTGTTTTTAATCTATATACTAACAGCTCCTTTTGTTCGTTCGACCTCCATAAAATGCATTGAAGATTCTGGTCCTCCTTATCCACCAATATCTGTCGATACATTTTGGAGATGTCGGCTGTAATTACAAATTTATATGACCTAAAGCGTAGAATAATATCATAAAGATCATCCTGAATTACAGGTCCTTTCAACAGAAGATCATTTAGGGAAACATTGGAGGAAGTTTTTGCGCTACAATCAAACACAACCCTAAGCTTTGTACTCAGTGAATCAGGCCTAAGTACGAATTGGTGAGGAGCAAAATATCGATTCAGCGAAACTTGATCCTTCGGGACAGCTTCCATATGTCCCAGACTCTCGTATTCCTCCATGAATTGGACGTACTGATCTCGCACTTTGTCATTTTTCTGAAGTCGCCTTTCCAAATTGAAAAATCGTTTCCTCGCCTGCCTTAACGAATCACCCAATTGTCCCTTATTTGGATCGAAGAGAATTTTCACCACAAACCGACTATCATCTTGGCGACGAACGCTATTCAAAAACTCGTTCTCACATTTTTCTTCTTCCAGTGACTGGAAACTTGGTCTTCTATTTACTTCTTCCATTTCCCAGAACTTGCTTACTGTCTCGTTCAGCGAAGCGTCTTCAAAGGTCGAAGAACCAACTACCATGCACGCAGCTTGGGGCATGTCAGATAACCCATAACTTCCAGAAGCTATCCAACCCAGCAAAGTTTTCTGTAAAATCGGTAGCTGGGGGCCAAGTCTAATCTGCCCAACACAAAGTAGATGGAAAAAGCTATCTGCGCCAATTGAGAGATCTATACGACTGGGAATGTTAAAATAAGGATCAGCCAAAGGTAGATTCATGGGAACATTCCACTCGGAAATATCCATTTTTGTTTCAGGTTGAATATTAGTGATTGATTTTAGAATCAACAAGTTCAAATTTAGTTCAAAGTCAGAAATTCGTGACTTGCAATTTGCTTCTGTCTTATAATGTATGATAGAATCTGATTTTCCTATCCCAGAAACGCATGTATGCGTTTGAACTTTATGCAACTTAAGCTTCTGAACCATATCCTCGGTTATAAAGTTCAACTGGGATGCAGAATCCAACAAGGCACGAGCTGGTTGAAATCTACCACATTTGTCTCTTATGTAGACTATAGCAGTTGCTAAAATAACATTTGCATTGCAATGTTCACCTGCATTTGAAACAATAGTACTAGTGCAACTGGTGCTGGTGTTTGCCACTGGGTCTCTATCTGAAGCTTTTTCAGTTACCTGGTTCACCATAAATCTGTGAAGTAATCGATGATGTGGCAATGAACAAATAGTGCACTTTCGAGAATTGCACCTTCTTACTGAGTGACCTTTCCCCAAACAGTTTATGCAGAGAACACGTCTCTTAACCTCTAGGAAACGTTCGGAGACTGGCAACTGGTTAAAATCTCGACACTCAACTATACAATGCGTGCCCGACTGACAAAACTCACACATCGCCTTGTTCACAACTAACGAGGTATTGGACGACTGGTTCCTATGCATGTTTCGAGAACGGCTGCGGCTATTATTCTCACTTTTATTTGGTTCTACCTTACAAATCTTTGATTCTCTTGCTTCTAAGGTTTGGCAACGACGATCCAACAGTCGCGAAAAATCTGACCATGACGGTAGTTTGGAATGATCAACTACTTCATCCCACTTGGCTTTTGTATCCAAATCGACTCTATCTAACACAAACGAAATTAAAATAGATTCTGCAATATCTTTATAATCACCTATACTAAGCATCGCCGCAAGATGAGTGTTGAAATTATCTTCCAAATTTCGAAGATTAAAAGAAGAACACTTTGAGATCTTTGGAATTTGTAGAATTCCATTAATGTGCTCTTGAAACATCATCGCCTTGTTATCAAACCTTTTCCTTAATCGCTGTATTGCTTTAGTGTAGTTTCCACTCGTCAGATCGAACTCCTTAACTGCACTTAATGCTGAGCCGGATAAGCAATTTCGCAAATAGTTAAATTTTTGCAGATTGTCCAATGTATCATCCTTATCTTCCAAGCTATCAAACAATCCTATAAAATTTGGAAATTCTGAAAACTTCCCAGAAAAGGACGGCAATTTAATTTTTTCTAACCTAGATGGCCTAGACGAATGTTGCAAAGGTGCCAATGTAGCATTCAAATTATCGCATATGCTAGCATTCGGTTTCTTCTCCGCCAACAACATTAAGATATCCGATTTGGTAACAACATACAGATCCTCAATTTCCGCTCTGCTTGTAGCATTTGCTTTCTCGTCTCCAACAACATTCATCTTCTCTAACGACATCTGAACATTTAAATTCTGTTTAAAATAGGATTCGAGAATTCCTAACCGGCACTCCAATTCAGTAACAGAGATTGTTAAACCTTTTTCCTTTATAAGCCTTTTGATTCTACTTATATTTGATTTTGTTGTAGACCGCAAAACCTTCAACTCAGCTAACTGCTGACGCTTTTGACTATCTAACCCCTTTACACCCGCCTGCTCTCTATGATCCTGTTCACCTGCCTCTCCTCTCTCCTCATATTCATTGTCAGAATTACTCATAATTAATTTTCAAGAACCCAATCGAATCAATAAATGGACAAGAAAGAAATCAACAACTTCTAAATATTTCTTGAGATAAATTTATCCAAAATGATTTTTTACGGAAATTAACGAAAAATTCTTCAACAATTTTATTCCAACGATGAGTGTGTCAGTGAAATGAAGAGCTTTTTATAGGTGATGACTTACAACAACGAAAGTAAATGCTTTTAATCGACGACAAAATTTAGCAGCAACAAAATTCTCCTCCAAACTCCATCCATGAACAATGCAGTGCGGCGAACTAGGCAAATCACTTGCACTGTTATTCTTCTTCTTCTTCTTGTGCAAGATCAGCAAATATAAATGCAACAAAAGAAATAGAGCTTTTGTCTTCGACGATCGAATAGAACAATATTCGGCGAATTCGGAAATTAATTTAAAGCTTTTTTCTACAACACTGTTAATGACGGTGGTTTAAAATTCACCGGAATGACGAATAGACGGAGGCAACAACAACTCTATTCGTAATTTGCAACAAAAGAAAACTTTGAATCTTCTCAGGCTCTCTTAACTTTAAGCGACAACTCTTAAATTTCTTGCGACAAAAAAGTCTGCACTAACACCTTATAACATCTAATATATTTGATGATTATATTAAATATATATGTGGATAATTTATCAATAATTGAATTAATTTATTGTTTTAGTTTTTTATTGTTTTTACCCACAATTTTCTTCGTATCTGCGATGTTTCCAACGATGACTCTCTCGCTGATGATTGCTTTTTCGGATCCAGCGATGGGGCAGCTTTTCAATGAAGCAATCTCTTCCTGTTCCAATTCGAATCTTCTCTTTAAACGTCCGTTACTTTGGAATTTTTCTTTATGTTAAATTTTGATTTTAATTTTATTCCACAACTATAAATTACTGTCCCGGGTTTCGGCACCAAAAAATGTCCAAAGCGTTTTTTGGACTTTCAAATTTTAAAGGCAAATCTTAGTCAACTATATGAATGCGGCAACGAATAAAAGATTTTTACCAAATTTTTAAATCAAAAAAGAAGAAGAGTTTTATTTCGCTTTTGCATCGCTCTTTTATACTAATTACATACAGCTTAGATTCCACAATATTCAAACATAGAAAATTCATCGAAAAAAAGTGATTACAATCTTATCTAATGAAATTATAGCAAATATTTGATGAACATAAACAGATAATTAATAAGTATGATGCAAAGCATCAACACTGGTATTTATACTCGAATGACATACTTCGAGAACAATCCTCGCCATCCAGCGTCCCATACAATTTCCAATTTGCTAGAAAATTCGATTCCACTCTCCAGTCGAGACTTTGTTATTCAAGTATCGAAATCTTCTGGTCTTCGAGTATCGACATTTTCTGCTCTGTGAATCTAGATGTCGCTGCTCACATTTAAGTGGTTATCACAATATGAATCATATAATAATCATATACCCAGTTTATCCGACAGCTCAATTTGCTTTGAAAGAATCCACATTGGTTTAATACGCTCGAATAAACACCATTTCAAACCGCATTGAAATATTCAACACGCATACGTTCATTTCCGCTTATAAAACGCATTGAAAATATGTAACCGCTTTGAAATATCGTACAAACCTTTTCAAATCGCATTGAAACATTTTACTCTCTCACGCTCTCATCATTCTTTCATCATCGGGTAGGTATTAGTTGTGTATTTAAAATAAGGGGTTGCAAATGAAATATTTCGATAGACAAAGAAATAAAAAGAATGTATTCTTCCATTACCGGGCAGGTAATCAGTTGTGTATTTAAAATGTGGGATTGCAAACGAATTATTTGGAAAGAGAAAGAAATAAGAACAATGTATCAGAGTTAGTGTGAAGTGTCAGTTCAACCAGCTGTTTGTTAAACTTCTCTCAATTTTCTCTCGCTCATTTTGGATAATTTCATATAAACACCAGCATTTCTACGGGTATTGAACCAATGCAGATTACTTCAACGCAAATTGAGCTGTCGGATAAACTGGGTAATAGATAAAAAAGGTTGTTTTCCCTAATTATAAATCACAAAAAATTAACTTACATAAATATAATTTTTGGAACTTTCACAATTATTACTTTTTTTCTTAATAACTTTAAGTTTAGAAAACTCCAATCTCACGAAAAAAAACAGAACTGATCTTTCACAAATTTTGCTGTCAAAACTAGAAACAGAATAGCTGTAAATCCTTGCGGTCACAAAAAAAGAACTTTATATAGGACAACTGGAAAGTTTTTTTTTATTAGAAAGAGCTTAAACTTAGCTGTTATTGAGCTTTTTAAAGACGATTCATATATGGGACGCGGCGCGTTTAAGGGTTGACTTAAGTGTGGAACATGTCTGTTTCCCACAACAATTTAAATGTGCTGAGGTTATTCCACTCTTTAAAAAAGGAGATAAAACTAATATGGCTAATTATAGACCTATTTCAATCCTTCCTACTTTTTCAAAAATATTTGAAAAACTTATGGTCAATAAAATTAATTCTTTACTTAATAAAATAAGATTGTTTTGGCAATAATCAATTTAGTTTCCGCTAGGGGAAGTCAACCGAAGATGCAATTCTTAGGCTTTTCAGCCCACTTTATGGCAGTTTAAATGATAATAAATCTACTATGGTCTTCTTCATTGATATGACAAAAGCGTTTGACTTGGTTGATAACGATATAATAATAAGCAAATTATATAGCAGGATTTAGAAGGTTGATTTTTCAATGGTTGAAATCTAATTTAAAAGAGAGAGTTCAAAAAGTTATTATAAACGGAACACAAAGTGGAATTCAGCTTTTAAAAAATGGGATCCACAGGGATCTGTACTCGGTCCATTGTTCTCCTTTAGTATACATTAACTCAATCTTTAAACTCCCGTTAAACGGTCTTTCGACGACATTTGCAGATGATATATCTTTTACCTATAAGTCAAATTTTGATTTTAATTATATTGTAGAATGTTTGTGTGGGTACAAATGATAGAACTTATTCTTTTCAATGGAAATCGCTTTATTCAGTACAGTTACAATTCACTATTTAATTGTTTCTCTCAGTACAATCCAATTTCTCAACCGCTTATACTTTTCTTATCTTTTACTTAAACCACTTAACCACTTCTCCTAATTAACACTTCAAATTTCACTTTAGAACTCATTTGCATACCTTTGGGATGCTGGTATTTATACTCGAATGACATACTTCGAGAACAATCCTCGCCATCCAGCGTCCCATACAAATTCCAATTTGCTAGAAAATTCGATTCCACTCTCCAGTCGAGACTTTGTTATTTCAGTATCGAAATCTTCTGGTCATCGAGTATCGACATTTTCTGCTAGATGTTGCTGCTCACATTTAAGTGGTTATCACAATATTTTACTAATTGAAGAGGACCTAGAAATTCTAAAAATAATGAGTGAAAAAATTAAATACAGGACTTCTAAAACATTTGGTCATCCAGTTTGTAATTGCAACCTGTTTTTTCATGCTTCGAATTGTAGGCAATTTAGCTTTCCAATTCATGATTGTGGTGTACGCAACTTTCAACATAAAAATTCTTATTCTGATTCGTGTTTCAAAATCAATTTAGTGAAGAATTTCAAATATTTAGGTGTTACAATTGATTCTAACCTTAAAAGACCATAGTAAAAATATTAAACATCATTTGATGATTATAACACGAAAAATGTATCTCTTAAAGCGATTTTGCTCTAAAAAGATTCTCAAAACAATATGTTATGGCCTCGCGCACTCTAAACTACAGTATGGGTTATCTAGTTGGGTTGGTTCCTATGCAAATACTTTTAAACCTTTAATAATCACTCAAAAGCATCTTATTCGAATTATATGCAACAAAAATCGTTATACCGAAAGTTGGCCTTTATACAATGAATTGCAAATTCTACCTATGAGACATCTTTATATTTTTAAAGTACTTAAAGAATTTTTTAAACGAAGTGGCAATATTACCAGCAGAAACTCGCAATTATATGATCTGAGAATAAACAGAATGCACCTGGTCACTGTAATCAGTGCTCATAAAACTCATTTCTCTAACTTTTATACTGTCGCAGCCCCTAAGTCTTTTAAAAATTACCTCTGTCAATAAGGCAAACTCTAAATTTTAAATCTTTCTCAAAAATGGTAAAAGACTGGCTATTCACGATTGACTTAAATTGTAATGATAACTATTGTTGAAAATTTATTATAAAAAAAAAATATATATATATATGTATCATATTCCTGCTTTCCTTTTTTTCTCAAATATTGGTATACTATTATATATTGCCGATTGTCACCACACAACAGTCTTACAGCGGGTCGTTCGTACTCACCTGAGCTTGTTAGAACAGTCGCACTTCGTACCTGACCATCTTTCGAACGCCTCGTCGCAATTATCCTTCCCTTAGGCCAGTAGTTTCGTGGGCTGTTAGGGTCTACAATAATGACAACGCTTCCTTAGCAGGTTTATGCCACTTCGACCGCCGCGTAATGGTTGGGAGGTACTCCTTTACCCACCGTCTCCAAAAGTTATTCGCGAATTGTTGACTCGACAACCAGTTTTTTCTTAGCACCATTCGATTATCGTTGAATTTGGCTAGAGGCTTCATTCCACTTGATGACCCAAGCAAAAAATGGTTTGGGGTAAGGGCGTCTTCGTTTTCGTCGCCGATAGGAATGTATGTTAGAGGGCGCGAGTTTATTATGTTTTCCACTTCGATTAATGAGCGTCGCAGGAGCTCGTCGGATGGATTTCGAGTGGGTACGATCTGCGCCAACGTTGTTTTAATAGATCTAACTAGTCTCTCCCAGCTTCCGCCCATATGTGGAGACCCAGGTGGTATACACACCCACTTAGTTGAAATCGACGTGAATGTTTCCATCAGCCTTTCTTGGTCGATACTTTGATAGGCTTCTTTCAGCTCTCGCTCCGCTCCGTGAAAGTTAGTACCGTTGTCAGAATGTAGTTCAAGTGGTGTTCCTCGCCTTGCCATAAAATTGCGGAGCGCCAAAATGCATGAGTCCGTGGATAAAGAGTGTGCAACCTCAATGTGAATTGCGCGAGTGGTAAGGCAAGTTAGCAAAACCCCCCATCGTTTGTCAGTCCTTCGCAAGATTGAAACACTTACGGGACCAAAGTAGTCGACGAATGAAAATGGTCGACTGAAGGAAGCCAGCCGAGCAGGTGGGAGTTGGGCCATGATTGGAGGCTGCGGCAGTGCTCTCAGATTTTTGCACATTTGGCACGACCGACGGTTAGAGTTGAAGACAGCTCTCAACCTCGGGATGTGGAATTGCTAGCGAATTTCGTTTACTGCAGTTTCTTGGTTTTGGTGTTTGTACCGCTGATGATAGTCGAGAATTATTAACTTCGTTATGTCATCGCTCGCGTCTTTCGAGAGTTCGATTCTTCTACTCGCACGTACTAATTGATGTTCGTCTAAAAGCTGGAAAACCGCTCCATGGTGAATAGACCTTCGTAACTCTGTATGTTGGCGCCCACGTATTGGCTCCTCAGTTCTTCGCGGGTGGTACTTGGTGATCGGTCTTCCACTGGCCACATCCCTGGAGGCGTAAGCAGGAAGGCTGGCCCCTGAAACCATCGACTGCATAGAGAAAACTTGGGAATCTTATTCCATTTGGTGGCATCATCAGCTACGTTTTGTTTTGATGGCACCCACCGCCACTCCGACACATCTGAGTATTCTAGTCCGAACGAAGCCAAGATAAAACATTTTTGGAGTCAGACCAAAATACTTTGCTGGTGAATGAAATAGAGTGAGATTGGATGATGGACTTAGCTAACCGGACGGCGAGAGTCGCTGCTTGCAGTTCTAGTCGGGGAATTGACAGGCTTTTAAGAGGAGCCACTCTTGTTTTTGCTCCTATCAACGCCGCTTTAGTAGAGCTCTTATCAGAACGCCGCAGATATGCCACAGCTGCATAATCATTTTCACTCGCATCAGCAAACAAGTGAAGTTGCATATCAGGATGATTTTCAAACTTCGTACTGAAGTAGCATCTTGGTATTCTAAGATTTTCGATGCTGGGTAAAACACGAATCCAATTCAGCCATTTGTTGTGTTGCTGGTCTTGAATCTCTTCGTCCCACCCAATGCCCGATCGCCAAATTTATTGTAGGAGAACCTTGATATACATTAAGAAATGTGCAATCAACCCCAAGGGGTCGAAGACTGTCATCAAGACCCGCAATACTTCTCGTTTGGTAGGACGCCTATTGCCCAAAAGTATTTCTGGCAATTTAGGCTTAGTTGTCAGTTTAAAAACAAACATATCAGTGGAGGTAAGCCACCACATGCCCAGCACCTTCTCCGACGCCAGTTCGGACTCAACGTCCAAATTTAATATGTCTGTACTGCTTGATTGAAGAGCCTTAACCACCTCCGCGCAGTTCCTCATATAAAATCCACCTTGACTATGAACGAAGTGAATATCTTTCGCAAGTCTTACAGCCTCCGTGGGCGAATCGACGCTCACAAGTAGGTCATCCACATAGTGATTGTTGAGGATTGCTCTTACAGCCGCTGGATAAATTTCTACAAACTCTTTAGCATTCTCATTCTTAACGTATTGCGCGCAGGCGGGGGAGCAGGTCACTCCAAATGTCATGACGGTCATTACGAAAGTGCTGGGGTATTGGTCGTCGTTGTTACACCACAGAAAGCGTTGGGAATGTTGGTCCTCATCTCTGTTTCTTACCTGGTGGAACATCTCCATGATGTCTCCACAGAGACCTATAGCTTTTTCCCTAAACTTCTGAAGTACGGAAACCAATCCAGTAAGCTGATCCGGTCCCTTGATTAAAGCAGAATTCAAAGACATACCTTGAACTTTCGCTGCGGCATCCCAAACAATCCGCAATTTCCCAGGTTTATTTGGGTTCGTCACTGGGAATATAGGAAGATACCACGAGCGTTGATGTGTTTCTTCCGATTCTTGTACAGACAGCTTACGCGCATAGCCCTTAAAGAGGTAGTCCTCGATTTTGTCTTGTAGAGCCTTGGCCAACACTGGATCCCTCGCCATGCGCTTTTGTAGACTGTTAAAACGCTTGAGGGCCATTGGAAAACTGTCTGGCATCACGACGTCGTCGTACTTCCACAGGAGTCCGGTTACAAAGTGTCCGTCCTTTCGATAGGTTAACTCTTTCAATAACGATAGAGCACGTTTTTCCTCCACAGGTACAACAGGCTTTCTGGCTTCGTCAGCCCCAGGTTCTCATGGCATAAAAACTGCTTTACTAACTCTTGTAGCGTTGCATCATCGCAATGTTCACATTGGTTACACCCACAAACGTGAAAACTGCAGCGTTCCGTAACATTTTCTGGTCCCATGTGTTCTTTGTTCCAGCAACCGTGTACAGTCCATCCAAGTCGAGTCTTCGTAACTACTGGCTCTCCAGCGTCGCCTTCTTTATATTTCAATGGTAGCCCTAACTTCCAGTTATTAATGCCAATGAGTAACCGTGGCCTTTGTTGGGTATAGGAACTTACTGGCAAACCTCTCAAGTGACCGTACTCTTTTTGGAGTTTTTCGTATTCCAGCGACTGCGTGGGTAATTGAAGACTTTTGACGGTACGAACATCTCTGAGTGAGTACTGCTTGCTTTGTGAACGGATGCCTGATATTTTAAGATCCATCTTCTCAGAATCGTTCTCGCACCGATAATTGTTTGACGTCCACTTCAAACGCAGCGGTGACGCCTGACCCTTGACATTCAGCTGGCGAGCCACTTCTTCGTCTAACAGAGTCATGGACGAACCCTCGTCCAGGAATGCGCAAATTTCCAGCTGTGAATTGTTACCGAAGAGAGTAACGGGTATCACTCTGAAGACCATCGACTCGGATGTCTGGTGGAAAAGGTGCTCATCGTGATGAGCTGATACAACTTCAACATTCTGACTATCCCTCTTTATGTCTTTCTGCGCTTGCACATCCTTTTCGTTGTTGTGAAGCATACGGTGGTGCTTAGATACGCAGTTGTTTTTGCCGCAGGCTGACTCCACTTTACACTGTTGCTTTCCATGCTTACCTAGACATCGTCGACAAAGTCAGTGCTCTCGCACCGCAAGCCACTTGGAAGAATGGCTTAACTTTTAAAACTTCTTGCAATTTGCCACAGAGGGACATTTCTCGCCACAAATGCAACACTTGCGTTCAGCTTGTCTATAATCCTTTTTCTTTAACATATTTATTGGACGTGTTCGGCTTATCGGTATTCAATGATCTCGGTAAACTGACACTGTTTGCAGCTTCAGCTATCTTGTAGAGCCATGCACTAAAATGCGAAAGAGTACAGGTCTCAACAAAGGGTGTTTGAGTGTAAATTGCCCAGTTGAGACGGATTGCGGGTGGCAATTTATCCACAAGCTCTTGCAAAAATGTTTCGTTGCTTAAATGTGTGATGAGGCCGGACGCTTCTATAGTTGCGCACAGGTTTTGGACGGCGATCACAAAACTGACAATACTCTCTAATTTATCAGCTCTCGGCGATGGAGTGACGTGGATCTTTTGCAGCAATGTGTGGATTATAAATTCCGGCCTACCGTATAACATTTTTAGCGTAGATATAACCCGAGGAACGCAATTTGGCTGGATAAGTAAACTTCTTACAGATTCCAGAGCCTTAACTTTAAGAGCTCGCTGAAGGCCCATGAGGTTTTCTTCGCTCGAAAAACCGCATAACTCCGTTGTTCGTTCGAAGCTTGAGATGAAGAGAGGTCATTCATCTGGTTCTCCGCTAAAACTCTGCAGTTCTTTAGAGAATAACTGGCGAGCAGCTAAGTTATTTCTGGTGATGGTGCGATTGGTTGTATCAAAACCTGAGCGGAAAGTAGGTAATGGGATGGGCGACGAAGAGTGTTGCTGCGGCCGATTTGATTGGGATTGCTGTTGAAATCCTAGCACATGATTGTGTAACTGCGATGGTTGTTGTTGCTCAACTGGTACATTACCTGTCGGTTGCATGTTTTGTTGTTGCCTTAGTTGATTCCCAACAGTACCTCCGACCTCTGTATACGGATCATATGTGTTTATACTAATTGGATTCATATCTGGCAAATATGCTCCCCTTTGAGGCCGGTTGACTTGGCCGTTTATTTTTGGTTGTTGCTGTTGGTGCACTTCACCCGTGGTGGGATCATTGATGTTTGGACGCGAAAGCTTGACGTTCGGCACTCCTGTCTTCCCTTGAGAATTTCGTCCAATATCTTGAACCCAGTTACCTGTTCTTCCCTTTATTGAAGCGGACGAACACGCATCCTCTTCATCCGACTCCTCTTGATCTTGGATCAAACCCAAAATTTGGTACTTCTTGTTGATATATTCTTGATCACGTTTTCGACTCTCCTCGCGCTCTTTCTGTTCCCTTTCCTCGGTGACACGTCTTTCCTCATCCAACTTCTGCAACTCCAATTGTAGCCGCCTGGCTGCCTGGTTGATGCCTTTGAAGACTTCGAGCATAATGATGTGGTTGTTGATCGTCGTTTTGACACTGAAGTCGAGGGTACTAATGAAGGTCCTGGTTGGCGTTCGGCTTCTATCAGAGTGCATTTCGGACACTTCCACGGAAGATCTGCTACAAAGCTATCGACGCCCACACAACCGTAGTGGTACCAAGCACCGCATGTTGGATTGTCACACAGAACCATATTTTCCACCGAGTCAGATGCACTACATGCCTGGCAATTGTATTCCCTTGCATCGGGCTGCTCCGCATTTGAATTTGTAGTGACAGAATGGCGATTATTAGCAGGGGGCGGGGACCTTCTAAGTGATTTTCTTGACATGAACACAGCGGGCGTTTCTGGCATATTAGTTGTGGGAAGGCAGTAAAAAAATTTTGTAAATTGTTGCTTTAGTTGGGCAACGAAGCTTCAGCTTTTGTAACGATGTACGTTGAGGCACAAGCAGGAATTGCAAAGAATTCAATTGGCATTTATTAGTCTTACATACGTTACAAAATTCCTGTTAAATACATAATTAATTAGGCTTAGAAACAATACATGTTTATAAATACGTACTTTTAGTTCGTTAATAATATAATTCAATTATTTTAAGTTTTATTTAAACATTTTTAATATTACGGGTTTAACCTCACAACTGCCACAACTGTTCACGCGCGAAAAACCAGGTGGGTTTTTTGTTGTCAATCGACTAGCAATGTTTGACAGATTTGTCAAACTTGGCTCTCTAGGCAGGGATGTCAACAATAGCTATTATTTATTCCTTTAAAAATGGTAATTGTTCTTATTTTAAGCTGAAAATGATAAATGAATAAATAAACTAAAATAAACTAAAAAAAAACTAAGACTAATTCTTATTTTTAACAAAACAGTTGTTTTAGAACTCTTGCATACAACATTTCTAAAAAGCCACTCGTTTTTGGCGTTTTCGTTTGGGCAGTCAGAAGGCTTTTTTTTTTGTGTACTCCGATTTTGATTCTAATGGAACACTAACAACTTCTTTGGCCTTTTATTTTTTAAATATATTTGCTTGCGAATCAATTTGAATACTCAGAATAATAACAGCCGATTGCACGAAAACAGAAATCTAGTTTGAAGTCCCATTGACAATTCTGCGAGATGCGATACGTTGTTCGAAAATGAGAGCGCATTAACTGTCAAAAACATTTCCGTAACATGTAATTCAATGTGTTCGTTTACAATAATGCGAGTCTCGCAGCGAGCATCGCAGTCAATTTCGAAAATCTGGAAACCTCTTTAACATTTAAATTGTTGTTGTTTTCATTTTGAGCTTGTTATTTGTGAGTGATGTTTTGACGAGTCATTGTAAACAGACGTCCGATGTCTAAACGCACAATACTATTTGACGTTTATACATATTTATATGTGTTAATACATTTTGACATAAATTCCAGGAGAAAAATTTTGATTCCGAAATGAAAAGCAAATTTTCGTTTCTGATAAAATAGGGGAAATAGTTTTATGTCACTTTTGTTCTCCGGAGCACGAAAAAAAGCAATAAAAAATCAATTATTATAGAGCATCTAACGCCGCAACAATGTTTAAAATTATTTCATATATCATATTTTATTACAAATTATATAAATAATTTTTCAATTGTAAACATCAAAAGAAACTTGAATATTTTCTGCACACGGCTTCCTTGAGGTGTGCCCAAAATTCCAAAAACATTTCGTCCCACTGTGTCAGTATTGTATAGTGTAAGGTGATTGAATTGTTGCACAGACTGTGCTTTAACTCTCGGAGTATGTCCGCTTTCATACGTCGCATGTTTCGAAAGATTCAAGTGAGTGCAAAAGGGAGGGATAATGAAACAAAAAATACCCAATTAACCAAATTCCCACTGCCTGTGGGTAGCAATTTCATTGCAAGTTTTTGGCATTTCTTTTTCTCCTTCTTCTTTCTTTTTCGCATTTGCTTCATTACTTCTTTCGCTGTGTTACGAGCACAACATTTCAGTATGGCGGATGAACTCAAATGGACCAAAGAATTAACAAGGGGGCTCATTTTCAATTATGAAAGACTGAGCGCCAAAGATGAAATGAAAGAGAACTGTCAAATAACATGCAAACTCAAAGAAGGGGAAAGTCTTCATGTAGAGTTGCGCATCACTGAATGAAAATAACCAGAACATGCGCATTACACACTTGCGACGTATGAAAGCGGACTATGTAATTTTTCAATTTTACTCATTGTAAGCTGAAAAGGTGACGTGACGGGACATTCACAAAACTGTCGCAGATTTGACTTTTCCTCCCAATGTATTAAAATTACTAATTACAACCTAAATTGCGGACTTGCTTTACTCATGCTTAATATGAAAAAAACTACGCAGCTTTCTTCGCGTATTCACTATTGAACAATTCTTATAATACTATCTGTTAAGAACTTTTACACTTAACCCTTTTTAAATGAATCACCGATTTAATTTTTAATATTGTTTGAATTGTCGATACCATTTCGATTTTTATTTATTTTTTTTTTTTTTTTGTGTGAAATTGATATTTTCTGAAGGCATTTACTTTTAAAAGAGTGCAATTTATAATCCAGGGTAATAGAGAGATTTTTTATATTGGTGGCAATATAATTGCCGCAACCCATGCTGCACATTTCGAATGTGGCAGTATTTTTGCCGCAGCCTTTTAGTAAAGGTAAACTTTTTTTAGATGTCCAAGGTCAAACCCCATGAAGTTGAGAAAATTTGTGCTGAAATCGATGGTTTGATCTCGGAAGATGAATACGAAGACGGGAGTGATGAAGATGAAAGTGATGATGATACTGTACACCAGAATCCGAACGAGTCGGTGCCGACAGAAGAGCGCCAACATTTGCCTGATCATACATCAGCTATGAATTTTGAAGAAATTAATGAGACTGAGGAAGACGGAGAAATTAGATTTATTGGTGAAGGTATTGAGTATAGTTCTGATAATGATCCTGATTCTGAAAGTACTGAAGAAGATCCGCTGTGGAACAAAAGTGTTCTCAATGAAAATTTTTTGCACCTGGAAGCTTTCGATTCTGTACAAATATGTCCTACATTTCCATGTTCCAACAGAAGTTTACCAATCTTTCTTTTTAAACAAATGTTTACTGAAGAAGTGCTCCAGAATAACTTTAATCAGTCGAATATATACGGACAGCAATAGAAAATCAAGAACTAGAAATCTTTAGATATTACTGAACTACAAGCGTTTTTAGGCGTAGCTATCTTAATGGGTGTGCACAACTTACCAACTATTGATCTATACTGGTCAACAAATCCCTTATTTTACAATGAAGTTATTGCATTTGTCATGACGTGTAAAATATTCAAAAAAATCTTCCAGTGTTTGCACCTGTCTGATAATTTGTTTTGCCCCAAATACGACTAGGAAAACTTCGATCGGCTTTGTAAAATAAGACCACTGATAACAATTATTAGTGAACATTTTAAAAATGCAGCTGTTTCAACCAAATCACAATCAGTCGACGAATGTATGATATTATTCAAAGGCCGCTCTAGTCTAAAGCAGTATATGCAACTGAAGCCCATAAAAAGAGGATTCAAAGTTTGGGCTAGATGCGATTCTCACACAGGCTATTTATATCAGTGTGACATTTACACAGGTAAAAAAGATGACAATAAACCTGAACTGGGGTAAGGAGCTTCGGTTGTACAGTAGCTATGCGACTCCTTGAAAGAGAGTAGTACGCATGTTGTGGCTTTCGACAATTTCTTTTCTTCCTTTCAGCTTATACAAGACTTATACGAAAAGCATATCTACGCTACCGCAACGGTTAGATCAATTCATAAGGGCCTTTCTCTGATCGCGTCTGCAAATAATAATATGTCCAAGGAACAATATAAGTGGAGGACACGACAGAACGTAGCTTTTATACAATGGATGGACAGTAAAAAAGTGAACATATTAACAACAGCATTTGATCATAAGATAAGAGCAGTCACCAAACGAACCCAAAAAGATGGTACAAAACACGAATTGCCATGTCCTTGAGCAGTTCTACAATGTACAAAACGGATGGGTGGCGTAGATAGGTTTGACCAAAAACGCGCTACTTACAGTGTAGGACGCCGAATCAAGCGTTGGTGGATGCGCATAATTTATTTCTAATAATTAATTCCCACATTCCTCACTCCATTTTACTCCGTATTAGAACCCTGAAATTATATATAGAGCTACACTTGGCCAACAATTAATTGGAACCTTTGAAAATAACAAAGTCAAGAACAGATCTCGTCATCTCACTAAAACTATTAAACAGAACACTAATAAAGATTTCGGTATTTTAGATGAGCTTAGATTCAATAACGTGGGTAAACATATGCCCGAAGGCATCACAACATATCGAAGATGCAGATTTTGCAGCACAAGAACAAACAACAAACGATCTAAAATTCAATGCTCACAATGCCAAGTACCACTTTGTGTAACTCCATGTTTTCCTTTTTCCATAAGAATTAAAGTTTTTTTTCGAATAATAGGTACTTGGTTTTTCTTTTATTTTGATATCTGCTCACAGATGCTGGTAAACCTGTTAAAAAATATTTCGGTTCCAAACATATTTTCTTAATAGCAGCCTTCACTTGAACTGCCTTATAAAGGGCTAATGCATTAGATGATCTATTATCTGCGACAACAGGTGACAATCAATTCAAAATGACAGCTAAGCAAAATCGGTCTGAAACATATGAGGTTTTCCATTGGATTCCAATGAAACATTAAAAAACTTCTGACTTTGGTATTGAGCTTGTTACATGTACTAGGGAAATGTCACATTTTTATTTCGCAATCTTTGTTTGACAAAATAGTAGAATCCAATCATATATTTATTTCTGCTTCTGTCGGCCAATGGAAACCGCCAATAAAAATAAATTGTTTAATATTACACTTTTTATATGGAGTCTTCTCTTTAGATTATGTTCGTTCGAATAGTGTTAATCCACGAAAAATAGCCTACAACTGTCAAAAACCCGTGTGGCTGTTTTGTTTTTCGTAGATTTGAACTGTACTAATTGTAATTGTAAATCGTTCAGTACATATTTGAAAATTGTTGGATCACACCATTGTTTAACAGCAAGAATTATTGCGCTGAACCTATTTATTTTGACAGCTAAAAGGAAAAAAACAGAATCACAATTATTTTATTATTAATTGTCATTCAAAGTTTCAACGGTTGTTTTCTTGTTATTAAAAGATCGGTAAACAAAGCTGCGAAAGAATGGATAAAGCTGACGAATTGCAGAAAAACGATGGACAAGCAGATAATATGCAACAACATTGGCCGAAGCGGAAGAGACCAG
Organism: Volucella bombylans; assembly: GCA_949129095.1. Classification (NCBI taxonomy): domain Eukaryota; kingdom Metazoa; phylum Arthropoda; class Insecta; order Diptera; family Syrphidae; genus Volucella; species Volucella bombylans. Next base: position 75,180,377 of record OX422144.1, read on the forward strand.
ACATTAGCTCATTACCAACCAGACAGTATTTGGACCAAACAGTTGCTCCTATTTTGTTGCATGGCCTACAAACTCTCGCTCGAGAAAGGCCGCCAGATCCAATAAGCTTCTTGGCTGCATATCTTTTGAAAAACAAATGTATCGACGATAACATGACGGACAATTCATGAATTCATATAAATTGTATTAGATCTCAGGCTTGTGGTTGATTCGTTTTATTGTGAAAATTTGTACGCGCACGTAAATGGTAAATAAAATATTAGAAATAATATTTTCAAATTTATTTAATACCATTTATTTGAAGTTGACAGTTCAGTCGTAGAAGTTTTTTCAACACGAGTGCGGTGTTGCTTGAATGGTACTCTAAACACCTATGCCACGAACTACTTATAAGCAGAGCACCAGGAGTTTTTCATTTTTGATTTAGCAAATTGGAAAAACTAAAGTAGAAATACATGAAATTAGATTTTGAATTTTGATATTTTTTCTTTTATAAACAACAAAAAAGTTACAGCCTGTTATATAATTAAATTTAGGAGTTCTCTTTTTAGATGTTCGACGCAACATAATAAAGTCATTAGGAGTGCGGCCATTGGCCATAAGTTTTCGATAAGAACAATATAATATCAATATGTTGCCAAAATATCTTTTCTTTTTGCAAACATTAAAATGCAAAAATTCTGGGAAAATTTTTATTATTGGATCTCAATTATGAAGTAGATTAAAATAGAAAAATAATAAACCGAACAATGTCAATGGCAATCAAAGCTTCCTTTATTTCTCGCTTAATAGGAAAAGCACTTAAAGCTCTTAACATGAAAATACGTCTGGGTCGAGACTCTGGTATCACCTCTGGCCGAATATCTTGAATTCACGAGAAGCAGCAATCAATCCGAAATAGCGTATGATGAATTAAAACACACAAGTTAAATACGACATTTTGTATTCACGATTAATCTGCAATCAGATTAAGTAAAATGCACTAGTTAATCTTAATTTTACCTTATTTATAAAAAAATGTTTAAACAAATAATAATTCGATGTAGGTCTGTTGGTGTCTGATCAACTAAAAATTCACATGATTCTTCTCTGCACCTTTATTTATAATAATATTTTGCTGATACAGTCAAATTACATTTTTACCTGAATTTGTTAGTTATGGCTGTATGTTCGTTTACAGTATTGCCGGTGTCAGTGTCACTCGTTCGTTTGTTGAGTGTTAATCTAAATTTTTTTTTCTGTTTGTGCTATGTGAGCTATCCATAACATAAGGACATTTTATCCTAAGATTGGACTTTGGTGTCTGCATCTCGAAATCTTCTGTTGATTGTTCTGGTGTGCTTGTCACTCCAAGGGTTACCTCAGTGTTTACGCTGTTTCTTCTGTTAAATAGTGCTATTGTAATTCTTCCGAAGTTACACTTCCACATCGAATAGGCTATGAGTAATACGTTTAAGACTCTAGATATTGACATCCATACGCCTTGCGAACGTTCCGGTATGGCTTCTAACGCCTTTGACCCAAAACTTCTTTAATTTTTTATCTCTACATTTTTTATCTCTTGCAATTCGTGTTTGTCTTTCGCAATGATTTTTGACATTGACTCTTGAGTGATTGTAATATCTCGTAGTTTTTTATTTACGCAAGTAGTAGTATTTCAGCAGTATTGTCTAAAGTTTTAACAGTCGTGTCATATGTCTCTAATTTACAATTGTTACTTAAAACTATTATACCTGTGCCAACAAGTTTTCCTATGTTTGTGTCATTATTGCATTTACATTTATAGCATGTTTCGTCAGTGATTGTATACAAAAATGAAATACTTTTAATTTTATGGAAAATTTCTAATTTTGAATTTATTTTTTTAATTTTACATAAAAATATTTCTCATACATAACAATATTTACTTCACATTTGGATCGCTTAAGGTGCTCTTAAGTAGTTGCGGTTTACAGTCAAACATTTTGTTAACAAATTTACAGTCTTCTAAGTTATCTTCTCTATTTTTTCTAACTATTAAGTACTTATAATTTAAGGTTAAGATCAATATTCCATTATTAACAATTTTTGGAATAGTGATTACTTCGTATACCATATGTTATAATTTTCTTTCACACTAATAACAGTGATTATGTTTTGTTCTTCAGTGAGTGCTTTTAACTCGAACGTTTTCAAGATTTCTGAGTAATTTTCTGCATTTGGTTCTATTGCAAAGATTCTATTGTGTTCTAGATCTCTTAGCTCTCTAAGTAAGTAAAAATAACAAAATAATAAACTATCGATAATTTGTTCTACCTATTTCTAGTTTCAGTTACATTATTTTATGGTTAATTTAGTTTGATATTTCCTCGAAATACGAAGTGATAATGATGGTTCGATTGAGGTTGGTTTCATTGGCATTGATTTTATTGAGCTCGATTATAACATCGTTAATTTTTTTCATTCTAACTTTACTATTCTTTACGCTTTCTAGTACCTCTCTATTTACATGATTTAAGACTTTTACATTTTTCTCCATACCATCCTTAGTTCGTTGTTCGTTTTCAGAGACGCTTTGGATCGCCTTGTAGTAGTATTCAGCGTCCTCATTATCCATAGTTCCGAGAACCTGAACCAATTACATTAGCAAGTCCGCATTTTTCCCTTTTCGGTCCTCCAACTATTTCAATTCTATGATATACCTTTTTCATCTGACGTACTCTGCACGATGAGTGAGATCCTGAAAAATAGGGTTTGACATTAGCTCTATTGAATGTCTGTCTTTTATTTTGGAAACTAGATGATCATCATAGACTTCTAAAATTGGAAATGGGCCTTTATACGTGCTTTTTAATTTTGATTTTCTTTCGTGTCTTACTAATACTTTTTGACCTAAAATATATTCTATTGGTTTCCTAACGTTTTCCTGTATATTAAAAAGATTTGCCTTAAGTTCGTTAATATAGACATAAATTGTATTTTCGTCTATCATATCTACACCGCTAGGTCTATTTACTTCATACGGTGTGTAACCTGTTGTGTTGTGGATTGTGCAGTTATAACATAAACCTGCGTATGGCATTCACTTGTGCCAGTCTGTTAGTTCGTTCAACTCTTTCCCTGTTGCCTTAAGGTATTCCAGTAATCTACCTTGGGCTCGTTCAACGCTCCCATTAGGTTATGGATAAGCCACACTGATTGCTATAAATTTAATTCCTAGTAGTTTGCATAATTCTTCAAAAAGGGCGTTACAGAATTATGTGTCATTAGCGGACAGGATTAAACTTGCCATTCCGAAATTCATAATCCATCCTTTCATAATGGCACTGGCCACCGTCCACCGTCCACATATCTTTACTTTTAAGAAGGATAAATTTAATAAATTGTGAAAGATCGTCCTGTATAGTCAGACTGAATTTAAAGCCTTCTTGTTTTTCTTGTACTTGCTCAATAAGGTTAATCATAATTTTTTCCAAAGCACTGTTAGCTGAACTGACAAATGTCATTGGGTTTCTTGTTGGCGGTCTATTTATCTTTTCGGTTTGGTGTTGGGGACAGTTTCTGGGAAAATCTTATAAGGCCCCATGATATTCCTTCATTAACTTCTTCTTTACTATCCAACACCTCTTCCTCGACGTCGTTAGATAGTTCGTTTACTTAGTATCTTCCTGACGGTAGTCAATGTCTTCTACCACAATCTCTTCTATTACTATATCACTCTCTACGTCTCCTATTTCCATATTTGTGTTAGGATTTTTACCTCTACTCGTACCTTCTATGTTTACTCTAGTCTCGTTGTTTATTTTAATACCTTCTTCTTCCAATAAACTCATTAGTCTTGTCACGTTTCTTCTTTTTTCTGTTATCCTAACGTCTCTGCTTAGCTCGTCAGCTACCACATTCTCTTTACCTTTTTTATAAATAACAACGTAATCAAACGCCTCGAGTTTCAGACTCCATCTTACTAGTCTACTGCCCGGATCTTTGACTTTTAATAGCCACGTCAGAAGTCTATAATCTGATTGAATAACGAATTTCGTACCATAAATGTGTGGTCTAAATGGTTTTGTGGCCCATGCAATGGCTAGGCATTCCTTTTCTGTAGTTGTATAATTGATGTCCGCTTTATTAACAGTTCGGCTTGCGAAGTGTACAGGAAGTACTTTGCCATTATGCTCCTGAATGAGCACAGCATCAATGCCTCGATTGGAAGCATCTGTGGTAATTACGAACAGTTGTAAGATTTGGTGTTGGGTAATGATTTCTTTAAATTTTCTAAAACTTTTTTGCTACTCTGGGTCCCAAGTGAAAATAACATCCTTTTTCAGGAGTCTGTTTAATGGTTCGGCAATATGACTGGAATTTTTCACGAATTTTCTATAATATCCAATTATACCAAGAAAGGATTTTGTCCCCTGAGGACACTTAGGTTCCTCCATTTTGACGATACTTTAGACTTTTCCGGCGTCGGGTTTAAAACCCTTGTTTGTAATAATATGCCCTAGATACGAGACATCTCTCAGAAATTCGCACTTATCAGGCTGTAGTTTTAGGTTTGCCCTCCTTCGAGCACTTCGAACAACTGCTCATTGTGCTCTTGAATGTTTTACCCATATACTGTTATGTTGTCCAAATAGACAAAACATTTGATGCCTTGCAGTCCTACCAGGACTATTCATCAGTCGCTGGAAACAGTCTGGATCATTTTTTGTCCAAACGGCATTCTGGTATACTCAAAACCACCGTATGGAGTACTAAATTCAGTTTTTTCCATGTCTTCTTCCATGGGAATTTGGTGAAAGCCGAACAAATTTATTTAGCTTTTCCTAGCTGGTCTAAGATTTCAGTTATGTTGGGCAGAGGGTAATTGTCCGCGATGGTCAAGTCATTCAGCTTACGATAATCAATTATGTACTATGCGCAATTTTTTTTTTTGTGCTCACATCGGCTTTTTTTGGAACTATCCACAACCGCTAACTCCAAGGAGAGTTACTGTCGGGGATTATTCCGTTTTGTTTTAATTTCTTGTCTTGTTCACGAACTTCTTATTCGTGAACTTTCGGGTACCTGTAACTTTTAGTAAATATGGGTTCAGATCCAATACTTGTTCATATCTTGTATTTTACAGCGAATTTTTTAGATAATATTTTACTTTCTACACTCACAGCAATGGTCCTAAATACTTCTGTTTTTTCTTCTACAATATTTTCTTCATTGAGATATCTCAATGTCATCTCTCTAAAATTTTCAGTCTTTATATTTTTTTTATAGTTGATTGTGAAACCACCCTCTTGTAGGAAATTATTTCCAATTAACCCATCATAATCCCCTAAAAGATTATTTTCAATGACGTGCAATTTCACGATATTGGGCTTTAACTTGCTACACTTACCACTGAACTCAATTTATGATTCAATTTCTCCTATTGTCTTACACATTTTACCACCAAAGAATATCCACTAAACTTCGTTGTTTTTCCAACGTTCACTTCGTCTCTATACATACAATTAGCCTTGATAAGGGATATCTCGGCTCCTGTATCGATAATACATTTCTTAATTACACCATTAATTAGTGCCACGATATGAGGGCTTTCTAAATTGCTCAAAGGTCTAAGCTGCGTTGGTCCCTAAGTAACCGTTCTGCCTACCGAAAATTTCTTTTTTTAAATCGTGCTTCATGTGAAGTCGACGCCTGGTTCGTCGACTTGCCACATTTAAAACACTTTATTTCTTGGTAATTAATTTTAGCTAAATTTTTTGAAGTATAACCCTTCTGAATGTTTGTTCGAAACATTTATACGATGTTCTTTTTCGGATGCGAATTGAGCCGCTTCAACTATTGTTTTTGGACATTGTGTTATTGCATACGTCGACAATATTTCTCTCAAACCGTTAAGGTTTCGTTTTGGATATATTCCAATTACCCGTCTTTATGTCCCTTTTTTACATCTAAGAGCTTACTTTGTAGCAAACGTCTTTGCAACGTGTGAAGCTTCAGAGCACTGTGAGGCTCTCTGAATACTAACATCAATTCTATTTTTTTTTATAGAGTCCCAGTCTCTGACTTCTTTGTTCATCAGAATTGTGGTAGCATTACCACATATCTTTGTTTTAATGTACTTGAAGTGTACATCCTTTCGTGATGCAGATGCTAATTCGATAGCATCGTTACACGAATCGATGGAGGTATGTAAATACCTCATCCCTTGTACCATTAAAGGTAGAAATGAACTTAGTCAGAATTTCAAAATTGTTCCAATCGAACTGCCACTGTCACCTTGGATCTTAAGCCACCAACCAGACAGAGATTGATGCGAAATGAAGAAAACATAGCCGCCGTAGCGGCCAGTATCGAAGAAGACCCCGAAATGTCGATTCGGCGTCGATCAGCTGAATTGGGCATCGCCAGAGTCAACTCGGCTTATTTTTCGGCTGGATTGGGGCCTACATCCGTATAAGATTGTTATGTCGCAAGAATTGAAGCCGGACGACTACAGGCAACGCCATGAGTTTGCTGATTTCGCGCTAGAAATTTTGGCTGGAGATCCGGATTTTGACCAAAAAATCATCTTTTCAGACGAGGCCCATTTTTGGCTCAGCGGCTATGTCAACAAGCAAAATTGCCGTTTGGAGCGAACACAATCCACAAGTATTCCGCCAAGCATCAATGCATCCACAAAGATTGACTGGTGCGGTTTATGGCATGGCGGCGTCATCGGACCTTACTTCTTTCGGTATGAGGAAGGAGGCACCGTTACCGTCAATGGTCTCAGGTATAGAGCGATGTTAAGCGACTTTCTGTGGTCAGAGTTCAACAACATCGATATATCCGAGCTGTGGTTCCAACAAGATGGCGCTACATACATACAAGCGACGCAACACTCGAAGTTGTGAAGGAGAATTTTTGGCGACTTGGTTATCTCACGGCGAGCGCTCATCAATTGGCTGCGGCGATCATGCAATTTGACACCACTCCATTATTTTCTCTGGGGCTTTGTCAATTCCTTAGTCTACGCTAACAACCAACCACTTTGGACGAGCTCGAAACAAACATTCGGCACGCTATTGCCGGAATAACACCGCACATATTGGACCGACGGCTTGAAGCACTGCCAGCGAAGCCGAGGCGGCCATTTGAATGATGATGCTATTCCACACATAAGGGCATGAATGTAGCTTCAAAATAAAGCCAGAATAAATTTTATATCTCACACCGTTGTTGCTTTATTTAATTTTTTCTCCTATCGTTCTATCGTTCGGGTGCAACACATAGTTTTTTTCCATATCGTTCCATTTCTGACATATTTTTTCATTTTAGTTTTGATCGTTGATGAGAAAGGAAATGTGAAGAATAGGAAAGAAGGTGTATTTCAGGCGAACTGCTCAAATTTAAAAAATAAAAATGCTCCGATTCAAGTGTTCCACTTGTCAAAAAGTCTTTCAACCCCATTAAAATGTAAACACGACGTTCATAGTGAGGACTTTCATCCCGTTGCCAATGTAAACAGGCACAAAGAAAATCCATTTCTAAAGTGGATTCTCGAGTGCAACACATCGTTTTTTTCCATATCGTCCCATTTCTGACATATTCTTTCATTTTAGTTTTGATCGTTGATGAGAAAGGAAGTGTGAAGAATAGGAAAAAAGGTATGTTTCAGGCCAACTGCTCAAATTTAAAAATTAAAAATGCTCTGATTCAAGTGTTCCACTTGTCAAAAAGTCTTTCAACCCCATGACAATGTGAACACGAAGTTCATGGTGAAGACTTTCATCCCGTCGCCAATGTAAACAGGCACTTAGAAATGGATTCTCGGTGGAAGTAACCCTTCTTCTTCCCACTTCAATAAAAAGCGTTCCCTCTCTTTCGGACAACCTTCCTGCCCGCGCCAGTGTGAACAGGTACTTTAAATACACAACTAATACCTGCCCGATGATAAAGAATGATGAGAGAGCGAGAGAGTAAAATGTTTCTATGCGATTTGAAAATGTTTATATGATATTTTAAAGCGGTTACAAATTTTCACTGCGTTTCATAAGCTGGAATGCACGTATGCGTGTTGAATATTTCAATGCGGTTTGAAGTGGTGTTTATTCGAGCGTATTGAACCAATGCGGATTGCTTCAACGCACATTGAACTGTCGGATAAACTGGGTAACAGTCAAATTATTTTTACCTGAATTTGTTAGTTATCGCTTTATGTGCGTCGACTGTATTGTCGGTGTCACTGTCGACCTAAAATATTTTTTTTTATTTGTGCCATGTGAGCTATCCATAACAACATACATACATATATGTATTAACAGGAGAAGCACTTAAAGGTCTTAACATGAATATATAAATTTTCATATGTACTAATACTAAGGTTTATGAGATTTATTTCACCTAAGAGCCAGCGTTCTACAGTTTTAAATAGTAATATTGCTATATAGGTTTACTGGCAGCTTAAAAAAAAATACATAACGCTGTATTTGAGGTATGACCTCAAACTTGAACTCTTTTAAAACATGAAATTATACGCATATCCTACTTAATTTTTACAGAAGTAGGCTTGGAGTATTCAAGAGGCTGCACTTATGCTTAAAAAAAATACATTATTTGTATTAACAGTAACTCAATGATAAAAGTCATATCATGCTACCGAAACTCGACTTATCATTCAGCCATAGGATAAATTAGTAGTCTCTCTCCGGGAAAAATAAAGGTGTGGGCAACAGCACTGCAAAATAAAAGGAAGAAAACTATTGAGGATAACATTGCTACTTAAGCTAACGATATGCCAGTTCATACTTTCAATGTATTAAGAGAGACCACAAAGGTGAACGAAACAGTGAATGGATAGCTTTTCAACTAATTTAATAGGTCGTATAGCCGTATAATACATATGTATGATCTGGCGCGTCGCCAATTGAACGAATAGGAAAAGTGAATAGGAAGGCAAGAAAGAACCTTTGTCTCAGTTCTTGCGTACCTTCATGGGTGACATTCAACATTAATTAAGATTCACCTATTTTATTATTGCTTTCTGAGAAAAAGAGTACTCTACGTACTCCTGTCGGGATTCGAACTCCAGAGCGACGACTTGAAAGCTTTCACACTACCACCTGATCTAAGTTCACTCACATCATGGTTTGCAGGAGGCATAAAGTTTGAGAAAATCTAGATCCCTAATAAAAACACACCAAGTTTCCCCCACTTCTCCTTTTCTATAACCTTCGATACGATGATGAAGTCTAGGGAAAGATTTCTTTTCTGTTTTATTTTGGGTGCTTTCAAGTTAAAAGAAAACGTATTATGAATACTGCATATATTGGCAATAGTTCTTATGAAAATTATTTTCAAACGGTACGAGTATTCATCTGTATGAGGTGGGAATCAAATTAGGATATTGTCCATAAACAGCTGTTTTTTTTATATAACTGTTTGCACCTGTGTCAAATCTTTTTTAAGAATTCCTAGACTAATTTAACCAATAAAGAAAGACAAGACAAGACAAGAGTGGTTTTCATATTTTATTCAATATTCAAGTTCTACAACATTAGTTTTAAAAAAGAAAACAGTTGAAAAATAATATTTACTTTATAAAAACAATATGCCAGCCAGCACACACTGGATCAATTTTTCCCCTGGGTATCTTTTACTTCAACCGCACACAGGATGGATAATGCGGGGCAAAATTGTATATACATGAACCGATTTTGATTGTAGTGGTATTTCTGATAATTTTTCTCACCCTTTAAAATTGACAGCTTATGTGTGTATAGGTTTTCCCTCGATGTTCAACCGCTTCAATACTGGTTGAATATTTGCTACGTTTCTTAGTTTAAACTTCATCTCCCTCTTCTATAAAACCAGTGTGCGCTGGCCCAATGATTGAAATAAGTTTAATAAACGAAGCTTAAGCGTTACATGTTATCCTCAGAGAGCAGTTCATTATCATCACCATGATCAGGTAAGCAAACAAAAAATTCTAAAAGATTTAAAATCGGCCCACGGGAAAATGGATTATGATATTTTCCTCGCTTGTCTCTCAAATATGCGTATCTTTTATAATTAAACATTTCGTTTGTTGTTAAATTCATACATGCATGTAGTATCTGAAAATAAAAAGAACCCAATGTATTATAATGAACCTTTAAATTAGAAAAACAAAAAAAACTTACGGAAGTACATGTTAAAATCCACCCTAAACCACAAAAAACGATAGCTTCGATAAGTCCAAGTACATAGAGCCATGAAAAGCCTTCAATCATCACGCAGTAACCAGCAAAATAAATTGTAAATGAACAATTTATAGCCACTGATAAAACAAAAAGGAAAAACCACATTCGATTGCGCAATCCCACACAGTTGTGTATAAAAGGACAATGATGGTCAAAATAAGATACGCAGCGATTGCAAACACGGCAGTGTTTGGCTCGTAATGGTCTGAGGCAACGACAGCTATGACACAATCTTGTCAATATCACATTTCTGTTTCTCCATTTATCGAAATATGGAATTTGTTTAATAGCACTATAGTAAGCATCCGATCTTAGAGGAATATAGCCAGGATCTCGACGATTAGCAATTAACCAACTTATCCACATTATAATATTCCAATAAATAAAGCAGTAATGCGAGCGGCGAAGTATGTTCCAAGTAATGGGAATTACCTAAAAATAAATATGAAGATGGTATACTCGTATATTATATACAAAGCCGATTAACACGAATGAGACTTATTATACTCTACACATATTTAAAAGAAATGTCTCTTCCCATTTTCATTGCTGCGTAAAAAAAATATAAGGATCTCCGAAACAGCTTCAGTGTTTAAGTGTAACCACTTTCTATAGATTACAGAGAGTATGTTTATCAAAGTTAAGGTAAAGAAGCATTTTAATTATTGTTATATTGATTAAAAAGATAATTTTGTTTTATTACAAAACATCTGCGGATGTCCTGATAATTCTCAGGCACTATACAATACTCTTTCCTTTCTTGGACTTAGTATATAGTGTTGTTGATTTGTATTACATTAACATGTGAAGTTACTTATCACAAATCCTTATATATGTTTATGCAAGTAGATTCAATCTTAGAAAAATACTATCTTACGTTGTAAAAAACATTTACAAAGAGTTCTGCCTGTACCAGACAAACAGAAAGAGTAAAAACACTCAACTATTAGAAGTTCAATAATGAATGAAAATTGTTTGGTTGTTTTGTTTTTTTTTTTTTTTTTTTTTTTGCTATGACTCATGGAAATCAAATATTTCATATATATCTTTCTAATGATTTTTTTTACGGGAATCCTAGTTGAATAGGTATGTATTGTACTTACTTGTAAACTATTTACTACGGACAAAAGCCTACCAAGAAGGAAGAAACCAATACTTTTTCACTCTGCCTATTTTTTTAGCACCGAAAGTATTAATTTATTTTTTTAGTTTTTTTAGTGTACTTACCCTTATCATGTACATAGGGTATCCCCAAAAAAGCACAGAAAATAGAAACAATAGCAATGGCCCTTTTGTATTTCCAGCACCACCGAACAGCATCCCCCATATTTCTGAAACTGATGGCATCCAACGCGATTTTTTTTTTACTTCATTGTATAGAATTTTTACAATCTCAAGATGACGGTGCGACTGAGCGAGCATAATAGGAGTTTTTCCATTTTTGTCTCTTGAATCTAGATCCAATCTATTTTTTTCACAAAGTAGCCGTACACATGTAGCATTTCCAGAAAGACAAGCCAGATGCAAAGGAGTTGATCCGAAATTATCAGGCTTTTGTAATTCTGCTCCACTATACATAAGTAGCCTCATTAGATCAGGGTGGCCCTTATAGGCAGCCCAATGTAAAGCAGTGTCACCATTAATATCAGTTAAGTGATTTAACGCGCCCATTCCAAGTAGAAATGCTGCAGTTGCTGTCCGTCCATACATGCAGGCAGTCATTAACGGTGTAAGCCCTTTAAAGTCAGCAACATTGACCCCGACTCCAGCTTGTAAAAGAACTTGTACAACATCAGCATGACCTTTCCGACACGCCCAGTGTATTGGACGAGGACCCTGGATTCCCAAACATGGTAAGTCGATTGGTGCATTACATTCAATGATATAACGCATCATATCTACATTTCCATTCAATGCAACCCAGTGTGCTGGTGTGTAACCATGACGATCTCTTGCTGATAGATATTCTAATCCATACTTTTCTATTAAATTCTCCACATCATAAACTTCTCCGTTCTTAAATACCTCAAATAGATCGTCTGTGTTGGCCATTATGCCAACATCTTCTTTAAGTAAATTACTTTCACATTGCTCTTCTAATGGTGAATGGTTTACTTCTTGATTTGTGTTGGATGAATTGTCTTCTTCAGCTGCCATGTTGCACGATGCCGTCAAGGGGAGCGCCCAAACACTACGGGCGGCCCCCGGACTCGGGTGAACCTTACTATTCTGCGTGCTGATGCTGTTTTCTAAAGCCACTTTCTAATTTTTTTCTTAACGGTCAAGTATAATTCGAAAGATATTTGGAAAATAAATCTTACACGTAAACCCTATGCAGTACTAAACCAAAAAGAGTAGGCTACGAAAATAAGGATAAATCAATATATGTCCTTTTCTAACCAGAAAGAGTAAATGCGCAGGTCATGCATCATTTTTCATTAAGGTGTTGTATGTACTAATTTGTAGATATATATGTATGCATATGTTTATATATTATAAATAAATTTTGCCATAAGAACATTTTTCTTTTATTTTGTTAAAAACAATTTCCACAGATTTACATTTCCAATGTTTTGTATAGAGACATACTATGACTAGTTTATATATACGAGTACATATGCTTGGTACCTATATGTAAAGATAAAATTATAAATTTTTACGTTAGGATTGGGGGAGGATGTTTTCCATAATTACGATACTATAAAAAAAAGATATCAGTCAACAGAGAGTTTAGTAATTCGATGTCTTTTTTTTTTATTCTAAGTTAAGGAACTTTTTACTACATGAATTAATTTGAACAACTACTTCTCAAAATAAGATTTTACAATAGTAAGATTTGCGATATTGCCTGCCAACTTTTAACTTTAACAATGCCCAAAAACTAAAATATAAACCGAAAAGTCGGTTTTGATCTCTCAGCAGACGACATACATATTGCCTATACGCTTTCTCCACCTTCCACGAAAACTTCATCATATAACGACTTGTATAGATATAACAAACTGCAATTCTACTCTCTGCTTCTATTATTAACCGTTGAAATATGTAACATCTAATGCTATGTCTCTCACATATCTGCATTACTACTGCGCCATTTGTAGGGTTGGTCACTCTATTTTGGATCACTTCGTTTGTGAGAACTTACTGATTTTTGGGTATCAACAATATCAACAAATTCGACCGAGAATACCGCGGCTGTGGCTACCGATCTCGCTGAGAACAAAGAAACATCAACCAGACGACGGACCACGCAATTGGACATCACCAGACGAACCCTACAGCGAATTTTAGTGATATATATCCCCGTACAAAATGCAAACAGTGCAACAGTGAATTACTGTAAAGCCATCCTCAATCTCAACAACGAAGACGACGATTTTGTGTCGAAAATCATCATGATCGACGAGGCGCATTTCCACTTAAGCGGCTACGTCAATAAGCAAAATCTTCGTTTCTGGGGCACTGAAAATCGACGTGTGATGCAAGAAGAACATTACATCCTCTCAAAGTCACTGTGTGGTGCGGCGTTCACACGGGAGGTGTGATTGGGCCGTAATTTTTTGAGAACGTCATCGGCAATACGGTCACTGTTACTGACGAACGCTACAGGGCCATGATAAATGACTTCTTGCTGCCGGAATTCGATGAGCGGGGCTTGGTGAACATGTGGTTTCAACAAGATGATGCAACCGTCATAGCCATATTTCACTTATCAAGGAACCCAATTTAAACAAACCACACAATGACTTGCCTCATGCCGGTGTTCGTATGCACATAGGTTGCAGGATGGGGTATTAACTAAGCCTCATGTTACTTGGATTTCGTTGGGGTGTAAGCTCCAGAGATGTCTGGCTTGGAAGGACCCTTCGGCGACTTTCAGTCTGATGTAGCACGTTGCCAGTCTCCCGTCTATCCGACAGTGTTCCTGGTGGACCTCCTGTCGTACCTTGGCTTCTGGTTCGTCGTGAGTCTCTACTGTCCTTAGGGCTTTACCGACGCAACTCCCTAGTCCTCCTCTGCGGAAACGACCACCCGTAGCATCTACATATGTGGATTGTTTCCGAGGTTTGGGACTGGTGGACCATGGCTAACCTCTACCTTCACCAGAGCTCGGTGTTCCCACTCAAAGAAGAAGAGGGACTGAAAGGAATTGCAAGGAAAGAGAGTCAACCTTGTTGCGGGAAAATTTACCACATTTTTGTACTAATACTAGCATTATTTTATACCCCGCGGGGCACTTTAGTAATCCGACCCTAATGAAAATTATCATAGAACCACCCATTGACCGGAGGCGCAGAATCAACGCCGTCAAAACACATTTCTGGCGCATATAGTCTGTAGAGTACGTGCATGCATAAGTTATAAAGTAGAGGAAAACGGATATCGCCTAGCAACAAGCAATAATCTGAAGATTGGCGACTTAGTCCTCATTCACGAAGATAACGTGCCATCCCAAAGATGGCTAATGGGAACGAAGTCGTCAAAGGCTCTGATGGTAAAGTCAGAGTCGCAGATGTGAAAACAGCTATCAGACGTCACACACGAAGACTTACAGCGATACCGTGTTAGGCTCTTGAAAGCAAATACTTTCAAAGGGAGCGGAATGTTGGGTCTCAAAAATATATAATATAATAATTATAATTTCAAAATAATTAAGAAAAATATCTGGTGGCATTCACTATTTAATACAAGATGAGTTAAAAATAGTGTTGAAAGCCACTTCAAAAGGAACAATACAATAAGCTATAGTGTTTTTTTTTTTACAAAAATAGAGAAATAAAGAAAAAAGAGAACAATTCTCAGCAAATTTAATATTTTACAAGGTTAAAATTAATTTTTATTTTCATGAATGATACAAAAATTGATGTGATCAATTTATAAAACAAAAAAAAATAGGTTAGATCAAAATATTTGAAGTAAGAGAGTCTAAACTACGATAATCTAGAGAAAATAGCCAAGTTTTTATGCGCTTTAGAAAACATTTGGACATGTGAGCACATCTGATTTCTTCCGGGAGGACATTAAATAAACGACTACATATAACTAAATAAGAATTTCTATATGCGGTCGTTCGATAGGTTAGCACTTGTAATATATTAATCGAATTATTACGTAGGTTATAGTTAGAGATTATACGGAAATTTCGGTTACCAAATTTCATAAAGAATGCTTTTAATACCTTAAAACAGTATAAGTGACGAACAGGAAGAATCCCTAATTGACAAAACAAAGGAAAACTAGGATGCCTACCAGGTTTGCGACAAATTTTCCGGACAACATTTTTCTGCAAGACTAGCAATGGTTGAATTTTGTTCTGATAGCCACCTCCCCAGCAATTTATACCGTATTGAAGCTTGCAATGAAAGAGGCCATAGTAAACTGTGGTAAGGAGCTTAGTTGAACATAAATTACGAAGGTGATAAAAATGCCTAAGTGTGGAGATAAAATACTTTTATATCAGCACACATTGAATTGTATTATTCTAATCTATTTACTATGCGATGGCAAAAAATAATTGAATATGTTGTCTAGATACATTTTGTAATTTTTGTAACACTTTGTACAACATGCAACAGATTTGTATTTGGCGGCAGTTGCAGTGGCAGATAGCATATTTTTATTATTGTATCTGTTGAAAAGATAGAACTTATTCCTATCAATGCAATCAACCTTTCAACCTTATCAGGGCACGTATTTCAGCTTATAAATTCTACTATAGAACTAAACTTCACCTCAGCGGGATACTGGTATTTATACTCCCTGCCATTTTTCGAGAACATTCTGTACTAGCCAGTTGTCCACACTTCTTCCATTTTGCCAGAATATTCGGTATCAGTTCTATAAAATTTTCTATTATCCATCCAATGAATGAATCTTCTATTATTCAAATACAGATGGCACTGTTTTCTCTCAAAATAAGAGATTGTGCTTTTTTATACATCTGCTATCTGCTAAAAAACTCATTTGGGTGAAAATTACAATAACATAGCTACGTACGCCATCTATTTAGCGGGTATAAAAGAGTGCTTTCAAATTCTATTTTTCGGTTGTTTCCAACGAATTATCGCAAATATCAAACATTGCCAACAATTTTTTTTCAAAAGAAATTAAATATATTAACCAACCGACAGAGGAACTGCCATTAAACGCCATAGATATGTATATGTGACAATCGTTAATATACGTGCAAAATAACACAGCTAATATTACTTGACTTGAATATAACAGTTTATATGTCAATTAGCACGAAATAAAACTTAATTGTTTAAAAACTCACAATTAAGATAATTTCTTTCTAATATCGCTTAGCTCGCTAGCTTCGCAAAGCAAGAAATTTTTTATTTGCCGAACTTCGTACATCGTTCGGAACAACTTAGATCCAACTGCTTTTCTTACAAGTAGAAATCTCGAGTTGTCGTTAAGAAAACGCTTTTAATGTACGCTGATGTTTTTGCATTTGAGTGAACAAATTATGTTTCTTTAGGTCTTCTTTGAACTTCAGCTGGAATTTCAGCATATACTTTTATTTCAGCATTCAGCATTTCAGATTTTCCGAAGACCTATATTGAACATGGCTAAACCAGCCATATGTAACATCTGCTATTGATTACATATTATGGACATTTCAGCGAATGCGCGTACTTATGAGATGCCGTTTTGTTACACCCGCTAAACATTTTCCTTTTCATCGCTGTCTTTTTTCCTTTATATTATATTTTTCGTACGTTGTACAACTTTGCGATGCGTATGTTGAAGCTGGACAAACGACTGTCGTGTATGGGTTAGAAAAACCCTTTAGTTTATGCCACATTTTTCTGTCACAAAATACCAAGCCACCCCACATCGTCATCTATATTAGTGCCAAAAATGAACTTATATTGGCCTAAGTGCGTCGGCTTTTCTTGCCTTCATCCAAATAAACCTAATCTAACTTACCTTTATCTTTACAGTTACCGAGTTTTCGTGAAAATATTTACGAAACCTCATTAGAGCGTTCAGCCCGAATACCGACTAGGTTTTTTTTCCAGTGGTAGACAATGGCTTTATACGCACCACTGTTGACATAACTTTAGTTAGTATAAACTTTTTTGCACCCATGTTAGCGATTGTTACAAAAAAAACTACCCAAATCCTCACCACTGATTTGAAAGAACTGTTTTATATCCGGTAAGCAGATAGTCCGTCTTTACACGGCGCGTGTTTTGAAAGTTCAAAAGTTCAAAAGAGAGGGATAATGAAACGAAAAATACCCAATTAACCAAATTCCCACTGCATGGTCCGCTTTTACACGTCGCATGTTTTGAAAAATTCAAATGAGTGCAAAAGAGAGGGATAATGAAAAAAAAATTACCCAATTAACCAAATTCCCACTGCATGTGGCTAAGATTTTCATTGCATCTCATTGACATTTATTTTTCTCCTTCTTCTTTCTTTTTCGCATTTGCTTCATTACTTTTTGTAACAACAGTCAAGCACAACATTTCAGTATAGGGAATGAATTTAAATGGACGAAAGAATTAACAAGCGGGCAAATTTTCATTTATGAAACACTGAGCGCCAAAGATGAAATTTAAGAAAGCTGTCAAATAACATGAAAAACCAATGAATGGGAAAAAGGCTACGTGTAAAAATGCGCTAATCGCAGAATGACACTTCAAAAGAAAATAACCAAAACATATCAAACTCATGCGCTGTGTAAAAGCGGACATAGTGTATATAAACGTATATAAATTGACTTAGCGTACATCGCTATGTTATTGTTTAATTTACAAGCAAATTATTTTTTAGCGGATAGCGGATGTGCAAAGAAACATGACTGTAGACTGACACGATCGAAATGCAATTACGGGGGAGAAACTGTATTTTTTTTTAATAAATAAGAAATAAATCAACAATTTGAAATCATTTAAACTAACTAAATTTTTTACAATATTAAAAACAATAATCACAAAAATTTGAGTGCGTATAAACGAAAGGCCACCACTGTATTAGCTGTGGAATTTTTGTGTTTTGCGATTTTGTTTTGACATATACTCTGTCAGCTGTTTTGCTGACATGCTGAATGTCTGCTTCAACAACCTCACAATTGCGAAATTTACGAAATTTACTCATTTCGTAAGTTTATCGAAATAAATTTTGTTTGTTTCGCAAATTTTCATTCAGCTTTTGATGTATATCGCAATGATATCATTTCGCAATGTTTATCCCGTGCTTTTTCATTTCGGCTATGATAATGCAGCATTTTGTTGATTAGAAAGAATTTGGGTCTTATGTTAATTTAAAAGTTTTATCTAAATTTATCTAAATTATCTAAATTTTATCGGAGGGAAAAAGTCGCCTGAGTGTCTAAACCCTGCAGAAAGGGAGTTGAAATGTCTTTTGCCTGCGAATCGGGAATCGCTGGTACCTCCATCTAACAGTTGTTGACATATTATTTATTTCTGTTAATAAATTTAAATTGAATTCTGAAAAAAAAAATTATTTGAAAATTAACATATTTTGCGAGTTGAAAATTGCGAGATAACAAATGCGAAATGATATTCTTGCTACGATTACATAGTCAAATAAGAACTTTCTAAACAAAAACTCAGAATAAATGAAACGCGAAATGATTAAAATGCATGACAAAAAATTGCGAAAAGATAAATTGCCAAACAAAAATCCGCGAATAGCACCCTACCCTGCGAAAACTTTTGTTTTCGATTGAGAATACGAGAGTTTTCACGAAAACCAGGTTTCGATGTACATTTATAAATTTTCGGAAAGATAATTGTTAGTCCTACTTAATGTCGTACGAATTTTCGCCAAATAATCAAGTTGATTTTTCGGGAAAATTTTTAACAAATATGCAAGTATTCCTTATTCATCTTTTTTCGGCTAACAGATTTTTTTATATAACAAGCGCGCTCAAGAGGTTACTACAGTGACTCCAAAAACTATTCGCTCAATAACCCATGTGAAAAAGAAAATTGCTTTAGAAAAAAAAACAAAAGTTTTACAGAATTCATATATACGTGCATTTAATCTATGTAAAAAACAGTAAAACTTCACAAAACAAAAAAACAAAATATTAAAATATTTAACAAAATAAACTAAAAAATTTTCTTTAACTTCAAGTTTAAAGCTCCAAAAAGTTTTCGCTAACGCTCACAATAACTTAGTTTTTAGTTCATTTAGTATTTTGTTGGTCCACCTTTGTTTCTAATAATGTGTGTTAACCTATTTGGAATGGAATCGACTAGATTTTGAGTAATGTTAGATGTTATTTGGTCTCATTCCGCTATTAAAGCAGCTTTCAGTTGAGTTTTACTGCAGATTTCATATTTTTTTATATTTTGCTCCAAAATATTCCAAATGTTTTCTATGGGATTGATATCTGGTGATTGGGGTGGCGTCTCGATCCATTTTGGGGTATTAAGGAAGCCATCGATACCGTATGGTTAAAAGGACTCTTTTTCAGACTGGACAGGTTGGGCATTAGTAAACCACTGCTGTATATTTTTTTTGATGTGCTCTCCAGTAGACAGTTCAGTGGTGAGGATTGGGTAGTTTTTTGTAACAATCGCTAACATGGGAATTTCCGTGGAACACTGGTTTGGGAACTCTTCAACACAACCTTCCACAACCGCAATATCAACAAAGTGAAGCAAGATCCAAAAAAAAGTGCTACACAAATTCACACTGAAGTGAAAAATGAATTTGGCGCTGAAATGTGTGTTAAAAGTGTAAGAAATGTGTTGTATGATGCTGGCTATCATAGTAGAGTTGCAAGAAAAAAACCATTTATAAGCACTACCAACAAGAAAAAACGGTTTTTATTTGCAAATCAGTACAAAAACGAACCAAAAGAGTTTTGGAACAAGTTTATATTTACAGATGAAAGTAAATATAATATTTGTGGTTCAGATGGACGATGTATGTTATAGAGGAAAAAAAAAACACCGAAATGGAGGAAAAACACCTTAAAACGACATTCAAGCATGGGGGTGGCTCCGTGATAGTTTGGGGTTGTATGGGTGCCAAAGGGGTTGGTAATTTGCACGTTATTGATGGTATTATGGATCACAAGGAATATATTAATACATTCAAAGCACACCTACAATCGAGTGCAAATAAAATGGGTCTTACCTCTGACTATATTTTTAGTCAAGACAATGATCCACATACAGTCTGGAACATTAAAATGTGGTTACTATATAATACCCCAAAATGGATCGAGACGCCACCCCAATCACCAGATATCAATCCCATAGAAAACATTTGGAATATTTTGGAGCAAAATATAAAAAAATATGAAATCCGCAGTAAAACTCAACTGAAAGCCGCTTTAATAACGGAATGAGACCAAATAACATCTAACATTACTCAAAATCTAGTCGATTCCATTCCAAATAGGTTAACACACATTATTAGAAACAAAGGTGGACCAACAAAATACTAGGTGAACTAAAAACTAAGTTATTGTGAGCTTTAAACTTGAAGTTAAAGAAAATTGTTTAGTTTATTTTGTTAAATATTGTAATATTTTGTTTTTTTGTTTTGTGAAGTTTTACTGTTTTTTACATAGTTTAAATACACGTATATATGAATTCTGCAATTTTCTTTTTCACATGGGTTATTGAGCGAATAGTTTTTGGAGTCACTGTAGTAACCTCTTGAGCGAGCTTGTTATATAAAAAAATCTGTTAGCCGAAAAAAGATGAATAAGGAATACTTGCATATTTGTTAAAAATTTTCCCGAAAAATCAACTTGATTATTTGGCGAAAATTCGTACGACATTAAGTAGGACTAACAATTATCTTTCCGAAAATTTATAAATGTACATCGAAACCTGGTTTTCGTGAAAACTCTCGTAATCTCAATCGAAAACAAAAGTTTTCGCAGGGTAGGGTGCTATTCGCGGATTTTTGTTTGGCAATTTATCTTTTCGCAATTTTTTGTCATGCATTTTAATCATTTCGCGTTTCATTTATTCTGAGTTTTTGTTTAGAAAGTTCTTATTTGACTATGTAATCGTAGCAAGAATATCATTTCGCATTTGTCATCTCGCAATTTTCATCTCACAAAATATGTTAATTTTCAAATAATTTTTTTTTTCAGGATTCAATTTAAATTTATTAACAGAAATAAATAATATGTCAACAACTGTCAGATGGAGGCCTATGTCGTACAGGTACCAGCGATTCCCGATTCGCAGGCAAAAGACATTTCAACTCCCTTTCTGCAGGGTTTAGACACTCAGGCGACTTTTTCCCTCCGATAAAATTTAGATAATTTAGATAAATTTAGATAAAACTTTTAAATTAACATAAGACCCAAATTCTTTCTAAACAACAAAATGCTGCATTATCATAGCCGAAATGAAAAAGCACGGGATAAACATTGCGAAATGATATCATTGCGATATACATCAAAAGCTGAATGAAAATTTGCGAAACAAACAAAATTTATTTCGATAAACTTACGAAATGAGTTTTGTCGAATAAACACGCACCATTTTTTAGTTTTTGAAACCCCTTGCTAAAACTAGTTTTTGATGAAACCTTCTCAAAACCTACTCGCAATTGTGAGGTTGTTGAAGCAGACATTCAGCATGTCAGCAAAACAGCTGACAGAGTATATGTCAAAACAAAATCGCAAAACACAAAAATTCCACAGCTAATACAGTGTTGGCCATTCGTTCATACGCACTCAAATTTTTGTGATTATTTTTTTTAATATTGTAAAAAATTTAGTTAATTTAAATGATTTCAAATTGTTGATTTATTTCTTATTTATTAAAAAAAAATACAGTTTCTCCCCCGTAATTGCATTTCGATCGTATCAGTCTACAGCTATGTTTCTTTGCACATCCGCTATCCGCTAAAAAATAATTTGCTTGTAAATTAAACAATAACATATCGATGTACGCTAAGTCAATTTATATACGCTATGTCCGCTTTTACGCAGCGCATGAGTTTGATATATTTTGGTTATTTTCCTTTGAACTGACCTTCTGCGATTAGCGCATTTTTACATGAAGCCTTTTTTCCATTCATTGCTTTTTCATGTTATTTGACAGCTTTCTTTAATTTAATCTTTGGCGCTCATTGGTTTATAATTGAAAATATGTCCGCTTGTTAATTCTTTCGTCCATTTATATTCATTCCCTATACTGAAATATTGTGCTCGTAACAACAGTCAAAAAGTAATGAAGCAATTGCGAAAAAGAAAGAAGAAGGAGAAAAATAAATGTCAAAAAGATGCAATGAAAATCTTAGCCACATGCAGTGGGAATTTGGTTAATTGGGTATTTTCGTTTCATTATCCCTCTGTTTTGAACTCATTTGAATCTTTCAAAACACGCGCAGTGTAAAAACGGAGTATCTGCTTACCGGATATAAAACAGTTCTTCGAAATCAGTGGTGAGGATTTGGGTAGTTTTTTTTGTAACAATCGCTAACATGGGTGCAAAAAAGCTTATACTAACTAAAGTTATGTCAACAGTGGTGCGTATAAAACCAATGTCTACCACTGGAAAAAAACCTAGACGGTATTCGGGCTGAACGCTCTAATGAGGTTTCGTAAATATTTTCACGAAAACTCGGCAACTGTAAAGATAAACTTAAGTTGGATTAGGTTTATTTGGATGAAGGCAAGAAAAGCCGACGCACTTAGGCCAATATAAGTTCATTTTTGGCACTAATATAGATGACGATGTGGGGTGGCTTGGTATTTTGTGACAGAAAAATGCCGCATAAACTTAAGGGTTTTTCTTACAAGCTTACAACAAAGCTTCCAGGCCTATTTTTCCAGGACACCGAGAACTTGTATGGGAACGCCAAAACATATGTCACTTTTTGAATATTGTAGATAAAATGCGAGTGCTTCCAAACTATCCGAATGTTAATAGTAAACGCCGATAGTAATTTTTTTGGGTTCTGATAACGATGCAAAAAAAAAACACCTTATATTATAACCTCTTATTGTGAACAGCTCCATCTATCAGTAAGGAGCAGAGTACTAACCAACGGCAGATTAATGGAAGCTATTAAGGGTTGACCAGAATGTGAATCTGAAGCTTGAATCTTGAATCGCTGTCAAACGCAGGTGCACTTCAATCTCGAATCTGTAGCTCGAAATTGGGTGCTTTTCAACTTCGAGATACAGATTCACACAGATACGCATTGTGTTGGCGCTTATGGCTATACATGTATTCAACTTTTGACAGTTCGATATCAGATACAGATTCAAGTTTCAGATTCACATTCACATTCTGGTCAGCCCTTTAGACTAATGCTAGCGAAAGTTCCGGTAATATGGAAAAAAGTATTGACACCCGGCAAAGTGCTTTCATTTTTTGACAGCTCGTTGCCGGGAGAAAATTCATATGTAATGTTTAATTTCGATGTGGAACAAAATAAATAAATTAGTTAAAGAATTTATTTTTTCTGATGAGAATAAAGTTGAAATGTCGAGAAAAAATACGCGAGATTCGAAATAAGTGCTTGTGAAGTCTTTAGATGGGTTAATTTAAACAGAATTGTGCTTTAAAAAATGTTCTCTTCTTCAAAACAGGCGAACAAAAGAAAAATCTAGACGAGCAGAAAAACAGCATTGAAAGAAAATTCGACGACCAAAAGCTGTCTATTGAGACTCGGAACGAAAATTCTGGCAAACATTTTTTGTACTTCAACCGCTATGTCAATTTCTAACAATTTCATTTAATATATTTCTTAACAAGTCAATAAAGACAGTGAAATGTAACTTAAAATTTTCATAGATGGAATCCTATTAATATTACAGCAATATTATTTCAAGGAGAAAATTTCCGTTAGTGAAAGTGAAAATTCGTGGAAATTGGCTTTGTTCTTAAGTTAGAATTGAAGCAGGATCAAGTGCAAGATAGTAATTGCAACCAGTTCTCAGTATTATTTCACTTCCACCAAGCGATATAGTCCTTTTAAAATATTCTGCTGGGAGTATATGCATATACATACACATGTGTAGTATTCCAACTATGCGAATTTTCAGACGCATTTCACTATCTTTATTGATTTGTTTAACCATATATTTAACAAAAAGACACTATATTACACAGTATTCACTAAATATTTAATGGAAAACAACAATTTATTCATGTTTCACAAGTGTTTTGTTTACTTTTTTTAAAGCACGAATCTATTTAAGTTAAGCCATCTAAACACTTCACAAGCACTTATTTCGAAACTCGCGTATTTTTTCTCGACATTTCAACTTTATTCTCATCAGACAAAAATAAATTCTTTAACTAATTTGTTTATTTTGTTCCACACCGAAATTAAACTTTACATATGAATTTGCTCCAGGCCAAAATCTGTAGCCGTGGAGGTAAAAAAAATGCCCCCATGGGACGCTGAAAGCACTTTACTGGGTGTCAATATGGTCTTCAAAAAAACAAATGGATGAACAAAGGAATAATCTAGAAAAGCAAAATAATATTCTGCAGCAAAAATTCGAAGAAATCGATGACAAATTTGAAAGAATAGAGGAAAATGTTGGTGAAAAATTCAAACAAATTTACAAAAAGTTTGATTGAAATCAGAAACTGAAAGAAAGTTCGTTAATCGGTCCGTGGAGAAAAGAGTTGAAGCCCCCCAGATGGCCAGAAATCCTAATGTGCAAAACAAGATGTCGAGAATTGGTGCAAAAAGTGCATAACATATGCGGCTACCAAGGCCCGAAAGTTCAGCCGCAGGCAAGTATGCAATAAATTAATGTAGGAACATCATTCCAACGAATAGTCATTGGAACTATTTCCCGAACTATTAATCGCAACCGCTACACCCTCGTTGGCATGATTTACTTGCGTAAGTGTGCGAAAATATTCGCGATCTCGATTCAAGAGGCAAAATGAATAGCCAACAATTTGGTGAGCAAATTGGAGGTCCCAATGGAGCTACACCCGGATCAAGGACGAAATTAAAATCCTGCCAGGAAGTGGGCTAATACCTTGGAATAAATAAGACAAGGACAATGTCACTACGCGCTCAATCCGATGGAATGGTCGAACGATTCAATAGAACTTTGAATGTGCATCTGTCTAAGGTTGCGACAACTAATAGCGGGACTGGAATCATCACATAGTTCTCTTCTTAATGGGTTACGGATATGCGGTCTATAGTTCTACAGGACATACACCTTCGGAGACCCTGTTTGGTCAAACAGTTCGGTTAATAATTAATTAAAATGAAATTCAGATCCCGACCTACGAAGCCTAAGGAGGTGAACGACTATGTGGATGAATTGCTCAGCAGGATTCGTAAATTGCACGAAAACACCTGAGAGAAAAAACTAAACTAGTAAGCAATTGTACGAAGACTAGGTGCGACATCAAAGTAAACTCTTCAGATTTCAATGAAGAAGACCTAATGTATACTCTTCTGCGTAAGAAAGGCAAACCACCAAAATTGCAAAAGGATGGGGAAGGTCCATATAAGGTGATAACACGCATTATTGACTTTATCTACCGGATCTAACGTGGGGATCGAGAAAAATGAAGGAAGTCCACGTAGATAGAATGTGTCATTTCAACGTAACGATGAATGACGGAGTTGTTTAAGACGAATAATTTTAGGAAGGGAGAAGTAAAGGGTCCGCCATCTAACGTTTTTTTTTTTCAACTAGTGCTTATTTCGTGAATGGTAACACTTAGCTCATGTCTGATTTGACAGATAATTAGCTTTATCCTTCCGGTTAATAATGGAAAACGGCCACTACTTGCTCATTTTCGAAGAAAAATGGACCCTTCATTATTGTGAAAAACGCCATCTATAAATGAAGAGTATGGAAGTTTAAGGGAAGGTCTTTGACAACTAGTGCCGAGAGTTCCGTAAATATGGAAGGAAGTATTGGTAGGTAGCTCTCGCAAGATGGTAGGGAGTATAAGAACCAGCAGATATGAAATCAGTTCTAAATTTGAATTTGAAAACTGAATTGAGAGTAGTGACGAAGTAAAGTGGTAAATAATTGGTTTATATTGGATTGAATTTTAAATTGTTGTTATATTGTGATTTTGAAGGAACTGATTGTGTTCAAAAAAATAAGTCCTATCTTTTGAACCTTCATAAACAGATCACAATATTGTGATCGATCCAAGCACGAATAATGATAAATACGACGACATCAATAAGGGTTTGAAAAATATGTAATGCAACAATGAAATGTCTAAAAATGTTTGTAAAAACCAATAGAAGTCAATTGAAAAACTCTTGGATTGACAATGTTTTTTAAAACAAAAAACACCAAGTGACATTAAATCCTAAAATTTGAGTTAAATCTTACTCTCGATTGGCTATAACCTACATAAACCAAAAGTGTTAAGTCCAGTGTGAATATCGCTATAGACTTATTTATTTAATCACTCTTTATTTAATGACCCTTTATAATACCTTCAGTCCGATCTTGAATTTTTTTTTAAAAATACAAGCGTCGATCAACGCCATATTGATTGAATACACAAAATTAATAAGATAAGGGATCACGTAATAGCAAATAAAGTAATTATGGACAATGTTGGTGAGAAACAATGCATCCGAGGACCAATGGCAGCTACATTCATTCTTGATTAAAAGATCACAGAATTTATGATGACGTTCCTTTTTATCTTGCGTACTAATGTACATGATAAGTCCGATTGTATCAGCATCGACGGGATTACCAAAATTAATGTAATGGTTTCTGTTCAACAGAAGAGTCTCCTCCGTAGTAGGAATGATTTTTTAAAAAAATGTTTATCCGCTTTCATGAAAACTTTGATATCTCATTTGCGTTCTTTGGAAGCACCATGCGGCACCTGCAAGGAACAAGATCTAATTTCAGGAACTACTACTGTTCCTAACCAACTAAAGCATGTAAAGAAATGTAAAGCAAATGTATTCCAATCCAGTGAAGACCGTTGTCCCATTTATATATACTTGCACAATTTTGGCCCCATATGGTGAGAATTTGACTACATTGTTTTGAAATAAAAATCCTAATATTGTACTTAAAATGCACAAACATTGCGGTATCGACACAATCCCATACAACGACTTCACAAAGAATAAAAATAAAACTTTTTATCACAACGATCGTGTGTTTGGCAGATTAACCAGTTAGAGTAGTATATTTACTAAACTCTACCTTGAATGCAACCATTTCATTTTAACACACCAGAGTTTACATAAATGAAAAGTATGATAGTTCTAATTTTCCAATAGGACATGCATCTGTCATATATTTGAAGTATAGTTCACTATATGTCAAATGTTCTTATTCGGGGGTGGAACTCCTACAATTCAAAAAAGAATAGAAGTTTCGTAGTACCCCAAACGGTCCTTTGCTGTACTAAATACGAATTCTGAATCCTATTGCTCATTTGATTGTCGAAAAAAGTTTTTAACTTGTTCTGGTTCAGCATCAAGTTAAAGTTGTTTCGGTACTTTGGTTTTTCCAAAGTTAAATATTTTTAAAATAAAATATGTGTTAGAAGCCGAAAGGGAGTGTAATATGTAAAATATATTTTAAAGACATTTTACTATCCTAAATAAATACGTTCTCATAGTTTTAAGCGCGTAACAGATGCCCATTCATGGGTTGTGCATGTTTCTGAAGTTAGTATATCCAAATGCTTTCATAAGTTGTGAGCATACATATCTATTGTACATATGGTGTATCATTTTATTTTATTTATTTTTATTTATTTTTTTGTTTCAAAAATTATTTGTGTTCAAGGTATTTTAGTTAAATTGCTGATGCCTTTCATTATCCATTGTGTTAAAAACATAAACACGCCCAATAAAAACAAACAGCGCCGATATTAAAATTAATTTATACTTGGAGGAAATGATTAAGGAATTGTGATCGACACCATAAAAATACTGAAATGAAAATAATTGTTTTAAGAAGTTTTGAACAGTTGATTAAAGTTAACGGGTCGTAATTTGTTTTCTTTTTCTTTTCTGTTAATATACGTATCTATATAGTTACACAGTCTAGACAATTGCCGTGTCTACATATTTTGGCTGTATTTTGTCTGTGTTATTTTCTTTTAAATAGATATGTTTCAATTGTAATACCATCATAAAGTAATACGGATCATAGGGTTCAATTTACAACCTTTAAACCATATAATATATATATATATATATAAGTATAAATATGTATTTATATATATATGTATAAATATGTGTATATATGTATGTATGCATGTATCTGCATCTCATGTAACAAAGTTATAAAAAAATATAATCCTTTCTAAATGTAAACTTTATTTCAATAATTTTTTTTAATCAAGTGCAAATGCATTTAAACATACACATTGTTTATGTAAATACATACGTATATGCATATATTGAGAAGGGTTTTTGATAGAATTAAAGAGACCCATATGCCCGTAAATATATATTTTTTTAATGGGCATACGGCTGAGATTGATCTAGCTGTCATGCTCGCCCTTCCGTTAAGAAATTAAATTCGTTGATCCTTTAAAAACGATTATTTGATGAAGCTCACCATGTTTCTTATACCAAATCGCACAATAATACCAAACAATCGAGCTGAAACTAATAGATAACCAAAAAGGGAACAAATTTAATTTTTCATTGGAACATAAAATATCTTAAGGGCCAACTCCGCTTTTTGTTCTAGGGAATAGTCCACAATTAGTATATTGAAGACTGCTTGCTCTTAGCAGTACAAGTGTTTTTTAACTTAAATCAAATTGAGCGAACAGAAAAAGGCTAATGTCAACAAATTCTTCCAGTCGGAGCGCAGCAATTTATACGTATTTTTTGCATGAAAGTAAAATTATTTGAATAGAGTAACTCGTCGTTCGTTTATTGTCTGGTATCATTGCGGACTAAATCAAAATCTGTAACATAATAGAAGTATTATGTGCAAATCGAAGCCGTCCAATGTTCCTTTTTAATGAAAAAAAAATCTTTGTTTTGTAAAATGACCGCACGAGTATGCGAACATATTTTTACCACACGTATAGAATGTCTGATCGGGCCATAGAATGCTTCTACTTATCCACATCAAATTATCTGGCATCTGTTATATTATACATAGATTGATCTACAAATTGTGACACCCTTGTCATCTCGAATCTACTTGGTGGATTTTAAAGATCCTCTTGATTATAAAAGCCGAGTGGTTCTCCTATTCCAGAAACCAATCCTAGTCCGGATACAATAGCCAAAAGTCGTCATCATTCAGTCATTCCTTATCCGAGGCGTAATGTCGATTTCCGCAGCGGGCATTTTCCGGTAACGCAGGGTGCTAACCGACGTTACCTAGACTAGAAACGCTGCACCGTTCTTACTTGTAATTTTGCCTACATGTATTTATATATGTGTTTGCCCGGGGATCACCATTAGAAGGTGAAGCAAGTACTACATCACGAACTTGATCGTTGCGCTACTGGTTCAAATCAAGTTTTGTGTAGTCAATAGTTTCTCAATCAATCGCAATGCAGATCGGGTTGCAGATTGAAGAGTTGGAGAGAAGCTCATTGCCAGGAACCGTACACGATGTTGAGTAGTTGAGGCCCTAGGGCCCACAAGGTGAAACAGGATATAAGTAATAAAAAAAGGAGAGAATCTTTATTAGAAGAATAACATTTTACTCAGTGTTTTGTGTCACTCTTGTCGACGTGTTTCAGCTTTTTGATCTGCATCCACATCTCAATACGTATAGTTCGAGGTTTCATATTTCCATTCACGCGTATTTCCCCAGATCCAGCCATACATTCTACGAAGAATCTGTTACTAGAGAAAAGTTAAGTATTTGCTTTGCTTTGGCGCTTTCTAGGCTGCTTAAAGTAGAACTTGCAGTATTATAGTGAGAAATTCGTTTTGCTTAACCTAAGTAGCAATAGTAATGTAAATACATTCCACGTTGGACGGCTTTGTTGAAAACAATGCTCTTCGTGTTTCTTACTACCCTGTGGAACATCTGCTAAGTTACGTAAAAAAGAAAACACTTGTCCGAAAAAAAAGTTCCGCAGAGCTGTCCAAAATTATACATTATAATAGTTAGACCAATATTATCATTACGAATGTTGAACTCTGCGGCTTTGTTTTTTAACTTTCGTAAATCATGTCAAAACACGTCTATATTAAGCTTTTTCTTTATTGACTTCTTTATTGTGAGTTCTTCTATTTACTCTGTCACTCTCACTGCTACAATATCCCTGTCCAAATTGGACATTGCAGCGCGGGAACCAATATTTTCCTTACGAACATCATACATCATACAGACTCATTTACTTTTTAACTAGATATCCTCTTGTTTCTACATGGGATCTCCTTCACTAGTTTTTAGGTTTTATGCTTACGCACTAATAATAATAGCAGGTGGTCTTTTCTCAGCGGCGAAACACAAAGTCGTTTCCTATAGGTTCCACTAGTCAATTTTTGTTTGATCGTTCAAAGTCAATCTTGGCGGATCGCAATTTGTTGGACAGTCGTGGTTTAAGTTTGACGTTTAACGTATGAATTAATACACATTTAGGTTGTTGTATGGGTACTTAACATCACCATGTGGAAATTTTGGTTTGTGGTAAGACATGTAGTCCTGTAAATCCAATGCTTTTTATATTCTTTTACAATATACTGCGGAACCCATCTTTATTTAATTATAGTTATACATATGTATACAAATATATATACAGTGGTGGAAAAAATAATAGGTAACAGTGAATCGTCAGCTTAAAATGTCATTTACACCTAAGCTACCTAAATCGATCTTAACATATGATAGTGCTTCTTATGCATCTGCATTTCAAAAACCTACTGTAATCATTGGTTCTTAAAAGATCTCATTAGTGAGTTCGGCCGAGTTAAAATCCCACGTGCCATTGATTTGCGATGAAAGAAAAAATAGGTGTATTAGTTTTACGTGTATTTAATCAAGAATAACTTCTTAAAAACAAAAGAATTTTTAAAACAAGTTGTTTTTTGCAATTATTTTTTTTATGGTTCTGAAGTTTTTACGTATAGATTATTAAGATTTTGTCGAAATAATGAGTCGTGGCAGGCACTGTACCGATAAAGAGGGACGTTTTACCCAGAAGCTCCGCTCTAAGGGAAAAACACATAAATTCATTGCGGAAACGTTGTCCTGCTCAGAGAATGTACAAGTGAATGCACTTGAGCAAAACAAAACAGTAGAGGATGAAAGAAGAAAACGACTGATACTCCAAACCGTTAGAAACAGATTATCAACAGCTAATTTGCGTTTTTGATATCCTAGCAAGACGCCATTTGTGCCAGAAAAAAGAAAAGCATTTAGGAATTTAACGAAAGAGGCATAAAGAGCTTTACAAATATTCTCCGGAGTGACGAAACAAAAGTCAATTTGTATAGTTCAGAGAGTAGGTACTATGTAAAACGACCTCCTGGTAACGATTTCAACCCCAAGTACACAAAACAAAAACCATTAAGCACGGTGGAAGAAGTATAACGGTATGTTTTTCCTAGTATGGTGTGGGACCATTATTTTGGGTTAAAGAGATCATGACTCAGGAAAAATATGTAGAAATACTAGAAAACGTCAAGCTGCCTTAATGTGGTAGTAATTGCAAGCAGCATACACTAATTAAATATCATTATGGACAAGTTTAGCACCGAAAAAAAAAAAACAAATTTGGGAAACAAATAAGTGCAATTAAAGCAAAGTTTGCAAATTGGCAAAAGTCAACAACTTCAAGACTATGAACTTAAAATAATAACGTTCCAGTAGAAAGAGTTGACACAATTAAATGTCTGGAAATAATAATAAATAAGAAAGCAAACCCTGCCAATTTTCAGCATTCTGAAAATTGAAAAAAAGAACATTTATGAGTAGATAAATAAATCTAAACCTTAAAATAAGGTTGGCCAAATGATACGATGCTATCGGATTTTCCAATAAGGACTTTGCTTATTGACGAACCCATTGAGCCAAAAATGAGCTTCGTCACTGAACATGATTTTGAGATGAAATTTATCATCTTGGCGCATCTTCTCCAGAACCCAATCGGAGAACGTACGTCGCTTCAAATTGTCCATCGGCTTCAATTCTTGAGTCAGCTTGATCTTGTATGGGTGTAAACCAAGATCCTTACGCAGAATACGCCATAATGTGGTCTAAGCGATGCCCTATTCTCGAGAACGCCGTGGAATTGACTGATTTGGATCGTTTCCTACGGACGCCTGAACGGCAGCGATATTTTCAACACTTCGAAATTAATTTGCAGACGTTGCTCGTTCGTGTACTTTGCTATGATGAAAATGTTGCGTTTTCCAATAGGGACTACTTGACAACTTTGAATTTGTGAACGCACTCTTTCACTAATCATCAAACTGTCACTGTCAATTTATTCAGTGCCATATTTTTTCGTCGACGATAACGATCGTCACGTTACTGTGAATAGTCAGCGTTATCGTGCCATAATCAAGGATTATTTTTGGCCCGAATTGGAAGATATGGACTTGGACGACATGTGGTTTCAACAGGATGATGCCACAAGCCACACAGCACACGCTACGATCGATTTATTGAAGCGTAAGTATGGTGAGCGTGTTATCTCATGAAATCGGCCAGTCGATTGGCCGCCTCGTTCGTGCGATTTAACGCCGCTTAACTATTTTCTGTGGGGCTACGTTAAGTCATTGGTTTATGCCAACACGCCAATGACGTTGGAAGAACTCAGAGCCAACATTGAACGCGAAATAGCGGCCGTTTCGGCCGAAATGTGTGGCCGAGTTGTTGAAAATTTTGTCCAATGAATCGACCGCTGCAAAGGTGCCCGCGGTGGCCATATGAACGAAGTCGAGTTCCATTCATAAATGTTTTGAATGTACTTCAAGCCGATAATAAAGTTTTTGAAATATCTCAAATGGTTTGCGTTTTATTTAAAAAAAAAGTTGTCAAGTCCTTATTGGAAAACCCTATATTATGAAAAATAGTAAATATCAACTTCTTCAATTAATTTTACAAAGAACATGGTTGTCAAACTTAAGCGAATGGCTCAATCTTTCAACAATAGACATATGTAGAAGAGTAACAAGCGAAAAAACAGTGCAGTCAATGATTTCCAACCCAGTGACGTAGTGGAACTATAAGAAGAAGATGTTGGCACTAATCAAATTAATACATCAATGCGAAGGAAAAAAGCTTTCGGTTAAAGTATTGACCATAATTTCCAAAAACAAGTACTGTTTTAAATTTCCCTTACAGATTTTTGAAAAGTTTACCTTAAATGTTTAAAAAAAATGTAAAATAGACAATTCTTTGAACTAAAGCGAAAAATATACTTTAACTATGTGAACTAAAAAAATTTGTTTGTTATTAGTTTCTCGTAGCGTCTCAGTTGGAGTATTATTAACTTTGCGGCTGTGGTCGCGAGTTGTCGAATTTTTTTACTGCACTCATTGTCTTAGTTATACAGTCCACAATTCATTACCAAATAAAACGATTTCAGTTTCAAATGCGGAGTTATAATCCCCAGCATAAAACAAGCTATGTAGGTTAAACAAATGGAATACACCGTTCCGATATATCCACGTATCCCACACCTTTCAGCAAGGGCTCTTGTGTGGAACAACTGAACAGTTGAACAATTTACATTGAAATATACTTTATTATTTTAATCAACTTATAATGAACTCACAGAACACAACTAAATTATATTGCTCATAAACGATAAATATAGTAAATTAATAAATTTTAAATACTAATTTCTTCGATTATTTTGCAGATAATATATAAAAAATGAATCCATCTGAGTTAAGAATGCTTTGGATGAATCAGTATAATCCCGATCGGCTCTCAATTGAAAATGCTACATCATATTTAAGCCATCCGTCAGTGGGTCTTTCGGTAATGGAAGATGTTTCTGAACAGGAAGCGGTTATGGTAAGGAATTGACATTTTATATGCTAGTACACTATTAAGGGTATATCAGTCTAAAAAGTAATAATTAAATTTTAATGTTAGAAAAGATTTATGTATTGTATGTGAATGTACCTTTATTCTATTTTAACGACATTTGTTTTCATTTTGTAAAAGGGAAACGAAATTAATTAAGAGACGTATTTGCAGAGTGATTACCCGTTAAAACTTTGTCTAAAAGTTGCCTATTGAAACCTAAACACGCATAAGGTAACAATTTCTTGTCATTTTTATTCTTTGCAACTAACTGCCTCCAGAAGCTTGAAGTCCCCCTAAAGTTGCGGCATATTTTCCTCTACGGTTGGAATTGAAGATTCTTCAGGCATACCGTTGGTATACATATGTTCTACATATAATAGTCATTATTGGAGACATGAGCACTTTTCTGACCAAGTTGTCGGTGTTCTTTCTCATTCGTCGATGTTCTGCAGTCCAGCCCGTCCTTAAAAACGGAAATATTTTCTTTTCTCGTCATGGAAAAGCCGATAATTCGTTTGCTCATAAAATCTCACCAAGAAGTGGAACCATAGTTTACACCAATCTGCCGGAAACAAGATCGTTGCATTTGATATTTCTCTTTTGTCGGAAATGTGTTAATTTGGGATCGACGAGTCTCCTCTTCAATGGAACGTTCAATTGAAGTTGTTTTCTATGGGTTCAAGTCTAATATCCACAAATTAAATGCTCGAGTGACCCAGGGTTCCGTTCTGTCACCGGCACTCTGTCATTTCTATTAATGATCTTTTGGCAGCTACTTCTAATCCAATATCTTTGCTGATGATAGCACTCCCTGCTTTTTATATTCGTTCCCGGACCACCTCGCTGCTTTTCGGCTGTAGAACGTGTATATTAAGCTCATTAAATTCTGATAGTAACAGCGTAACTAATTTGGGACCACCAACAGAGTTGAATTTAATGCTTCCTAACCACAATTCTGTCGTTAAAGGGAAATTTAAACACTATACTCATAACATTATCCATGAGTAACATTGGAAAAGATTTCCTTGGAATGAACACATATTCGCTTCCTCAAGCGAAATAAGAAATACTCTTCCCTCTCTAATCTGACCTCAATATCTTTAAGCATTTATTTGCCAAATGGAAGTACAATGCCCAAATCTGGTCAGGTGCCTCTAACATCTCTCTGTGATGCTAATATTACACAGTCAAATGACATCTCCGAACACTGACAAAATGTCTCCAGCCTTACCTTGATCTATCGCTATTTTCACGACCAGTGCTCTATCGAATTTGCCAGTATCATTCCACCTCTCCAAACCTTCAAACAAATCTTCGGACGCCCTCTGAAATATCCTGTTTCTTTCCCAACCCGTACAACTTGCCCGTTTCTTTTATTATTATATATCCATATACACTCCTCGACAACTGGCTGGGATACACCTCCCTCCCCCCAATTTCGGTATTTCTCGATAAAATTCTTGATGGAAGATATTTAAACAGTCTCTTAATTACTTTTAGTTTGATTTTGTCCCATTCAGTTTCAATGGCGTCTTAAGGTCTGCTACGTTATTGAATTGTCGTCCGCCTTGGTAGACGGCTCTGAGGAGAGATCCCCATACATTCTCAATTATGTTGAGGTCTGGAGACAATGCTGGCCAGTCAAAATCACAAACGTTGTTACGCTCGAAGAACTCTTTCACTTTCCGAGCTGTGTGGATTGCTGCATTATCTTATTGCAGGATGAAATCCACGCCGAATTTTTCCTGGTTATGATGCACGATCTCTTCGTCGAAGATTTTAAGGTAGTCGTCACCTTTCATCCTGCCGCTTACAAAGCGGATATTGGTCATATTTTGGTATGCTATTTTTGTCCAAATCAGGTCTACACTTCGCCTCATTGTCGTCGTTTTAAAAACAGCTCGTTGAAAATAATGACGAAATCCGTCAGGTCCATCGAGGCAAAAGCGTTTCTCATCGGTGAAGATGACGGTTCTCCAACACTTCTTCCATCTTCAACGATTTCTGGCAAAGGTCAAATGGGCGTTTCGATGACGTTGTAGTAAGGCGGGTTTTATTTTTAAACGCTTTCTTTGAAGATGTTCTGCTTAAGCTTACACATGCTGGCAAGTTCTTACTGTTCTGTCCACATTCGAAATCCCTGTCGATACCGTGATTTCCATTGTTGTTGCTGTAGAATTTGACGCTTCTCCTAGTACGGCTCGTCGATCTGCTGGTGTCAAGCTATATTATCGTGCAGGTACGAATCTTTTCTCGTAGTTTTCTGGATCTTTTAAATAGTTTGAAACAACTGTATGACTGCGCTTCAAAAGTTTTGCAATTTTGTTGGCAAAATATCCGTCTTGGCGCATTCATTTAATGTTTTGGATCTCCGGTTGATTTAACATATTCCCAGATCCCATTTTTACTTCTAACACCTGTTTAAATACTTTCTTTTAAATTAAATCACTAAAACTGACTAACAAGCCACACTGCTTCGTAGAATCCGCTACTGAACTTCCAATGTATTTATACCCTGTCTCAACCACTTGTCGGCAAAAAAATGATTTACGGTGATTAGAATTTTCTTAGAAATTGGCAATGATTACCTAACAGAAATATTTGCAGCACATACGGAACGAAATTATCGAGAAACACTGAAATCAGGGGGTGTCTCAACTAGTTGTCTAGGAGTGTATATCCATGTCGTTTGATTTATGCACTTATATTATGCTTTGATTTATGCACTTATATATTTTGGACAGATAGCTTCGTGTTTGTTATCAGCTAATACTAATAGTAAATAGCAACTCTAAGGAAGAAGTTAAGGAAAGACCTGTTAAAACTCAGTTATTATGGCTGTTATTTGGTTTTTGCATTTTGATTCAGAAAAATCATCGAAAGTATGTAATAACAATCCTTTAAACTGAGCATTTCGCGGAAACTTTGTATTATATACATATGTATACGCCTTCTAATTTATAATAATACAATATGTACAATATATATATGTATAAAAGTTTATTAATATGCATATACGTAATTTTGTAAGTGTATTAAAACATATTGGTATGCTTTATACATACCACTTTACACAAAATTACTTTACCTTAAACTTTTTTTTTTATAAACAAAATTCATATCTTTAATTTGATTTATTTATTTTTTTAATTTCTTTTACGCCCTACACGTTCCTCTTTTTATAATGAATCCAACTTTAAAATTGCAAATCTTATGTTCTTCAAACAATGTGTTCCACATACACTTAACGGGTTAAATAATTTTTGAATTTAATATGACCATCATGCAATATGTAAAAATAATATTATTCAAAGCAGAATATGAACCAAGTGATGAGCGTGGTTGCAGGGGATTATAGTGGTCAGGGAACATCAGCTACGCTTCGCGTCCGCCCCACATTAATTACAGGCCCAAATGCTAATGACTTGTTTGGAATATCACAAGTAGGCGGGCTCCATCAAGTATTGCATCAATCGTCCGCATTGCAAAATTATCCAGGAACTAGTGACCAAGAAGAAAGTATCAGTATTTCCGGTGCACAATATGCTACGCATGTATTTGATGGAATTCACGATAATAAAGATGATGATATATCAGGTCTCTCGACTAAATCAGAAATTATAAACATAGATGATTTCGTCATTATGGCGGAAAGTAATTCATATGACGGCACAGAAAATATGACTTGCGATATGGAAATTTCTAGGAGAGAAAAAGATGTTCTAGCTCAAAACAAAGCACGTAGTCAACGAAAATCTCGAAAAATTGAACCAGTCAGTCGTCCTGGATTGGTGTTGAAAACACCAATTGCATATAAAGGAAATATAGATCCATCCGTAATACCAATTCAAAAGGATGGCATGGGTAGGTTTTTTTATTTATGTTGCTTTTACACTTTTTAATTTAATTTTAAGTACATGAAAAATTGACATGCATTGCGTTTTTGTTTTTATGTGGTTTAAAAAGAACAAAACAGGATTTTCTTTTCTATTTTTGCTAAATAATGCAAAAAATTATTTTTTATTTTTATTTTTACTTATGTATTTATTTTTATTAGTATTACTTTTTTTGTATGCCACACTGAGTTTGAAAAATTAAAATAAGCTATATCAGTCAATACAGGATATACACAGTGTATTCAAAAATTTCGGGACTAATTTATTAAGAGAGAAAAAACTAATTAGGACAAAACTTTTCATTTAATTTTCAACATAGTACCCTGTTTTCTATATAAATTTTTGACGGTCGTGGAGGATCTGGAAACCGGTTGAGAAAACTTCTAGAATGCTTCGCAGCACCCTTGACACATTTTGTAGAATACCCTCCACGTCATCAAAACGCTCTTATTTCATAACAGTCTCCAGCTTAGGGAATAGAAAAATGGTGGTACAATTTCGAGGGCACGCGCCGAATCCATTTTAAAAAATGAGTGTTTCCTAATATTCAGTTGTTCAGATAACATTTTAAGCGCGGCTCGGGAATTAGACAGCGAACCGCACGCGTTCAACATCCTCTGCCGTAATGGAAGTAGAGGGGCGATCATCTTTGGCGTTGTCGTCCGACGATTGGCGACCGTTTTTAAGCTGTGAATACCATTCAAATGTCTTGCATCGGTTCAAACACTTATCACCATATGCTGTTTTCAGCATTTGCAACGTTTCCGCGGCGGTTTTGTCCAATTTAAAATAAAACTAAATCAAGTTATCGCGTTGAAATTCTTATAATAACTACAGAAAGAACAAAACAATATTCTAAGCTCCATCGGCAAAATATAGTAGCGCCATTTGTACACTTTATATAAAATTAGTTCCAGAAATTTTTGAATAAACCGTGTACGTACATATGTATATACTTTTAAGCTCTTTCTTTTTGTGGACAAATCTATCCTTGAACTGTTTTGAATTACCATTACATTACTATTATTATTATTCGAATCCTCAACATGATAAGTTGAGCTGGATCGACACATTTCAAAAATCGTGTTTAAATGTTGTAAGGAAAGCGGAAAACAATATTTCAAGTAACCCTTGTTTATTTTGACCATATTTTAAATGTAAATGCCGTTGTTTTTACACTAGATATTGAATTAGCAAAAATCAATGTGAATAATCCTAAATAGATCTTTTTTAACATACGATTAATACTGCTATTATTTTAGTATTAAGAAGTGAATCCCTTTTAGATATTTGTATTAAATTGTTTATTTTAAATGGCCGGTTTTAATCAATTTTATTCGCGTGCAACCTATTTTTTCACAAAAAATTAATGCATAGTGCGTATTATAAAAATAGAGTTATATCCTCCCAATCAAAGTTCAAATCGGCAAGCCAAATAAAAATTTGTAAGTATAACTTGGCAAGATTTTTTTTATATGTATCTATTTACTATTTTGTAAGTTAAATGTAAATATAAATTTAGGAACATTCGGGGTGATAAAGAATTATGGATAGGTTTCAAATTTCTTAAATATAACACTTGTCCCTGCAGGCGTTTGATGAAAAATAACCACATACATAGCTTAATTGTTAAAATTTAATGTTTTTTTTTTATAATTTACGCGCGCCTAAGGGGTTAGATACACTTTTACTGTTGCCAGGGCGCGGGCGGAAAGATAGAAGGAGGAGAAAGGAAAATTGTGTGTTTGGTTTCTATGTTTGCTCTCCAGAGGTGGGAGTCCGAATAGGACGGAGAGTTTTTCTTCACTCAGAGTGATTCGAGGTATATCACAGTATTTTTCTTTTCTGTGCTTGAAACTCTACAACAGCCAAATCTACGTGTCAGTGTTATGCCTTCACACGCAGAATTTTTCTGTCTGAGTTCCAATTACACAACGAAAAACTGACTTGCCATGGGCAGGATTCGAACCTGGACCCTCCGAGTTTAAGCATCCTTCGAAATAAATTAACAAAACACACTAATGAACATATTTTACCTTCCGTATATGAAGGATTTCAATGATATCACAGATAATCAACAAAAACATAAAAAATGTAAAGTACATATTTGTAACTATAAAACTTTGAGACTTCCTACTGTCATTTTTACATGACGACACGACATCGAACGGCATCCCAGTGTCGAACGACGTACGTGATGCCTCTGTATATTAAGGGGGTATTCTGGTCAGAGGCACAAATCAATTGTGATGAAAAAAAAACAAAAAATATTTTTACTAACTAAATATTTATTTATAATTTAAGAATATATAGGGTTTTCCAATAAGACCTTGACAACTTTTTTTTACATAAAACGCAAACCATTTGAGATATTTCAAAAACTCTATTATCGGCTTGAAGTACAATCAAAACATTTATGAATGGCGTGTTGGCATAAATCGCATGAACGAGGCGGCCAATCGACTGGCCCATTTCTTGAGATAACACGCTCACCATACTTACTCTTCAATAAATCGATTGTAGCTTGTGCTGTGTGGCTTGTGGCATCATCCTGTTGAAACCACATATCGTCTAAATCCAATATCTTCCAATTCGGGCCAAAAATAATCCTTGATTATGGCACGATCGTTATCGTCGACGAAAAAATATGGCCCAATAACGCCGCCGGCATGCAAACCGCATCAAACAATTATTTTTTGTGGATGAAGTGGTGATTCATGAAGCACATGTGGATTTTCACCCGAACAATAACGCATATGTTGCTTATTGACGAAGCCATTGAGCCAAAAATGAGCTTCGTCACTGAAGATGATTTTGCGATGAAATTCATCATCTTGGCGCATCTTCTCCAGAACCCAATCGGAGAACGTACATCGCTTCAAATGGCCCATTGGCTTCAATTCTTGAGTCAGCTTGATCTTGTATGGGTGTAAACCAAGATCCTTACGCAAAATACGCCATAATGTGGTCTGAGCGATGTCCAACTCTTGAGAACGCCGTGGAATTGACTGATTTGGATCGTTTGCTACGGACGCCTGAACGGCAGCGATATTTTCGACACTTCGACCAACCCGTTGTTTCACTGACACGGCAACATCACACAACGAATATGTAGACTCAAATTTTTGCACTAAACTTGTTATTGCCTGTCTACTAGGGCGAGAATTACGAATTTCGGTAGAAAATTTTTATAATTTGCAGACGTTGCTCGTTCGTGTACTTTACCATGATGAAAATGTTGAGTTTACTGAATAAATTGAAATCAAACTGTCACTTTATGATTAGAGAAAGAGTGCGTTCACAAATTAAATTCAAAGTTGTCAAGTCCCTATTAACCCTTTACAAAACAATTTTACAAAACAAAAAAATTCAAAGTTACAGTGGTGGATTGAAAAAAAGGGTGCGTCCTTATTGACACGATTTTAACTCTTCTATTCATCGGAAACAAAAAATATATATACATATATTATATATAATTAGTGAAGATATTGTAATATCCCCTACCTCAGACGAAAAAAAAACATTTTTTCGCAAAATGGCGACTGTTTAAAAAAAAAAATGTAGTTTTTTTTAATATTTTTTACAGTTTTTAATTTTTTAAAAATTGTTAACCAAAAGTTTGGTAAGATTTTTAGAGCGTTATTTAAAGAAAGTGTGTACCAAATTTCAAGTAAATCGGTTCATTAAAACTTTAGATACGTGTCAATAAGCTTGAAAAAATTAGTTTCGAGAAAAACGCGTTTAAAGATTTGAGCATAGGGTCAAGCAGTTTAAGTCATATAATGTTGCGTTATACTTACATTTCGTTAATCGGAAATTTCAACAAAATACGTTACAATAATCTTCGGTTAATAGATTTCTAAGTCAATACGGAGTACAAATGGTGTTCATGGGAAAATTCCCACCCGCAGGTAGTTGAGGAACATCTACGGTCTATTCTTCGATTCGATCCGGCAGGACTGGTCTAGTTGCTGCGTATAAAGCACCCACAACTCCGTAAGTAATTGGGATCTTAAAAGTATATACGAGTACATACTTTGAAAATGTACAAAAAAAAAAATTATTTTTTCAAAATTCTAGACCAGAATACCCCTCAAGGCAAATTTACAACGGAAATTAAACCCGTCCCTTGAACGAAGTTGCGACTTCTATCCGAGGTGTAAAGCGAACCGTAAGAAAAATGATTTCATAAATTAAATCCAAAAAGTCTCAGCCTAAATGATAATGGGATCTAAAGTAAAAATGCAAACACAAGTATAAAGCATAGATGAACTAACATAGATGGCAAACTCTACTTATATTAGGTTGTACTACTTGAAATGCCCGATTTTATAGTAAAAATTTAAAAGCCAATATTATTTGTCCGTAAATTTTTATACAATCGAAATAGGTCCGTTGGCTGAAGTCGCCCGAACGGAACTTTCCAAACCAGCGTCGTATACCGGTACATGCGTACCGGTATATAAAGATAAAAAATGTTCCAGATTTCGGCCTTTCCATAAATGGCTTTCCACTGATTGCCTCAAGTTGTATAATCATCTTTCTGTGAATATGCATGCATACATAAATACATATGTGAATTGTCAAAAATTCCACTATATGGCCCATACCATTCATCCATTGAAAGTTGAGGCTGAATTTATGGAGGTCATACATGTTTCTCTTTACAGAATTTTTTGTAAGGGGGACAACCTTGACC
Organism: Volucella bombylans; assembly: GCA_949129095.1. Classification (NCBI taxonomy): domain Eukaryota; kingdom Metazoa; phylum Arthropoda; class Insecta; order Diptera; family Syrphidae; genus Volucella; species Volucella bombylans. The sequence continues at coordinate 75,223,091 of OX422144.1, forward strand.
TTAGTACAATCGCAGGTCTTTCGTCGTGTGTTTTTAATACATAATAAATAAAATTTATACAGTGTAATATGGTTGAAAACAATTACACTTGAAACATTCTGTCCTTACAGTTGATTTGCAACCATTTCCGGCACATCGTCTCTGTTTGTTGATAACGGTTTTCTTTACAAAGTGTTGGCCGAAACGAATTACTTGATTTTCGGAAACGTTTGTAAATCTTTTGTGTCCTTTTGGGTGATATTTTGACTCAAGTAAATAGGACATGGCCAAATCACGACGAAAACTTAGTTGGGTCATCTTTGCTGAGTTTGAATGAGCACGTGCCAGCAACCAGACGTTCTGAACAGAGACATCAATATCCATGAGAATAATACCCACCACAATTTTTTATGCGGATTGATATATGTACGATGTTCATTTATGTTCTGGTTCATTCGGTCGGTAACTCCCATATTGTGGTTATAGAAAGAAGAAATTCCCAAACGGTTAGCTCTTATAGTGCCTGTGCAATTGTACTCGCGTTGCTTCAAATCTCTTAGCAGCGGATATATTGTGAACAAATTGTCACAATAAATGTGATAAGGAAATTTGGATTTACTTATACCTAGTAGGGACATAAATACTGTTACACAGAAAAATCAGCGCCAAATGAAAACGAATTAATATTTAAAAAATTTTTTTGTTTTTCTTGGGTTGTTCGATAGCTACAAATCTTAGAACAACTTATTCGAAATGACTTCCATTTGCCTTCCAGCACAACTTAAGACGATGTGGCCACTCATCGAAATTGTCCACTGCACGGACAAGGGCTCGCTTCAACGACTCAATATTTGAGTGTTGAGTAGAGCAAGCCATGCCCTCTAAACGGACCAAAACTTGTAATCCAACGGGTTGAGGTCTGGACTACCAGCTGGCCAATCATCCGTTGATATGAAGTCCGGAAGGTTGTTTTTGAGCCACACAGTTGAGTCGTTTTTGCTTTGTGAGCTGGAGCAGAGTCTTGCTGGAAAGTCGATGGCTTGTTGTTGAATTTTAATTGGTTGAGAGACTTCACAATAGGTTCCAAGACGGTCGATTGATATACTTTGGCCGATGTTTTCACTCCTTCAAAATGGAGCTTGGTAACGCCATCGTAGCACACTCCCCACCATACCATTACAGACGCGGGATGGTGGCCTCTTTGAACCCTCGGGATGAGTTGGGATGCTTCTCTGGATGACCGAGCATACACACGATCGTTCTGCTTCTTGAACGATTCTTTTACGGTGATGATTTTCTCGTCAATAAACAGAATTTGTCTGTGAGCGTTCTTCGCGTAACGGCTGAGTAACGCTTTCGATCTTCGCTTGCGTTTTTCCTTCAATGCGGCCGTGAGCAGGTGTCCAGTGTGTCGCTTGTACGCGCTGAGTCCTAAATCTTCTTTGATAATGCGAGACATGGATTTTTGTGAAATTTGCATTTCCCGCGACAAGATTTTCTGTTTTCGCAGCGGTTTTCGGTTGATTCGTTTCTTCACGGCTTTGATCGATTTCGGAGTTCTCACAGTGCGCGGACGGCCGGATCTTTGACGGTCTCGTACTCCAACAGTATCCTCAAACAACTTCACAGCACGATACACAAAATCAAAAGTAATTCCAAGCGGTCGCAACGTCCTAAAAATATCGCCTTTTTCCATGTTGCATTTAAGTAGGCCAACTACAACAATACGATTTTCAATGTCACACCATTCCATGATTGTAAGCAATTAATGTCAAGAACATTTTACGTCACAATGAAGCATAAATATCAACTGTCAAATCGCAATCAATACTCTCAGATGATGAACATTGAAATCATTACAGCTGCGCAATTTGTACAACTGCGACTCACCTACCTATCTTATTGCACTTATTAGATAGTTTGGTACAGCACCCTGCTTCATTTTAAAGGCTGCTATCATCGTGTTAAGTTCCAATCTTTCTCGTATGCTTAGCCATTTAATCGCATCCAGCATACATCTTATTGTCTATTGCATCCGAATATGCTTCTGATTGCTTTATTCTGAAGTTTTTGAAATCTTTCTATCTGACTTCGATTGCAACACGTGAATAAAATAGTCGAGAAATATTCAAAATAAGGTTTAATGATAGTACTCGTATTATATACTTTAATTGCTCTCAGGCAATCCATTTTTCTTCGTATCCTTTTAAAGAAACCAATCTTTTTCTCAATTTTTTGCACATACAATCCACATTTTCAAGAAATTTTAAATTTCTATCAATGATAAGTACTAAGTACTTGATATGATTTACATTTTCTATTTTATTATTATTTATTTTTATAGTATTTTCTTTATATTCACAATTTTCGTTTTCTGTTCGATTAATTTCAGTTTGTTCATTCTTAACCATAATTTTATTCGGGTAATGTCAGCTAGTAGTTTTGTTCTGGATTCATCTGCATCTTCTCGGTCGGCGTAGATTAATGTGTCATCTGCATAAAGAACAATCTTGTATTGACGTATAATTTCTGGCATATCGTTAATGTATATTATAAAAAGCAGTGCTCCTAGAATTGAGCCTTGTGGAACTCCTATTTCTACTTCTATCACATTTGAGACTCTTTTGTTGACCTTTTTTCTTTGCGACCTTGTTGAGAGAAATTATTTAAACCATTCCAATTCTTTATCTCTTATCCCATATCTTGACATCTTTAGCAGCAAAATATTCCGGTCTATTGTTTCAAAAGCCCTTTTGAAATCTAGGAATAGTGCCATTGTTATTGTTTTTTTTTTCTCTCTCTCTCTCTCTCTCTCTCTCTTATTTCCCCCCCGTTTTTCCATTCATTTATTACAAGATTAACTGCGCTTCACGCGAATAATTTTTTTTAAATCCCGGTTCCTTCCACGACTCCCTTAAATTCTTCCCTTTGTAATGAATTGTTTACTATTTCAAGCCGAGTATAGCCGAGAATGTACTCTAATTATCAAGGATTATTTGGGTGATTTTTTCTTCAAAGTCAGCCTTATTTTTTAAATTGTTGCATACTTTTCTTAATCTTCCTAATGTAATTTGCTGAAGTTGCAATTGTAATTTGCATTCCGTATCTTCGATATCGTTTCTTATTATTTGTATACTTTCTATAAAATACTTATTAAACTTGGCTGAGATTTCATCATGATATAAAAATTATATTACGTATTTGTGATTTATTTTGTTTTAACACCAAATTCTTTATAGTTTTTTATATTTGCTTTTGGCCATTTGCTGTAATATATTTTAAAACTTATAAATTGGCATTTTGCTTCATTTATTTTAGCCTTAAAATGGGTCCTTATGATTTTGTATTCATCCGAGCTGTTATTGTCATTTATAATTTTAGCATTGTGGTATTTGTAATTGTTTTTTATTTTTTAGAATTTGGAGTTCATTACTGAACAATTTATGGGATTGGCTACTTATTTTCAGGGTTTTTGTGATATGGAATTTAGCTGTTATGTTTTTAAAAATGTTGTCTAATGTAAATTGTTCCCTGCGGTATTTAAACAAATTTACGATTTTGCTATTCTTGTTCTTAATGGTTACATTTTCGAAGACAATCTCTATACTTTCGTGATCTGATATTTTTTCCCTCTCCTCTGGTTTACCTTTTACATTTTTTTAAAATATTTCACAATATAATTAACTATTGTGTTAGATTGTGACGTATACTTGAGTATTCTTCCATTTTCCATTTACTGTTTAAGCAGTTATATTCAAGATTGTTTTTATTTCTCTTTTATAAGTGGCATTTTTGCACCAATCAGTGTTGAAATCACCATCCATAAGTATGTTGTTCTGCTTGCTCAACTGTTTGGTGACCTATATATTCGAGCTAATGTTATTGATTTTTTTTAACCAAATTGCTTATATTCCAATCTGTTTTAACGTATAATGTGATCCCTCCTGTTCTCGTTGAGTTTGAAGGGCAAGATATTTCTCTATAATCCTTTATCTGTATTTCATCGCGTTCGGTATTTTCTGTGAAATGTGTTTCCGATAAAATTATTAGATCGTATTTATAACCATCACACAGTATTTCGAGTTTTTCGAAATTATTTGTAAGGCCCTGAATGTTTATGCAAATACCTATGATTGCCTTTGATTGCTAATACCCATTTTTTTTTCTTTTTGGCTTTTAGCTTCTTCTGGAATACCGGACATAATTTGCTGAATGTTTTGTGGTTATCGTCGAGTCCCATATTAAGTTTTTCGTTTACATGAACGTAGTTAACACATTTCTGAAGAGAGTTCTTTTGACATTCACTGGTTTTGTGTTTATCTAGGCATTTAATACAGGTGATTTATAGCAAATCAGAATATTAATTCCATCATATACTTTACACGGCCCCCATCCAACATTTAGTTATCCTGCTTCTATTACTTTTAAAAAGGAATCTTCATCTATTTCAATCACAGCATTGTAGTTTACTTCGTTGTTTTTCTTTTTTTCAGAGTATTTAAATAGTTTCAATTTGCTACTTGCTATAATTTGTCGACTATTTCACTTTCATCATTCCTAAATTTCATATTTGCCAATAGAATTTTTGGGTTTAATTTGTTTGACACTTTAATTTCGTATTTTTCACCCATTTGCCTTTCAAAGGCACTTTTTAATCTATCCCTATCTTTATGACTTTCACTCTCAATTACAAGCATTCCGTTGTGCGAGCTTTCGATATTTGAAAATTATAAGTCTTTGGGGCAACATTTTTATTAAGGTCATGGTTCGTTTTTAAACTTTTTTGTTTTTTTTTTAGTTTTATAATCAGAGGTAATTTTTTTTGGAGCTTTGGCAACACCTTTTGTTGTTTACTTTTTTAACAATTTCAGCAAACGTCGTTTGGTTTCCCGCCAATATTATATTTCTTATTTCTAGAAGACGATTTGTATGCCTTGTATTCGCTCTGTGTGTATATTTTCGATCGCCTCCAATAAATTCTTAATTTCACTTTCGTGGTTTCTCAGTGACTGTTCAAATTCTTCCTTGTATAATTTCTAGTGGTATGTGTCTTTATCGATTCTCTCCTGCACTTGCTTTACAACCATGTCCATGCTCTGAATGTATTGAATGCATTTATCGCAGATAAACCTTACCATATTTCCAGTTCTTATTATTCGGGTGCTGTATTCGTCAAGGCCTAAATATCCCTCCTCATGGCTTCATAAATCGCTTTGTTGCGCATATCATGTCTGTCTGCCAATATATTGCCTTTCCTGGTAACGAGTTGTAGCCAGATACGATCAAAATGGCCAAAATCGTCGTAGTTGGTTAATTCAATATCAGACCAGTTTTTAGACATACAATATTCCTTGCTGGACTTTATGATGTCTTCAATTAAAATGTCGTCGAAAAACATTTCAAAATATTGAACCGCCGTCATGTCACCAGCAAGAGTTACGGCAAAATTGACAAGTGGAAGAGTTTCACAACAACATTTCGATAAAATATTCTTTTGACTTGCTTGCTTTTTTCCGTTCTCTCCATCTTCAACCTTGTTGGCGCCAAAAGTTGATTCCGATAGAGATGATCTACGTTCAGGATCTCATCCTCTTTATCCGACTCTTTATCTGTTAGATCGTTGACTTGGGGTGTCACTATGAAAACATCCTGAATTTTAATATCTTGGATCAAGTCAAATTTCTAAAATAAACGATAAATAGCAAATGTACACAGGTTCTCCTAGTGTCGTCATATGACAACGGTCAAATATACTCATATATGCAAATATCAATCTCCAAAAACGCACTACTACACTTTTATATTTGCATATCTATTACACCACTTCCACTTATTCAGAATATATAAACTCTCAAATGCATTAAACGTTAATTGTTGTATTTATTACTCACTTTCTTGATGAAACCATTATGTTAACACTTCAAAAATTACTACTTTTCAATCAGACTTGGTGTGCAGACAGTGTGAATTTTATGAGCTAACTATATCTTTTCAGTTAAAGTATTATTTAGTATTATCTTGCACTGACAAGCTATTCGGAGCAAACCAGAACACGAACAGTTATAGTTTACGAGAACTTGAAACACACCGTTTGCGTATATGAATGACGACACTAGGAGAATATGGGTTAAGCTAGTTCTGCAGAAAATCTGCATTATTGAACGCAACTAATGCAGTTCTTTGTTATAGTCTAAGAGCCCGCAGTATAGATTTGGCAGTGAAGGATAACCAAAAAATATGTACATTCATAGGTAGTTTTTTTTTTTTTTTTTTATAATTTTACGCGCGCCTAAGGGGTATTAGATACCCTTTTACTGTTGCCAGGGCGCGGGCGGAAAGGTAGAAAGGAAAATTGTTTTGTAGTGGTTTGAAACTCAGGTGTGTTTGGTTTCGGTATTTGCTCTCCTGGGGGTGGGAGTCCGAATAGGACGGAGAGTTTTTTCTTCACTCAGAGTGGAAGGTTATAATTCGCAGTAATTATTTGTGCTTGAAACTCTACAACAGCCAAATCTACGTGTCAGTGTTATGCCTTCACACGCAGAATTTTTCTGTCTGAGTTCCAATTACACAACTGAAAAACTTGAAAGACTTGTTCATGGTCAGGATTCGAACCTAGACCCCTCCGAGTGAGAAGCGATTGCTAGTTCCACTACACCACGGCCACCCCATTTTGTGGTTGGTGGTTTAAGAGGTTTGGATGGTTGGATGCGCCTTGCGAGGACTTGGCGATAGGTAAAGTTTCTGGGGTTTGTATATTTATAAAGAATGGGTGTTCTATTATTTTATTGGTCAATTTCTAGTGTTTACGCACAAAAATAGTAATTTTTTTGTTTTTTGTTACTTTAGTCACGTTGGATGCGTCTGGCAAGAACTTGGCCGCGCGCAAAACGTCTGGCGTTCATATTTTTGTAATCTGGTAGATTTTAACTGTCTTTTGAGAGAAAAAAAAAATGGTTATGTTAGTTATGCAAAAATGGAATATTTGCTTATTTTAACGGCGTCTGGCACTGCCTTCAACGCACCGTAAACATCTTGGAACAATATATTCATAATAATATAACTCCATTCTATGTTTTATGTAAAATTGACATGGTTACCTTAATTATGCAAAATTGGGCATAATTCAAACACTTTGATGGCGTCTAGCGTGGCCTTCGCCGCATCCTAAACGTCTGGCATAAATGAATCTAAAGCAAGCAAATTCTGCTCTATCGTTTTCAATAAAAATTAAATGGTTATCTCCCCTATTCCTGTTGGGCATAATTTCGCATTTTAAGAGTACTGTTATTTTCCTCGGCCGTCAGTAAGGACTGCCAGACGGCCTTATTTGAAATCACACTAATAAATACTACCTATGAATGTACAATCTACACTGCGGGCTCTTGGTCTATTAGTATGACTTTTTTGAAAACACCCTATTACTAAAGTTTGGCTCTTTGCATAGATCTTTCATCTTTCCAGATGTTGGCCGTTCCAAAAACCGCTTTCCACTGATTGCCCCTAGCCGTGTAACCCCGTCTGTGAATACGTTCGAATTGTCGACGAATATATCAATTCGCCTCACATTTTACGCATGCCTATCATCCATCGGCAGTTCCAAGGATTGCAAAAGTAGAGTTTGCCATCTGCATATGGCCCTGAGTTTAGTTCATTTATGTAGTGGTCGATAACAATTTATTTTGCAGCATATAACCCCACAAGAACATATTGAAATTTTTAAAGAAGAAGAAGAAAATTGTGTGTTTTTTGCCACTGCAACTTTTACTTGGCTACATTGTCGTAGTCATTATATGTAGAATTGCTTGGCACATGATAAACTTTAACATAACGTAGTGGCCTTGGATGCTCCATAATAAACCGGCAAATGACAGTCTAACTAAAATGGCCTCAAAACATAAAACGCATCCTGTATATGTGAGCTTTAAATGAATTGTATCCTTATCAAGAATGCAAAAATTCTGGGATCAACACTTTTAAAATTAATGTTAATGTATTCGTAGCTATATGCTATTCGATAATAATAAATGTAATTTAAAAAACAGAAGCAAGCGCAAATCCTACAATCCTTAATAACAATCACGGTTCGACTTCGCATCAAGTTCAGCTTTACATACATAAAATATGCAACATATTACTGCTATCTTAGTATGTTCTGACCAGTTGATTTTACAAAGAAGGTCTAAGAGCCCACTTCAGCTGTGTCTATTTCGAAAGAGAAAATGTAGACCTCTTACAGTGGACGACAAGAGCGAGAAATTTTTTTTCGCCAAATTTTCGCATGGCTATTGCATCTTCAAATAATTTTTATATCACAAATTATTTGTTTCATTTTCAACTAACAGAGTAACTATCAATGCGTTCTAGCTAGGGCTAAGTCTAGTGAATTCAAAGTACTCGTATGCTGTGGTAGACTAACATGCGTTATTGCATATTTGCTTAGCCGGTGACCAGTGATATCGTATATTGTTGCGCTGTTGAAAAAGATCAAACCCTTAAAGCATTGCATATCCATCTTCGTCAAAATCTGATCGGTCTCTAGGCATGGTGTACCACTTGTTTGCTCTTTCAATTTAATCTAGCTTTAACAAGGTTACCTCTAGCAATTGATAGACTAAGCCTAATTTTTCTGCTAGAATAGGCAATGTTGTTCAGTATTATAATTCCGTGGAATATCCCTATTCTCCGTCATTCAACAAATGTTGAACAGCTCCAGCATCTCTCTAAGAGACGAACGTCATTTAGAGTAAAATCTTATGTATTTTTTTTCATTCGTAGATTAAATTTGGAACAAAAAAGAAGCAACATCTAGTTGGTTGAGGTCTCCGACAACGTGGCGGTTCTTTAGATCTTCTCCTTCAAATTCAGTTTATTCAAGCGGAACCGAATATAATTTAAATAACTTTTCTTTTGATGAATAAAGAATTTATTGTTTAAACTGAAGTTATTTCAAGAAAACAGTTTGCTTTTATTTATCAAATTGACAAAATCTAATTCTATGTAAAATATAATTAATTATTGCAGAGCGATATTATACTTGTTTTCTAAGGCACTTTTCAATTATAACTTGTTCAACAAGAATCTGCAGTACAGCGAACATACGAATATTTATTTGTCTGTCACTCTGGTTATAATTAAGTGAATAAGCACTGGAATTTCTGAAGAAAATTGTCATAAGGTTGCCATGTCAACTGGAATTTCTGAAGAAAATTGCCATAATGTTGCCATTCCACCTCCCTGTTTTGATTATTATGTTGTGAGAAAAAATAAATAAATTGCATAATTTACTTTTTTTTTTATTTATTGTAGAAAACAGTGTAAAGCGTTACATAATATATTAAAATCAAACTAATCCGAAGAAAATCCACTGCTGATGTCGTTCTCTTCATTTAAAGTTATAACAATCTCCTCTGTTGCTTTTTCGGCGAAATCGTCTACATACAGCTTCTTAGGTTGAGTTTTTAGTTCAATATGTTTGATGCACACCAAAAAATATTTCCAGCTGAACTTGATTAAGGCGATACGTTAACGTTACCAAGTATTTGATATATGTATATATATCTTTATTGCATTATTCTTAACACTACATTGCACAAATTACAGAGTTATGGGGTATATGCTACTTTACTAATGAAAAATTATTATAATTTGTTAGAAAGGAGGATATCATTATTGATATTTCTACATTCCTATTAACAATTTATAAGATAAATAAATATAGAAAACTTGTGAACGATATATAATAAGTAAAATGATATAAAGAAGTATTATAAATAGAGGCAAAAAACAACGAAAAGTAGTGAATAATAAGCAGTTAACAATTAACAGTAAACAATAAACAATAAATAATAAATAACAGATAATATGAAAAACACATAGTGTTTATTTTAGAAGTAATAATAAAAAGAATTTTTTATTATGTGACTAGATTAGAAATCAAGTAGTTGTCAGGCGAACTAAAGGATATGGTGTAGCAATCGTAATAGATAGATCGTAAGATCTTTGTTTGCGCTTTTTCATTTTCAAAAGTTCATTTTGGCTTGTTTGCTATTTGCAGTTACTCCAAACAGGGGATCCATAAAACACGATTGCATGAAAAATGATCTTGAAAATGATCAATTTGTTTTCTGTATGACTTACCATTTTATTTTATTTAACGTATACATTTATCTCATGTAAGCCGAATATTAACGTTTTGGCAAAGTGTACCCCAAGATACTTTGCACTGTCCTTCCACTTAGTCTGAACTCCGTTAATATGAAGTCTGTTGCTTGGTAAGAAACAGGCATTTCTTTTCCTAGTAAATAAGGCAGCCTGAGCCTTTGAAGCATTTGTTTTAATCTTCCAGTCATTAAAATTTGTTATGCCGGTACTCAAGGCCGATTGCAAATCGATTTCAATATTGGAACCTATAGCATCTGATGAAAGAATACATATATCATCGGCAAACATAGCAGACTGACAATTATTAAAACGTGGAAAGTCGGATGTGTAATGAACAAGATAGGACCAAGCACCGAACTTTGAGGAACACCTGCATCGATAGAGTAATCACTTGACAACCAGCTATCAACGGACACCATGAAAGTTCGATCAGATAGAAATGACTCAATGATGTTGATCAGGTAAATCGAAAAGTTTATGCAACATGCCATAATGCCATACTGTATCCAACGCGTTGTTGACGTCGAGTAGTACCATATCTGTACTTTTCCTTTGAACAAAGTTACTTTTTATATGATTATAGATGCGATACACTTGATGAACTGTGCTATTATTCAAACTGCTTAAGAGGCAGGATATTAACTGAAGATTATTCAATTTCAGAAACTAAACCATTAACTTTGCTAAAGGATACGACATTGATACCATCTTCAAATGAACAAGATGTTCTCAGAATGCTCAACTGCTAATTATGTTATTGACATTACTTGTAATAACGTAACTGGAAAAAATCTCAATAGCTAAAGCATTTGCTTTTTCAAGATTTGACAGCATAAAAGAGTTTCGTACTTTACATGCAGGAATGTGCAAGTTTTTTCTTTTGATGACCTTTACTATATTCCAAAAAAAACTTACTAACTTTCGGTAAGTCTTCTAGCTCATAGTTCAAGGAATGGTTTCTGAAATTTGAAATCATCATTTTTATGCTTGCGTTAACCTTTCTCATTTCGGAGAGATAAAAACGGTACTTAGTAGTGGTCCAGTTCGATTTAATAATGTTCCGGATCTTGATTAATTGTTGTATGTGGAACGGCGGAAGCACATTGACACCACCACAAAATTTAACTTTTGTGGGTAAAGAAAACTCAATAATCTCCGGTACTGCACTAGTAAACGAGCCTACGGCCTTGTCAATTTGAGTTTAGTAAGCATTAGTAGCATCATCGATTTTTTGCCGCATAAGACGCTTAAATCTTTTCCACTTGGAATGTTTGAAATTAAAGACTAGATTATCATTTTGGACAGAAGTTAAAAAAAAAACTCTGGACAACGCTGGTAAATGATTTGAAGTAAAATCATTAATAAACATGGGTTGGCTAAAAAGTTTTGCTGTATTAGTCAAAAAAGGTCTAATGTAGACGGGTTTGACCGATTATTACTTGGAATAAATGTAGGAAGTATGTTAACTCCAAACACTGGTTCTCAGGCATCCTCAGCTCCTGTGTACAATTCAGATCATATCCTCCTATAAAAAAAATGTCATTTAAGTTTACCAATTTACGCAGATCATTTTTTAACTCATATATTTGTCTTATTGATATTGAACCACCACAGTAAATATTTTGATTGAACGCCCAATAATAAACGGTATTTCTAATTCGATATTTTCCATCGATTTTGTGCAAATAACAGGAAGCACTTTGTGTTGAATAGTATATGTATATTGTTTCACGTAATTTGTATACATTATTTGTAAAGTATTAATTCCAAATCAAAAAAATAGAAAATTAAAAACTCCTACGCCAGACGATGACTAAGAATTTATCCATTCACAATTTGTTTATATGTATATGAATGAAAACAATAACGCCTTCTTTCATTAGATGACAGTGTCAAAAAGCTTATATTACGGTATAACTGCCTATACGAGTATAACATCATAAAAATGTTCTCGGTAATCGAACTTTATTGTTCTAAGACTAAAATCGAGCCTTTTACGCGTAATAAAACAACTTTTATTAACCTCAGACCAAGAAGCAAGTAATCTAACACGAAGTTGGTTTCAAACCTAATTACTAATCTGCTTGGCCGTTTTGGAAAGCGATCCTTTATTTCAACAAGAAACTGGCAATTATTTCCAAGAAAAAAAAATAAAATTTTCCACTTTCATTGAAAAATAAAACTCGATGTATCCATTACACGCAGACAAATTATATATTGTTTTTACCAAATATAGTTTTGTCATTTTTAGTTTTCTTATGCTCCGTTAATTTCGTTCATCCACATTTTAATGGATTGTATTTATGTATAAATACTTTTTTTTAGGCTCATATACAAAAAAAAAAAATGATAATAATAACTATCTATAAATCACTATTGAGTTTATAAGAATAAAGTAAAAGCGTTAAGGCTGTTTTTCGAGTATACTATCATATTTTCAAATTATTTTCAAAACATTTAATAAGAAATCGGTACTAAGATTTGTGTTTTAAATTTTAATTATTTGTTTTTCAGCTGTGTGCGAACGATGTGGAGCCATTGGAGTGAAACACACATTTTATACCAAATCTAGAAGATTTTGCAGTATGGCTTGTGCAAGAGGTGAATTATTTTCATTAGTTTGCAACAAAATGGTAGGGTCAACGGCTACTGAATCTTTACCAACATCTGGATTACCTTTATCATCTTCACCCTCATTTTCTGATGATATGAATTCTAATAACCATCAGCGATCGGGGATAGATTTTGATTTACGAGTACCATGTGTGAAAAGTCCAAATTCAAACTACAGCTTTAAAATAACTAATCAAACCTTAACACAAATAAATGATAACAAACTTATAGATGAAACAGACAATGATGATAATGTTGATAGTGATAAATATCTAGCGCAGAAGCAGTTTATGTACCGAGACGTACTTCCGCACACTGAATTACCTCAAATACCAAAATACGAATGTCTTCCATATCCGTGCCCCCAAAGTGAAAAGATTTGTAGTGTTCGTCGAAGACAAGGCGATCCCTTGCATTCATATGATTGGACACAAAAATTATCACACCCAGACTCCTATGTAGCACCAGTTACAAGTTTCCCTCATGCTCCTGGATATGATATGTGGGATGACATAAGCATTGACATGAAAGTGGAAGTCGAGAACACAGACTGCGAGAGCCAGGAAGTGGTGCAATCGGGGCAAACACCGCACTCTTTTTGGGTGGCAACCATTTTAAATATTTGCGGGTACAAAGCTTTAATGAGATATGAAGGTAAACACACGCCGTACTATTTTTCTTTTTCTAAATTATATATTTTAATTTTTGTTAGGGTTTGATGAATCTTCACATGATTTCTGGGTAAATTTATGTTCGTCCGAAGTTCATTCGGTCGGATGGTGTGCAACTCGCGGTAAACCCTTAATACCACCCCGTACGATTGAAAGCAAATACAAAGATTGGAAAGATTTTCTTGTGGAGAGACTTTCAGGAGCGCGAACGCTTCCTTCTAATTTTTATAATAAAATCAGCGAAAGTATGAATTCTCGATTTCGTCTTGGTCTCAATTTAGAATGTGTGGATAAAAACAAAATTTCACAAGTGAAATTAGCAACTGTAAATAAAATTGTGGGCAAACGTTTATTCGTAAAATATTTCGATTCGGATGATGGTTTTTGGTGTCATGAAGATTCTCCTATCATACATCCAGTAGGTTGGGCTACAACAGTTGGACATAATCTTGCTGCACCACAAGATTACCTTGAGAGAATGCTAGGTAAATATTTTAATTTATGAAAATAAAAGAAAACCTCAAAATACAATTTTTTTTTTTTTGTAGCCGGAAGAGAACATATGATTGAAGTGCATGATGATGATGCAACAATAGAATTATTCAAAATGAACTTTACTTTCGAAGAATATTATATCGATGGTAAAAGGAATAATTTTGTTGAAGGCATGAAATTAGAAGCTGTTGATCCACTTAATTTATCTTCAATATGTGCAGCTACTGTTATGGCCGTACTTAAATTTGGATATATGATGATAAGGATTGATTCTTACCAGGCTGATGCAACAGCATCCGATTGGTAAGCGTAAACCTTAAATTAAAATATGTTTATTTTCCTATTACCATTTTGAAAATTTAAAATTCATTCCGCCGATCATTTCGTACCCTCGACCTGTTACTCCAAAAAATAATTGGTTCTTCATAAATTACTTGTTTTTTTTTAAATCCTTATAAGAAATGGCGTAAGAAAGCAATTAATAATTGCGTGTATATATGTGCATTGCACATTGGTATGTGCGTGGGGCATGTAGGGCATGTGCGAATTACAAAATAGATGAAATTCAAGTCGTAACAGGCTAGCTCTGATAGAGCTAAGTATATTTAGGCGATTTAAAAGAACATGACTTATCAAAATTCATGCAAGCAAATGTTGATTAGAATTGAACCTTGTTTATTTGCATGTGCATAAATACAATTGTGGTAAGCACTCTTACTTAGTAAAAACACCCTCAGGATGGATGACATCTTTAAGAGCTTGATTTACATTGTAGAGATTTTTAATCTTTATTTGGTAACCGTTATTTTATTATTACGTGAAGATGGGAATTGATCCTCATCCATTTCAACTCTCCGAATCGACCAACGAAAAAGTTGATATGTTGTTGTTTTCAACTTGTTGGCATCAATAGAATTTTCTTTCTAAGATACACTAATTATTTGCAAACAATGTTTTGCGATGCTATTTGATGATGATATGTAATAAGACTGTCCGTTATCTGAAGTTAAGAAAACACCAGGGTAAAAGACGGATATAAATTTATAAATTCACGTATGCATACCATCATCATACCGATTGAACGAGAGTTATGCATGTTACCTTACCATTGGCGTGGGCATCAACGTCGTGTTCACATATTCACGGGGATGAAAGACTTTTTAACTCAAAACTAAAATGAAAAAACATGTCAGAAATGGAACGATATGGGAAAAAAGTCATGCTTCACCCGTAAATCCAGTTCACAAGTGGATTTTCGATGCAAGTAACCCTTCTTCTTCCCGCTTAAATAAAAAGCTTTCCCTCTCTTTCGTACAATTTTCCTGCCCACGCCAATGTGAACAGGCACAAAAATACAGCATCATAAATGTGAATATATATGAATATGACTTTAAAGGGAGATTCCTTGACATATTTTGAGAAAAAAAATCAAATGTTGTGTGTGTGTTGAGCAGATGTATCCCCTCCGAGATCAGACGTTTTAATCAAAGTCGTGCGCTGCCATGTTTTGACTCTTATTGAAAATAACAACTTCCAATTTTATGGGGTATCGTTGAACTCGTAATTATGAGTATTTTAGTTGTTTTAAAGTAAATGTTGTCCTAAAATTAATATGTTAAAAGTTATTGATCAAAAGTGATTATAAAAAAAAATGTTGACTGTCACTTTTTGCAACTGTGAAACGTGTATGAGATAGTATGAATGATATTTGCAACCAAAAAAACAGTCAGATCATTTCATCTTAAGTCAGTAGTTTCCAAAGTATAAAACTAAAAAATTAGATATTTTTTTTACAACAGCGATATAAAATTAAATATTGTTAACAGCTGCTTTATAATTCTTTTTCCTGTACAATAAGTTTATTATTGTGCAATGTAAATTCAATAATTTTTCCTTGACAAAGGTTAATTTTATGACCCCTATAAAGGGAAAAAGTGACCATTGCGGGTAGGTAACGCCCATTTTTACAGGTAAAAAAAAAGTACAGGTCCTTTTTCTGAAAAAAAAATTAATCAGATCACTTATGAAATAATATGAAATTATTTATAATTATATATATGATATTATTTATAATTATAATTGTTTGCATAACTAGTTTGTAGTTTTTCACCAAGATTTTGACATTTCAACACAAGAATACGTGGACATGGCTTATGTCTATAGTTTCTGCAACAGTAACGGTCAACGAGCGAGATTGGAATAATTGAGACGATATCCTGATAGAACTGCCCCAAATGGCAGGACATTTAATAGAACATTACCCAGGTTGGGGGAAACAGAAACAACTTGGAAATCATCGAGAGACTCACATCCTGTTTTAGCAGAAGGCGTTCGCAGCTACGAAGATGTTCTACATTACATTCGTCAGAAATCATCCTAATACCAGTTTTATGCAACTAAGCAGACATTTTATTCTAAGCAGGATTTACATCTTACATCATATACCAGTACGGAACCCACAACTTTGCGAAAGACAACAATTCATCAGGGATGGAATCATTAATTTCCACAATTTGCATACCTGAGCAGAAAGGATCCCACAGAAATTTTCAGCGTAAGTTCGTGGTCAGGCGTATTGGGTAACAAGCTGTTCGGACCCTAACGGCTTCCTCTAAGGCATAATTCGAATCTCTACCTGGAATTTTTGCGACAAAAATGAACTGATAGGTGATACTTTAACAAGGAAAACTATTGTGTACCAGAAGGATTGCGCCACCGCATACTATTTCCATGCAGTTAGAGAGTGGTTAGATCGCGTGTATAAAAATTCGTGGATAAGGTGGATGGGCCCATTCTGTGGCCTCAAAAGTCACCATACTTGACCCCAATGGGATTTTATTCATGGGGATGGATCATCACAAATAACAACATTGGATAACATGAACCATAGGATTGGCGAGAGAGCTGCGAAAGTTCGAGAGGAATTGGAAAAAATTGACATTGTTTTAGAGCCTTTCAAAAATTAACTCTGGCATGCATACGAAGCAATGCTTTGCACTTTGAACAGTTACCACACCAACTGATCAAAAAAATAAAAAAGTGCAATCAATATTTCAATTTTTTGTTTCTAAAATTGTTAACAATTTTTAATTTAATGTTTTACCTGTTTTACTTGAGATGAAATGACTTGATTTATTTTGTTAGTCTCGGTGGGGATGCATTTCCGACCCCTCTCTACATATACGATTTTTTCCCAAAATATGTCGAGGAATCTACCCTTAAAGTCCTCGACACATTATCCGGAACACCCTTCAAATATAACACAACGGCGTCATTTTTATGTACTGAGTTCCAGATATCGGGAACTTTGACCGTATTTCACTCCAACGACATTGTGGGAAAGAAAGTTGCGGGCGATCTTGAGTGCCCGCAAGTACACATTGTAAACAAAATTAGATTGAATTTGTATTTATTTTAAGTAAACTTTATTTGTTGTTATTTATAAAATTATCCAAATATTATTTCTCAGGTTTTGTTATCACGAAAAATCTCCAAATATATTCCCGGTAGGATTCTGCGAAAAACACAATATATATTTAACACCACCCAATGGTTATGATCCACAAACATTTAGTTGGAACGCATATCTTAAGGAAACAAAATGTATAGCTGCTGGAGAACATTTATTCCATCGTTTTGTACCAAATCATGGCTTTGAAGTATGTTTTAATTTTTTTGTTAATTTTGGATAACATATGTGAAACGATTTGTATGTATACGTATTTTCAAGGTTGGGATGAGTTTAGAATGCGCTGACTTAATGGATCCTCGTTTAGTTTGTGTTGCAACTGTAGCAAGGGTTGTAGGACGCCTGCTTAAAATTCATTTTGACGGCTGGACTGAAGAATATGATCAGTGGTTGGACTGTGAGTCGCCTGACGTCTACCCTGTGGGTTGGTGTGTGTTAGTCAATCACAAATTGGAGGGTCCACCCGTGCAATCAAAGATAGCATTGAAAATGACTATCAAACCCAAACATAAAAAGAAAAGAAAAAAAATAATTCGACCGGACACATCTTTCGGTATAGTTAAAACTGTTTTTCTTTGTTATTAGCAAATTAATTTATATAAGGTTTATTTTACTTGCCAGGTGAAAGAAATGTAAATCGTTCTATTAACATTAAGCGAGAAGGCAACGATCAATGCCAGCAAAGAAACTTTACATCGGATAACTTGGGTGTAAAAATTGAAATGAAAACAGAACCATTGTTTTACGATGATGAACTATGTGAAAAGAAAACTGAGAATAATGATATAAGTCAGTCTAGTGAAGCGTTAGCATATGAACTGGAAGAAGAAAATGAAATTTCAAGCACCGAAAGAACATCTTCGTTTAACATTAATATGAATGCTAATCCCTTAGCTCCACCAATTGAACGAAAAGCGACTAGCTACATAGGGGTAAGATATGTTTTGCCAAATGTATATATGTACATTTTACATACATTATAATTTTTCACTATTTGAATTTAGAGATAAAAGCCAAAGTTCATTAGTAAAGAATTTAGTTTCAATCTATGATTTACATAGTACTGAAGAACCCTGATATGAATTTGTGCTCGTAAACAGTTTTGAAACTAAATCAATATTTGGGCACAGCAGATTTATTTAAAAAAAAAAAAAAAAAAAAAACAGCCTTTTATTACATTTCAAATACGAATATCACTTTAAAATATTTTTCAAGTTATTCTATTTTTTATACTGTTTAATATCTTGTGGAGATAGCTGACCTTATTCAAATGGCTTCTAAAGCATGTATTAAGAATAACATACATATGAAGAGTTTTAGCATTTGACGCTATTTTGACTGCCACCGAAACATTCACATTATTTTATAAATAACATATATTAGTATGTATAATACTCATTAGCTGTTTTAGCAGCTAGTGATAATGATGCGATGGATAGATGGAGCCATCAACCATCAAAGATAACGATAAGGGAAGAAAGAAAAAGCTAATTTATTTTAACATTTTACTAAAATGTTTGTCGTTAAATTAAAAAAATTAAAATAAATCTATAGCTGTTGCCTGTAAAATTTTTAAATTTCCTTTACCTATATACTAATAAAATGTATTAATTAAATTTCTTCTAGAATTCAACTGTCTCAAATACTAAGTACATTCCACGCTTGATAGACGTCTCACAAGACTCAATATGCAATCAGCAAACCGGCGACCTAATGCCAGAAGCATGGAATATTTATGATGTTTCTCAATTTCTGCGTGTAAACGACTGCATAGCCCATTGTGACATATTCAGTCGAAATAAAATCGACGGCAGATTATTGTTGCATCTGTCAAAGGATGAAATTATAACATTGCTTGGAATGAAAGTCGGACCCGCTTTGAAAATATTTGATTTAATACAGCAGCTTAAATGTAAGCTAAACCCCAGCAAATCTAGACTCCTAAGGGCAAATAAATTGTTTTTATAGTGCCTTTTTTATTTTATAATTTCCTTTCCGTATACTGTCATATAAAGATTAATTAAATATGTTCTATTGAGGATGCTGTTAAACAAATAGTGACCTATAAGTTTTGATAAAGCTGCTGTAATTATCTTCTTCTTAAAGATCTAGTTGCAGCATTTTGAAAATATAAAAAATGAGAAGTAAAATTTGTGTTTTATTTACAGCTAAGCTAAGCCTTAGGTCTTTATGTGTTCAACTTCTGAGTCATTTCAGTTTGATTTGATGTACCTACATTTCTTTCCTACTGGATTCCTTTGTATTATATGAAAGTCAAAGAATGTGTCGAATTTTCGATGTCCAATCCACTATCACCTGCACTTTCGAATTATGATGCCTTGATCCTTGATCTATAAGCTCCGCGTTAGATAATCGTACGAAGAGCACCGAAAGACAGCAAGAAATCTCCACGTGATGTAACGAGTTCAACATTGAATTGTAATAGCCGTGTGGTCTTAAAGAATACAATATTGTTTTACCAACATACTAAACGTAGAACTCGTCTTTCCTATTTATTTGATTATATGTTATTTAGTCGTGATATTAGAACACTTTTATACACGTCGTTCCGCAATGTTGAATAGGGTAGTTCCTATGCTAATTATTGTTTGTCTTCGATTCACATTCAGTCGCTTCCATCGAAATCAGTGCCACTACGAAAATGAAAAAAAAAAACATTCGAAGTTAAATTCGAACATTTTGATAGCATCAATTTTATATAATATCCAAACAAATAATTGAGATTTAAGTTTGTGATTAATTTTCGTTTTAAAAGGTTTTATGAATAAAATAAACATGATTCGAATACCATCTGTACTAGCAGCTGAAGAGCAAGAACAAGAGCAGCGCCGTGAAGTCAGCCTAGTACGACAAATGTTGGGCGATAAGAGTTACCAAATGAATTGTTAGTAAGAACCTAATTTCTTTTCGTTATGCACTTAAGGGGCACACCTAGTGTGAAATTTAAAAAAAAAATCGATTTTTTTTTCATATTTCGATAAGCTATACCTTTAAAAATAACATACTAAAATTTTAAATCGATATCTCAAATAGTTTTTGAGTTACAAGCCATTTGAAGAGTAACTGCTCGGCAGTTAATAGTTGTATTAGCATACGGGACGTACCTGAGGTATTGTTCAGAGTCTACCGTCTCTTCTTAATGGTTGCAACCGTTATAATACAATTCCAGTTTCTATTGTAGGCTTTCAGGGATACAGACATATATATGGGCCTGGAATAGCAGATTAGCTGTAAGTATGATTTTAATCCATTTATAACAGTGAAAACGATCATTTTATCTTTAAACGCGTTTTTCTCGAAACAACATTTTTCAAATTTGCTGCAGTGATAACTGGGAGACAAATGATCCGATCACTATCAAATTTCTGCATGTTCTGTATATAGTTCTCCATATAATGACCTACCAGTTTTTTGATCTGCTTAAAAATCGAATTTTGGCAGGCCAAAAACAACCAAAATTTTGGGTAAAATTCAACTTTTTTTTTAAAAAAACGCCGCCATTTTGTCAATTTTTGATTTTTTTTTCGATCGCAGGTCATTGTACGGACAATATCTTCTAGTTTAACGAGAATTGTTTCTTTTTATATTTCATCCACGGAGAAGGCCGGAATCACTGCAGCAGTGGAGGACTTTTTTTTTAGCGCCGTCGGAGATCGCGTGTATCTGGAAAAATATTTAATTTTTTTCTTCAAAAATTTTACTGTGTGTTCTTAAAATATGTATAAATATACCCTTAAAATTTTAAAACAATTGATACAGTAGTTTTTTTTTTAATTCCCAAAAATCGCCTTTTTTTAGGCTGTCATACTAGGTGTGCCCCTTAATGCAATTTACTTAAAGATTTCAGCAGCACTTCAGAGTCAATTTTTTTTTAAAGAACTTCACCAACTGTGAAACTGAATGTTTGTCTTGCAGAAGGGGGTTATCAAAAAGGAGTTGGATGGGTATACGACATCGGACTACTGCAGTCCTCGTTTTCTTAATTCTTTTCTGAATTTTTAAACGTTTTCGAAGCACAACGATGTTCGATGTGAAAAGCAATGAAGAATCCAACTCGAATGGATTTGTATGAGAAGTGTTATATTTAAGTTTTGAGATATGGCAATACCATACCTGTGTAGATACGTCAAATATGACATCAGAATCGTGATGTGAACATTTTTATGCAATGATTTGGAGTGGACTAACTTAACAACAGTGTGCCGATCAACTTGCTTCGACTTTTGGCGATGAAACACCATCTCGAGCTACCGCGTGTCGCAGATTTTCCGAATTCAATCGTGGTCGTCGTTCGCTCCAGGACGAATATCGGTTGTTGTGCCAAAAGCACTTCGAAGCAAATGGTGTCCTGATTGTTCGGAAAAATCGGACATGTCGCCAACGTGCTATTAGAGCAACGTAGAACCGTCAATTCAGAATGGTACATCACCATTTCTTTGCCAAAAGTCTTTGGAGAAATAAGGAAAAGCAACCCCCGAACACGGATTATTCTCCACCAGTACAATGCGAACTGTTACAGTTCAGCTTAAACAAGTGACTTTTTGAGTGCTCAATACATCGAATTGATGGGTCATCCGCCGTACAGTCTGATTTGGCGCACATCAAGAGAAAATTGCGAGATCAACGTTTATGACTCCTGAGTTAGAACGAATGTTTTGGAGTTACCTCATTCGAAGTTGGAAATTGGTGCAAACGCATGCAACCATATATTGATCCTCATGGAGAGTGCATTGGAAGACAATGGGCCAGCGCACACTGAATAAATTTTTCCCCGGGGTATCTTTTACTTCAACCGCACACTGGATGAATAATGTGGGGCAAAATTGTGTACACATGAACCCTTTTTGATTGTAGTGGTATTTCTGATAATTTAACAGTTCTAAATTTTTTTTGTTTTGTTTTGGTTTGTTTGTGAATTGAAGCAAAACGTAAAATCATTCCGTTTTTTGTTCTTCATTTTTCGGCTGACAAACTAAGCATAACGCAAAAAAATTGTCTTACCCCTTAAAATTGACAACTTATGTGTGTATTGGTTTTCCCCCGATATTCAACCGCTTCCATACTGGTTGAATATTTACTCCGATTCTTACTTCACACTTCATCTCCCTCTTCCATAAAATCAGTTTAACTCCGGGGTAATTAGACCAGTGTGCGCTGGCCCGATAAACCAATCTTCGATGATAAGTATTTGATTTTCTCAAAACAGATTGTGCCTGTTTACATTGGCGACGGGATGAAAGTCCTCACCATGAACGTCGTGTTCAAATTTTCATGGCGTTGAAAAACTTTTGGACAAGTGGAACACTTGAGTCGGAGAATTTTTAAATTTGAGCCGTTGGCCTGAAATTTACCTTTTTTTCCTAATCTTCACACATCCTTGCTCATCAACGATCGAAACTAAAATAAAAAAATATGTCAGAAATGGAACGATATGGAAAAAAACGACGTGCTTCACCCGAAAATCCACTTTTGAAATGGATTTTCGGTAGAAGTAACCCTTCTTCACCCCACTTCAATAAAAAGCGATCCCTCTCTTTCGGACAATCTTCCTGCCCGTGCCAATGTGAACAGGCACATTGATTGCTCCACAAATTAACAAATTAGAAAATAATAGAAAAAAAACATTATACAATAGTATTAGACCCCTATTGGGCGTCAATTATCAACCAACTGACAATTAACAAATTTATCAATCAAAACAATTTTCTGTATTGTGTACCGTAAACCGGGGTTGCTTTGAGTTTTTTCGAAAAACCTCTGAAATATCATAAAAAAAAGCATCAAATGTTTATTCTCTTTTAGAATTCTTATACTTGGGATACAAAGGAATGTATCAGTTTGCGAATACTTTTTTTTTAAACAATTGTAAATCAATGTTTAGTTTGTTGAAAAGTGGTGCAAAGTTTTCCAAGGGAGGGATTTACTTTGCTCCGTCCGAAATTTTCTATCATATTGTAGAATGTTTGTGTGGGTACAAATAATAGAACTTATTATTTTCAATACAAATCCCTTTATTCAGTACAGTTACAATTCACTATTTAATTCTTTCTCTCAGTACAATTCAATTTCTCAACCACTTATACTTTTCTTATCGTTTACTTAAACCACTTAATCACTTCTCCTAATTAACACTTCAAATTACACTTTAGAACTGACTCGCATACCTTTGGGATGCTGGTATTTATACTCGAATGACATACTTCGAGAACAATCCTCGCCATCCAGCGTCCCATACAATTTCCAATTTGCTAGAAAATTCGATTCCACTCTCCAGTCGAGACTTTGTTATTCCAATATCGAAATCTTCTGGTCTTCGACATTTCCTGCTAGATGTCGCTGCTCACATTTAAGTGGTTATCACATTGCTCCCTCCCTACAGTTGTTCATCCCGAACAACTTCGTCATTCAGCATCCCGTTGAAATGACACATTCTATCCAAATGGACCACTTTCAATTTTCCTCGATTCCCACGCTGGATCCGGTAGACAACAATGCGGGTTATCACCTTGTATGGACCTTCCCAGTCCTGTTGCAATTTTGGTGATTTGCCTTTCTTACGCTGAGGATTATAAAGCCAAACCAGATCTCCTTCGTTGAAACCGGAAGATTTCGCCTTGATATCGTACCTAGTTTTCATGCGGCTGCTTGCTAGCTTCATCTTTTCTCTGGTGTCTTCATGCAATTTACGAATCCTGCTGCGTAAGTCATTCAAGTACTCGTTCACCTCTTTGGGCTCAGTCGGTGGGGATCCGAATTTTGCTTCACTTGGCAACCGAATCGTTTGACCAAATAAAATCTCGGATGGTGTGTGCCCTGTTGAGCTATGGACCGCGTTTCGGTAGGCCATTAAGAAGAGGGGTATGTGTCGATCCCAATCCCGCTGGCAGTTGCTGACAACCTTAGATAGATGCTCATTCAAGGTCCGATTGAATCACTCGACCATTCCATCAGATTGAGGGTGTAGTGGCGTGGTCCTTGTCTTTCTTATTCCCAAATATTGGCATATTTCCTGGAAGACTTTTGATTCAAAGTTTCGCCCTTGATCAGAGTGCAGCTCCATTGGGACCCCAAATCTGCTCACCCAGTTGTTGACTATCTGTTCGGCTACGGTCTTAGCCTCTTGATTTGGGATGGCAAACACTTCCGGCCACTTACTGAAGTAATCCATGACTACGAGAGTATATCGGTTTCCATTAAAGGTTTCGGGAAACGGCCCAGCGATGTCGATGGCTATTCGTTCGAAAGGTGCTCCGACATTGTATTGTTGCATTTGTCCATGTGGCTTTACTTTTGGACCCTTGGTAGCCGCACACCTTATGCACTTTTTGCACCAATTCTCGACATCTTGTTTAGCGCTTAGCCAATAGAAACGTTCCCTTACCTTTTCCAACGTCTTGTTTATTCCCAAATGGCCTCCTGAGATTCCGTCGTGTATTTCATGGAGTACTTGGTTGACTCTGGACCGTGGCACAATTAGCTGCATACGAGATGTTGTCCCATCTGCACTTTCCCATTTTCTCTTCAGAAATCCATCTTGCACAAAAAGCTAGTCCCACTGTGCCCAGTATGCCTTCAGAGTTTGGCTCCGATCTGATATCTGCTGCCAGCTTGGTCTTTCCTCGTGTTCCTTCCAGGCCAATATTGGTTCGATGTCATTGTCTGCCTGTTGGGAGGAACGGATTTCGTCTATACTCCAACCCTCTATTGGCTCAGTCCTGATCATTTGGATAGTTGCCTGTTCTTTCGCTTCTTTACGGTTGCAGTGTTCGCATTTTACCCCGCACGGTCGACGAGAGAGAGCATCAGCATTTGAGTGGAGTGTTCCCTTGCGGTGTTGCACTTCAAAGTCGTAGCCCTGCAACTGCTCGATCCATCTTGCAACTTGGCCTTCAGGGTTCTTAAATTGGAGTAGCCATTTCAGAGCTGCGTGGTCTGTCCGGAGAATGAACTTTTGTCCGTAGAGGTACTTATGGAAATGCTACGTAGCCAGAATTAGTTACACAGTAGTTCCTTTCAGGTCTGGAGAGTACTTTACTGTAATATGCGACCACTTTCTCTTGACCATCATGAACCTGGGAAATCACAGCTCCGACCCCAACATTGCTAGCGTCTGCGTCCACGATGAACATTTTTCCGGGCGTCGGGTAACCCAAGATGGGGGCATTGCACAGCTGTCGCTTCAGTTCTTGAAATGCTTTTTCGCATTCTCCAGACCACCTGAACTGTCGGCCTTTATCTGTAAGTTGATGCAGGCTCTTCGCAATGCCAGCAAAATCCTTTACGAAGCTTCTGTAATACGTGGCGAGTCCCAAGAAGCTTCTCAGTTGGTGTTTATCTTTTGGAGAAGGCCAACTTTTCACGGCTTCGATTTTGTCAGGATCCGTTCTTACTCCTTACGCTGATATAATGTGACCCAGATATTTTACTTCCGGACGAAACAAGGCGCACTTTTCCGGGTTGAGCTTTAAATGAGCACTTCGTAGCCTCTCAAACACTTCTTTTAGATTTTCGCGGTGCTCCTCGTCCGTCTTACCTATGACGATAACGTCGTCCAAATATACTAGGCAGGTTTTCCAGGTGAGTCCTTGCAATGTTCGTTCCATTAGTCGCTCGAAGGTGGCCGGAGCGTTGCACAGTCCAAACGGCACCACTGCAAACTGCCAAAGACCGCTTCCTGTAGTGAAGGCAGTTTTCTCACGGTCTGTACGATTTATCTCTACCTGCCAGTAACCGCTCTTCAAGTCAAGTGTTGAAAACCATTTCGCTCCAGAAAGCATATCCAAAGTGTCATTGATTCTCGGAAGTGGGTAGCTGTCCTTTTTAGTGACATCATTGAGACGTCGGTAGTCTACACAAAATCTCGTGCTGCCATCTTTCTTCTTCACGAGGACCACTGGAGATGCCCACGGACTTTGCGATTCTTCAATTACTCCCTCAGCTTTCATCTTCGACATCATTTCGACAACTTCTGTTTGCTTTGACAATGGAAGACGCCTTGCAGGTTGACGGATTGGTCGAGCGTCTCCGGTGTCAATGTGGTGTTGAACAATATGCGTACGTCCATATTCTCCGTCTTGTGTAGCAAATATATCAGCGTACTCACCGATTAGTTTTTCTGCCAGGATTCGCTGATCTTCGTCCAGATTACAGAGGCTGAGAATTTTGTTCTTGATTTTTATGCTCTGAACTGTTGTGACCGGTTTTGCACACTTTTTTTCCGTTGTGGTCGATATAGCCTCAACAGGTACGCATTTTCCCACTATCTCCCCCTTTTTCACCTTTACACTGAATGTCTTTGGATTTAGAATCCTCACAGGGACCATGTTGTTCTTTGGCTCCACTAAGGTCTTTCCCACCATGAAGTCTCTTTTCTTTTCTGGCTCCATCAAATAGAATCGGTGGCTACCAGGACCATCTTCCACTTTTGCCCACAAAATTGCTTCTGACGAAGGCTCTAGACTCTGATTGCTGCAGATGACGACATTTGAGACTGTGGTATTGGCGTTTCCGTATATCATTGGTATCTCCATGTTTCCGTATTTCAGGGTTTGTGCCCCCAAGTCGACTACAAGTCCATGTTCTCTCATGAAGTCTGTACCAATGATGCACTCGTCACATATGTCAGCTACCAGAAACGCGTGAGTGAATGTTATTCCGGCTAGTTGGATTTTTATGCGGACTTCACCATATACCTTAATCGTTGCTCCTGTAGCTGTTCGCAAGCTGCAGCTGCTAGTGTTATGCAGCCAAGACTTCTGCACAAGATTCCTCCTGATGATTGAGGCCGTGGCACCGGTGTCTATTGTTGCCATCCATTTTTCTTTTCCACTGACTACTTCTACTAGAAGGCTTTCGCTGCGTCGTTTTGCCAGCGAGACTTGGATGATGGTCCTGGGGCCGTCTACTCCTGCTACCAACTTCTGCCCCGCGAAGTTGGTGCTTAAGCATTTCCCGACTGATAGCTTCGGGAAGGTTGACCGGCTTCTTGATAGCTGTTTCTGCGGGTTTCTTCCTCTATTTTCTTGTCACCACAGTGAGGGCAGTCTTTTCGTCGCACCGGTTCTTTACACTGCCTTTGAAGGTGTCCTATTTTATTGCAATTCCAGCAGCGCATTATTCGTCTATCCCGTCGAGTATCTCGTTCCTCGGCACTAATTCTTGTGCAGGAACATTCGACAGATGCTACTTCCCTGACGAAATGTGTTCCCCTGGAAGCCTGATTGGCTGCTTCCATCGCCAGAGCGAAGGCAAGTGCTTCAGCAAGGGTTCTTTTCCCGGCCATCCTTACTGCTGACTGTAGCTTCGAATCTGCAATTCCCCTGATAAATACATCTTTTGCCATTTCGTCGATAATTTCCTGGCCTGCGGTGGGGTATGACAGATGTGCAAGTCTACTCACGTCTGCTTGGAGCTGCTGCAGTGTTTCTCCTCGTTGCTGCGTTTGGCTTTGCAATTGGACCTTGTAGATCTCCTGCATGTGGCTGTCCCCAAACCGTTTCTCGATAGCCTGCACTAAAGTCACATAATCTTTATGCTTTTCGATGTCTACTGTTTGCAGCAATTCTGCTGCAGGACCGTGCGAGGCCATTGTTAGGGCAAAGCACTTTTCCTCATTGTCCCAGTCGTTTGCACAGGCAGCCATTTCAAACTGCTTCTTATAGGTAGACCATGAGGTCTGGCCATCGAATGAGGGAGGTTTCAACTCTTTTCTCATTGGACGGCTTAAAGAACATTCTCGCAGTTTCTGTTTTCGCATTGTGTCGAGCTCTTTTGCCAGTTGCTGAACTTTGCTGTCCATTTCTTCGAATTTTTCGCCAACATTCTTCTCTATTGTATCAAACTTGTCATCAACGTTCTTCTCTATTCTATCAAATTTGTCATCAACGTTCTTCTCTATTCTTTCAAATTTGTCATCGATTTCTTCGAATTTTTGCTGGAGAATGTTCTTTTGTTCTTCCAGATTATTCTTTTGTTCATCCATTTTCTGTTGAAGACCGTGCAGATTGTTGGTTTGTTCGTTGAATTTTTGTTCAATGCTGCTCTTCTGCTCGTCCATTTTTTGTTCCAGACTGTTCTTCTGTTCTTCCATATTTTTCTTTTGTTCGTCCATTTTTAATAAGAGGAGTTGCATCATCGCAGCCATGTCATTGCCGGTACTTGTCTGTTCATCCTCGTCAACATCAAAGGAATATGCATCAGGATCATGTCCCTCGTTGTTCAAAGCCTCCTGAAGACGGAGCACCAGGTCACTTTTTCCTCCACTGGCGCTGAGGCTTCTCTTGTTCAACTCGGATTTGAGTTGGACGAGGGTCAACTGCAATAGTTTTCGACCCATTCTAGCTTTTTCAAATAGTCAAAAAAAAAAAACACTTTTTTTTTTTACACACAATAAGTCCTATCCCACTTCTGACACCAATGTAGAATGTTTGTGTGGGTACAAATAATAGAACTTATTATTTTCAATGCAAATCCCTTTATTCAGTACAGTTACAATTCACTATTTAATTCTTTCTCTCAGTACAATTCAATTTCTCAACCACTTATACTTTTCTTATCTTTTACTTAAACCACTTAATCACTTCTCCTAATTAACACTTCAAATTACACTTTAGAACTGACTTGCATACCTTTGGGATGCTGGTATTTATACTCGAATGACATACTTCGAGAACAATCCTCGCCATCCAGCGTCCCATACAATTTCCAATTTGCTAGAAAATTCGATTCCACTCTCCAGTCGAGACTTTGTTATTCCAATATCGAAATCTTCTGGTCTTCGACATTTAATGCTAGATGTCGCTGCTCACATTTAAGTGGTTATCACAATATGCTGGTATTTGAAAAACGAGTAAATATATTCATACATGTTATGAACATTGCTCCAAGTATTAAACTCTTTGACAATGGCGCAAATTAACCCCGTCTTACAGTGATTCATTTGATAAAACTTGTGGCTATTGTGAATAAATTGACTATTTTGAATGTTGACAAACTAATCGCTTGCCTACACTATCATGGAAGGGAAAGTTGTGTCTCGCGAGGCGGGTAGATTTTATGCGAATCAAAAAGGGAGTGGTTGATTGCCCATGAAAATCCACCGAAAGTGCCTGTTCGCAAAACTAAAATGGAAAAATATGTCAGAAATGCAACATATGAGAAAAGATGACATGCTTCACCCGAAAATCCAGTTCAGAAGTTTATTTTCGGTGGAAGTATCCCTCCTTCTTCCCACTTAAATAAAAAGCGTTCCCACTCTTTGTACCTGTTTACTTTGGCGACGGGATAAAAGTCCTTACCATGAACGTCGTGTTCACATTGTGCCTGTTTACATTGGCGACGGGATGAAAGTCCTCACCATGAAGTCAGTTCAGTTCAGTTTAAATGCATTTTTATTTAACTAATTAATTTACTCTTACATGCTAGACAAAAAAATGCTTAAAAATTAGCTTAAATAACTTAAAATTATCTTATACTAACTTACTGGCCCCATGCGGGCGCTCTAAGTTAAACCTAACACTTAAACTATGTCTTTCGACGAATCTTACATTCTAATTTTATATTCAATTTAACATTACTTAATACTAGAACTAAGAAAATAAATTTTAACTAAAAACTTAGTAAATGGACTGTTTTTTTTTATATTATAAAAACTTAAAACTAAAAACTTATAGACTACCTAACCTACTTAACCTACTTACATCTAATACATACACACACATACATATACATATACACCTATAATACCTATATACTTAATATATAAGTATATGCATATATATATATATATTTTTTTTTTTAATTTAAATTTTTTTTTTTTTGTGTTTTTATATTTTTTTTTTTCTTAAAAACTAACTTAATCCTACCTAAAACTATGTAAGCCGGCCATGGCTAATAAAATAGTCAGACGACCGACTTTGCTTCCTATGGAGCTACCTAGTACTGGAGGAATTGGACGACGAAACTTCCCCTCCCTCAACCAGCCACCAAAATTGTTGGTGCTGCCGAGCAACATCCCTCATGTCGCGACTCCCTACCGCCCTACTGAACCGGAGACGCTCCGCACTGCCGTGTGCGACGTCTCTGTCGTAGTTGAGTCGCCTGTCCGCAGCTGTTCGAGCGACGTGGAAGATTAGCGGAACCGCCAATCTGTCCTGGACCAGACCTTTACTATCTAGATAGAGGAACGCTTCTGGAGGAATAAAGCCGTCAAAGCGAACTCTCTCGTGATACATATAATTGGGGTAGAAAGCCCCGGAGATCAGGTTGTTCGATGAGGTCATTGCTCTTGCAATGTGCCTTCGAGTTAACTTAATGACGAAATTGTCCACTCTTATTAGGTTCGCCTTATTGTATAAGACCTCATTAGGATAGAATTTTATGTACTCAGACTCTGGTGTTCTGTATAAGCGAAGACAAGTCCTAAGACAAGCCCTCTCAAACACCCGAATCTTTTCCAATAAACTTGCTCTCACGTTAAACCACACGGGACATCCAAATACAAGCATAGGTCGGATAAGGGCCATGTAGCAGATCACCTTCACCCTCGCATCGAGTTGGCTGTTATACAACAGTCTCTTTGTAAGAGCAAAAGCACCTTTGGCTCTGGCCAGAGCAACCTCTATATGTTTGTTAAAATACAGAAATTGATCTAGCCAGATCCCGAGGTATCTGACTACATTTCGACAAGCAAGTGGCTGTCCGTGTTGTCCGACGATAGAAAACTTTCGCCAATTCTTTCTGGTATCCCTAGAGGCCCCAGACAAAGGCGTCCTAAACAGAATGGTTTCCGACTTCTGAAAGTTGATTTTCAACTTCCAGTCATCGCAATATCGCTTAATTTGGTCGAAGTCACGCTGCATATTAATGACCTCAATCGTTGGACCCGATCTGTACGCGATTAAGTCGTCTGCGTACGCTATGGCATGGTGAAGTGAACCTATCAGATCACTTGTGTAAATGTTGAACAGGATCGGCGAATTTACCGCACCTTGTTGCAGACCGTTTTTAATGTTAAATGTTCCAGCAGAAGTCACATCGCCATTCTTCACGATGAACTGTCTACTGGAGAGCATATCAAAAAGAATATACAGCAGTGGTTTACTAATGCCCAACCTGTCCAGCTTGAAAAAGAGTCCCTCTAACCATACGGTATCGAAGGCTTTCTCCAAGTCAATCAGACAGGCACCAGTGCACTGTTTCTTGCCTTTGTTCCATTGGATATCAGAAACCAGTTTCGACGCAGCATGAATGATATCATGTCCCGCCTTGAAACCGAACTGATTATCCGGAACTATATGTTTGTCCTCAACCCACTTAGTCAGGACTCTATTGATCACTTTCTCGAAAACCTTACTGATGTTTGGAAGAAGACTAATCGAGCGGAGATTCGCCGGATTGGAAGTATCTTTATCCCTTTTGGGGATGGGGTGTACCACCGCAGTTTTCCAATGCGATGGATAATGTGCCTTATTCATTGCATTATTAAACAGGATGGTATAAATGTTCACCGCTTCTAGAGGGAGATGTCGAAGCACAATGTTCGGTATTTCATCGGTTCCCGCTGATTTCTTACTTCTAAGTGAATCGAAGATCATTTGGAGCTCCTCCTTCGAAATGAACGGGGGTAGTACCCTATCGTTGGTGATGGCATTATTTGCCATATTTTCGTCACTGAACTGGGTGAAACCCGAGCTCTCTAATCGCCAATTCGCAATTTCATTTCGAAGGCAAAAATTGTGCACAAGGACTCGATTCTCCAGATCGTGGTTCGGGCCAATGATAACACTCGCCTTGTACACTTCCTGGAAAGTCGCTCCTATAGCCTCTACCTGCTCCTGCGGATCCTCGATCACAAAGAAGCTGTCATCATCAACAGCCTCATTTGGATCTATGCCCGCTGCTGCCAGTATTTGTTCGTTGTTCGTCGTTCGGTCGATTTTAAGACATGGAATGTCGTTCTGATTATTTCTCCGAAATATTTTATTTATTTGCGGGAACATATTCGGGTTGCTGGTGTTTACAGCTCGAATTTTATTGTTCCAATACAAACTTACAGATGCTCTGTAATTTTCCTTTATTAATGTTTGGAGGTTTTTAATCGACGACTTCAGTGTCATGATCTCCGGGTTATGTCTGTCAGTAAACTGTCCGTACAAGGTTTTTAGTCTTGACAGAAGTCTACTTTTATGTCGGTGCAGTGCGTCAATAGTTGCGTTGCGGAATAAGTCTTCTTCGTCAGTGTGTTGGTACCGAGGTATCGTTTTGTCCATTGTTTGTTTGATTGTCTCGTCCATTCGTCCTAGATACCTGTCAATCTCCTCGTTTGACAGATTTCTGTTGGACGGTGGGTAGAGCGAATTCGAGGAGAGTGCTCTAGTCAGTGTTCTGGTGAAGTGTGTCCAACGCACCCTACTATAATTGTAGGAATGCCTTTGGACAAACTCATCTAATTCCGCGATTTCATTGGGAACAGTTATTTCGGTGCTGAGACCGCAATGGTCACTGTCATACACGAAAGTGCGTAGACGGTTTGTAGTTTGTTGGTTAGTGCATGTCAGTTGTATCCGTGAGTCGAACAGTAGAAGATCCAAATAGGACCCGTGTCTGGGAAACGACGGACTATCCGTCGCCTTAAGCCCGAGTCGATACATTACACTGTGCTGACCCCACCAATTGAATAGTAGGTTCCCTCTAGTATTTGGTGTATTATTTCCCCAATCACTATGTTTGGCGTTGAAATCTCCGCCGATAATAAAATAGTTGTCTTCCAATTCCAGCCTCAGAAATCGAAAAAGAGTCTCGAGCTCTGAGATGAATAAGGTGGATTGAGTAGCCTTAGGTGCATAGACAGACACCATGTACAACCGCTTTCCACTACGGAGAGGGATATACACGATGCATGCTTCCAGCACCTGGAACCTACGTACTACACGACTGTATACTCTTTTAAAATGTATACCTTTTCGTACGAAAATTGCAACGCCACCTCCCTGAATGGAGTTGGGTCGGTTTCTCCGTACTATTTTTTATCTTCTGTGCCTCATTTTGTGTCTCTTGGTAAGCTTAGTTTCGCTAACCAGAAGCACATCGGGGGCTTTGTCTTTAAGCAACTTAAATAGTGCGGCTCTTCGTTCGAGCCTAATCAGTGAATTAACATTCACAGCAAGGACCTTCAGAGTTTGCTCCGCCATGTACGTACCCATTACGGCTGTAGGTGCGTTAGGCCTGGCAGCAGCGCGTATATTTGATCTACCCGCGTAGCTTGTTCTGTTATCTGACGTTGAAGCTGAGCCATCTGCCCCTGAATTGAGAGTAAGATTGCTAGCATGTCAGGTACCGGTTCAGCTGCTCTAGGCGCTGGGGCCTGAGAAGCTACCTTTGTTTTTTGTGCCGTATTACCCCTACCTGCCGCCATTTGGGCGTAGGTAATGTGGGGAGTAACGGCTGGTGTTTGTACCTGCACGAGTGGTCGCTTAACTTCCACTTTCTGCTGCCGAGCCAGATTTACTTTTTTTATGTATTGAAATTTGGGACAACCCCGATAGTTTGCGGTGTGTCCCGTGTTCCTACATAACGCACAAGAGAGTTGGCTTTTTTCAGACTCTCCGTCCTTACCTAGAGCACATTCCGCGGATTTGTGGTTCTTTCCGCACTTCACGCATCGAGGCTGCATTTCGCAGTTCGACGCGGCGTGCCCGAACCTTTGGCAGCGAAC
This sequence comes from Volucella bombylans, assembly GCA_949129095.1. Classification (NCBI taxonomy): domain Eukaryota; kingdom Metazoa; phylum Arthropoda; class Insecta; order Diptera; family Syrphidae; genus Volucella; species Volucella bombylans. The sequence continues at coordinate 75,257,214 of OX422144.1, forward strand.
ACATTGTAAAATGTTTTCGCTCCTCTTTAATTTTTCCCAGTGTACAACCTGGTAGTCTAGGACTTTGATACTCCTTAGACCATCCAGATTGCTGTCGGGACTTAGTTGGACCAGGAAGAACGGTAGTTTCCGCTTCTCCCTTTTAGCTCTAGCCGTGACAAACGGCTTGACCCCCACGAATTTGAGCCCTTCGCACTCTTTCGCTTTCAGCAGTGCGAGGAGTTCCTCCGGATCAGTAGACGGCTCTAACCCCCTCAGCAGCATAGTTTGCAGCTTTTCACCCTTCGGTGTGAAGGAGAAGAACTCCGTCGTCGTGTCCTTCAGTAATTGTTTTATCTTATTATAGCGCTCCACTGTGTTGCAGTGGATCGCATGTCTATTAATACTTAAACGCTTTATGAAAAAATTATTTCCTATAGCCGACTTACATAGCTCAATGGTGTCTTTTAATTCCATGTTGAAGGTGTTGATTGGTGGCACCCTTTGCTTGACTGTTTTCTGCTGATGTTGTTGTTGTTTTTGCTGCTGTTGGTGTTGTTGCTGCTGTTGCTGTTTTTGTTGTTTCTGCTGTAGTTGCTTTTGTTGTTGTTGATTTTGTTGTTGTTGGTTTTGTTGTAGTTGCTGTTTAGTTAGTTTTTTTGTTGCTTGCTTTACTTGTTGTTGCTGTTGCGGATGTTTTTGAGTTTTGGTTTTGGTTTGATATTGTTGCTGTTGTTGTTTTTGAGAGCTCTGTGGCTCTTGCTGTTCCCTCGCCCTTCTCGCTATTTGCTTAGCTTTAATGTCTAGAATTCGTTGTTGCAGCTGTTGTATGCTGTTGTTTATGTTCTCTACCTCTTCTTCTTCGTCGTCTGATTCGGAGGCAGCTAGACAGGCAAAGTTATTATGGGCACCCATTAAATGGCCTTCACCACCGTCGGAGACGTAAGGGTATTTAGCGACCACAGGTGTATCCTTCTTCCCAGCTGCTGTATTTGTTGTTTTCGCCTCTCTCCTGGCTTCAACCGGCAGCTTTTCGGTTGAAGCTGTTAGGGAAAGGCGTTTAACAATAATAGTTGGGCTTAGCTTCCTCCTTCTTTTTGTTGTCCCTCCGCTCTCTGATGTACCAGTCTCGGCCGACATTATTGCGTCATCGGCTGATTTCATCACGCCATATACTGGATCCGCTATTGCGCGAGCGGACCGCTCGTCTTTATCCATCACTTGATGGATACACTTATGTTGTTGTTATGACTTGTTTTTTTTTTTCTATTAATTATAGAGAAAAAAAAAAAAAAAGTTCTCCCCCGCCAGGAGTCGAACTCGGCTCGCTTTGTCGCCGATTGTCTGTCTCTTCCACTAGGCCCACTTGCCCCTTTTGAAACTGATGTCAAACACTTTATTTTTAATATGTGCACTGTTCTAATTCACAATTAAATACAAAATACGTCTCTTCGCCTCGATGGTCGATGGACGACTGAGTCCTCACCATGAACGTCGTGTTCACATTGTCATGGGGTTGAAAGACGTTTTGACAAGTGGAACACTTGAATCGGAGCATTTTTAAATTTGCGCAGCAGGCCTGAAACATACCTTTTTTCCTATTCTTCACACTTCCTTTCTCATCAACGATCAAAACTAAAATGAAAAAATACGTCAGAAATGGAACGATATGGACAAAAATGATGTATTTCACCCGAGAATCCATTTCTAAAGTGGATTCTCGGGTGAAATACATCATTTTTGTAGATATCGTGGAAATAACCCTTCTTCACCCACTTCAATAAAAAGCGTTCCCTCTCTTTCGGACAATCTTCCTGCCCGCGCCAATGTGAACAGGCACATTGTCATGGGGTTGAAAGACTTTTTGGCAAGTGGAACACTTGAATCGGAACAATTTTAAGTGTGAGCAGTTGGCCTGAAACATACCTGTTTTCCTATACTTCACACTTCCTTTCTCATCAACGATCAAAACTAAAATAAAAAAAATATGTTAGAAATAGAACGATATGAAAAAAACGACATGCCTCACCCGAAAATCCACTTTAGTAATGGATTTTCGGTGAAAGTAACCCTTCTTCTTCCCACTACAATAAAAAGTGTTCCCTCTCTTTCGGACAATCTTCCTGCCCGCGCCAATGTGAACAGGCACATTGGCGACGGGATGAAAGTCCTCACAATGAACATCGTGTTCACATTTTCATGGGGTTGAAAGACTTTTTGGCAAGTGGAACACTTGAATCGGAGCATTTTTGTTTTTTAAATTTGAGCAGTTCGCCTGAAATATACCTTCTTTCCTATTCTTCACACTTCCTTTCTCATCAACTATTAAAACTAAAATGAAAAATATTGTAAAATGTATGTGTGGGTACAAATGATAGAACTTATTCTTTTCAATGCAAATCCCTTTATTCAGTACAGTATTTAATTGTTTCTCTCAATACAATCCAATTACTCAACCACTTATACTTTTCTTATCTTTTACTTAAACCACTTATTCACTTCTCCTAATTAACACTTCAAATTACACTTTAGAACTCATTTGCATACCTTGGGGATGCTGGTATTTATACTTGAATGACATACTTCGAGAACAATCCTCGCCATCCAGCGTCCCATACAATTTCCAATTTGCTAGAAAATTCGATTCCACTCTCCAGTCGAGACTTTGTTATTCCAGTATCGACATTTTCTGCTCTGTGAATCTAGATGTCGCTGCTCACATTTAAGTGGTTATCACATTGCTCCCTCCCTACAGTTGTTCGTCCCGAACAACTTCGTCATTCAGCATCCCGTTGAAGTGACACATTCTATCCAAATGGACCATTTTCAATTTTCCTCGATCCCCACGCTGGATCCGGTAGACAACGTCATTAATGCGGGTTATCACCTTGTATGGACCTTCCCAGTCCTGTTGCAATTTTGGTGACTTGCCTTTCTTACGCTGAGGATTATAGGGCCAAACCAGATCTCCTTCGTTGAAACCGGAAGATTTCGCCTTGATATCGTACCTAGTTTTCATGCGGCTGCTTGCTAGCTTCATCTTTTCTCTGTTGTCTTCATGCAATTTACGAATCCTGCTGCGTAAGTCATTCACGTACTCGTTCACCTCTTTGGGCTCCGTCGGTGGGGATCCGAATTTTGCTTCACTTGGCAACCGAATTGTTTGACCAAATAAGATCTCGGATGGGCCATTAAGAAGAGGGGTATGTGTCGATCCCAATCCCGCTGGCAGTTGCTGACAACCTTAGATAGATGCTCACTCAAGGTCCGATTGAATCGCTCGACCATTCCATCAGATTGAGGGTGTAGTGGCGTGGTCCTTGTCTTTCTTATTCCCAAATATTGGCATATTTCCTGGAAGACTTTTGATTCAAGGTTTCGCCCTTGATCAGAGTGCAGCTCCATTGGGACCCCAAATCTGCTCACCCAGTTGTTGACTATCTGTTCGGCTACGGTCTTAGCCTCTTGATTTGGGATGGCAAACACTTCCGGCCACTTACTGAAGTAATCCATGACTACGAGAGTATATTGGTTTCCATTAAAGGTTTCGGGAAACGGCCCAGCGATGTCGATGGCTATTCGTTCGAAAGGTGCTCCGATATTGTATTGTTGCATTTGTCCATGTGTCTTTACTTTTGGACCTTTGGTAGCTGCACATCTTATGCACTTTTTGCACCAATTCTCGACATCTTGTTTAGCGCTTAGCCAATAGAAACGTTCCCTTACCTTTTCCAACGTCTTATTTATTCCCAAATGGCCTCCTGAGATTCCGTCATGTATTTCATGGAGCACTTGGTTGACTTTGGACCGTGGCACAATTAGCTGCATACGAGATGTTGTCCTATCTGCACTTTCCCATTTTCTCTTCAGCAATCCATCTTGCACAAAAAGCGAGTCCCACTGTGCCCAGTATGCCTTCAGAGTTTGGCTCCGATCTGATATCTGCTGCCAGCTTGGTCTTTCCTCGTGCTCTTTCCAGGCCAATATTGGTTCGATGTCATTGTCTGCCTGTTGGGAGGAACGGATTTCGTCTATACTCCAACCCTCTATTGGCTCAGTCCTGATCATTTGGATAGCTGCCTGTTCTTTTGCTTCTTTACGATTGCAGTGTTCGCATTTTACTCCGCATGGTCGACGAGAGAGAGCATCAGCATTTGAGTGGAGTGTTCCCTTGCGGTGTTGCACTTCAAAGTCGTAACCCTGCAACTGCTCGATCCATCTTGCAACTTGGCCTTCAGGGTTCTTAAATTGGAGTAGCCATTTCAGAGCTGCGTGGTCTGTCCGGAGAATGAACTTTTGTCCGTAGAGGTACTTATGGAAATGCTTCGTAGCCAGAATTAAAGCCAGAAGCTCGCGCCGGGTTACACAGTAGTTCCGTTCAGGTCTGGAGAGTACTTTGCTGTAATATGCGACCACTTTCTCTTGACCGTCATGAACTTGGGAGATCACAGCTCCGACCCCAACATTGCTAGCATCTGCGTCCACGATGAACATTTTTCCGGGCGTCGGGTAACCCAAGATGGGGGCATTGCACAGCTGTCGCTTCAGTTCTTGAAATGCTTTTTCGCATTCTCCAGACCACCTGAACTGTCGGCCTTTTTCCGTAATTTGATGCAGGCTCTTTGCAATGCCAGCAAAATCCTTTACGAACCTTCTGTAATACGTGGCGAGGCCCAAGAAGCTTCTCAGTTGGTGTTTATCTTTTGGAGAAGGCCAACTTTTCACGGCTTCGATTTTGTCAGGATCCGTTCTTACTCCTTCCGCTGATATAATGTGACCCAGATATTTTACTTCCGGACGAAACAAGGCACACTTTTCTGGGTTGAGCTTTAAATGAGCACTTCGTAGCCTCTCAAACACTTCTTTTAGATTTTCGCGGTGCTCCTCGTACGTCTTACCTATGACGATAACGTCGTCCAAATATACTAGGCAGGTTTTCCAGGTAAGTCCTTGCAATGTTCGTTCCATTAGTCGCTCGAAGGTGGCCGGAGCGTTGCACAGTCCAATCGGCATCACTGCAAACTGCCAAAGACCGCTTCCTGTAGTGAAGGCAGTTTTCTCACGATCCGCACGATTTATCTCTACCTGCCAGTAACCGCTCTTCAAGTCAAGTGTTGAAAACCATTTCGCTCCAGAAAGCATATCCAAAGTGTCATCGATTCTCGGAAGTGGGTAGCTGTCCTTTTTAGTGACATCATTGAGACGTCGGTAGTCTACACAAAATCTCGTGCTGCCATCTTTCTTCTTCACGAGGACCACTGGAGATGCCCACGGACTTTGCGATTCTTCAATCACTCCCTCAGCTTTCATCTTCGACATCATTTCGGCAACTTCTGTTTGCTTTGCCAATGGAAGACGCCTTGCAGGTTGACGGATTGGTCGAGCGTCTCCGGTGTCAATGTGGTGTTGAACAATATGCGTACGTCCATGTTCTCCGTCTTGTGTAGCAAATATATCAGCGTACTCACCAATTAGTTTTTCTGCCAGGATTCGCTGATCTTCGTCCAGATTACAGAGGCTGAGAATTTTGTTCTTGATTTTTATGCTCTGAACTGTTGTGACCGGTTTTGCACCCTTTTTTCCCGTTGTAGTCGATATAGCCTCAACAGGTACACATTTTCCCACTATCTCCCCCTTTTTCACCTTTACACTGAATGTCTTTGGATTTAGAATCCTTACAGGGACCATGTTGTTCTTTGGCTCCACTAAGGTCTTTCCCACCATGAAGTCTCTTTTCTTTTCTGGCTCCATCAAATAGAATCGGTGGCTACCAGGACCACCTTCCACTTCTGCCCACAAAATTGCTTCTGACGAAGGCTCTAGACTCTGATTGCTGCAGATAACGACATTTGAGAATGTGGTATTGGCGTTTCCGTATATCATTGGTATCTCCATGTTTCCGTATTTCAGAGTTTGTGCCCCCAAGTCGACTACAAGTCCATGTTCTCTCATGAAGTCTGTACCAATGATGCACTCGTCACATATGTCAGCTACCAGAAACGCGTGAGTGAATGTTATTCCGGCCAGTTGGATTTTTATGCGGACTTCACCATATACCTTAATCGTTGCTCCTGTAGCTGTTCGCAAGCTGCAACTGCTAGTGTTATGCAGCCAAGACTTCTGCACAAGATTCCTCCTGATGATTGAGGCCGTGGCACCGGTGTCTATTGTTGCCATCCATTTTTCTTTTCCACTGACTACTTCTACTAGAAGGCTTTCGCTGCATCGTTTTGCCAGCGAGACTTGGGTGATGGTCCTGGGGCCGTCGACTCCTGCTACCAACTTCTGCCCCGCGAAGTTGGTGCTTAAGCATTTCCCGACTGATGGCTTCGGGAAGGTTGACCGGCTTCTTGATAGCTGTTTCTGCGGGTTTCTTCCTCTATTTGCTTGTCACCACAGTGAGGGCAGTCTTTTCGTCGCACCGGTTCTTTACACTGCCTTTGAAGGTGTCCTATTTTATTGCAATTCCAGCAGCGCATTATTCGTCTATCCCGTCGAGTATCTCGTTCCTCGGCACTAATTCTTGTGCAGGAGCATTCGACAGATGCTACTTCCCTGACGAAATGTGTTCCCCTGGAAGCCTGATTGGCTGCTTCCATCGCCAGAGCGAAGGCAAGTGCTTCAGCAAGGGTTCTTTTCCCGGCCATCCTTACTGCTGACTGTAGCTTCGAATCTGCAATTCCCCTGATAAATGCATCTTTTGCCATTTCGTCGATAATTTCCTGGCCTGCGGTGGGGTATGACAGATGTGCAAGTCTACTCACGTCTGCTTGGAGCTGCTGAAGTGTTTCTCCTCGTTGCTGCGTTCGGCTTTGCAATTGGACCTTGTAGACCTCCTGCATGTGGCTATCCCCAAACCGTTTCTCGATAGCCTGTACTAAAGTCACATAATCTTTGTGCTTTTCGATATCTACTGTTTGCAACAATTCTGCTGCAGGACCGTGCAAGGCCATTGTTAGGGCAAAGCACTTTTCCTCATTGTCCCAGTCGTTTGCACAGGCAGCCATTTCAAACTGCTTCTTATAAGTAGACCATGAGGTCTGGCCATCGAATGAGGGAGGTTTCAAATCTTTTCTCCTTGGACCGCTTAAAGAACCTTCTCGCAGTTTCTGTTTTCGCACTGTGTCGAGCTCTTTTGCCAGTTGCTGAACTTTGCTGTCCATTTCCTCGAATTTTTCGCCAACATTCTGCTCTATTCTATCAAATTTGTCATCAACGTTCTTCTCTATTCTTTCAAATTTGTCATCGATTTCTTCGAATTTTTGCTGGAGAATGTTCTTTTGTTCTTCCAGATTATTCTTTTGTTCATCCATTTTCTGTTGAAGACCGTGCAGATTGTTGGTTTGTTCGTTGAATTTTTGTTCGAGGCTGTTCTTCCAGATTTTTCTTTTGTTCGTCGAGACTGTTCTTCTGTTCGTCCATTTTTAATAAGAGGAGTTGCATCATTGCAGCCATGTCATTGCCGGTACTTGTCTGTTCATCCTCGTCAACATCAAAGGAATATGCATCAGGATCATGTCCCTCGTTGTTCAAAGCCTCCTGAAGTCGGAGCACCAGGTCACTTTTTCCTCCACTGGCGCTGAGGCTTCTCTTGTTCAACTCGGATTTGAATTGGACGAGGGTCAACTGCAATAGTTTTCGACCCATTCTAGCTTTTTCAAATAGTCAGAAAACACTTTTTTTTTTTTTTTTTTTACACACAATAAGTCCTATCCCACTTCTGACACCAATGTAAAATGTTTGTGTGGGTACAAATGATAGAACTTATTCTTTTCAATACAAATCCCTTTATTCAGTACAGTTACAATTCACTATTTAATTCTTTCTCTCAGTACAATTCAATTTCTCAACCACATATACTTTTCTTATCTTTTACTTAAACCACTTAATCACTTCTTCTAATTAACACTTCAAATTCAACTTTGGAACTGATTTGCATACCTTTGGGATGCTGGTATTTATACTCGAATGACATACTTCGAGAACAATCCTCGCCATCCAGCGTCCCATACAATTTCCAATTTGCTAGAAAATTCGATTCTACTCTCCAGTCGAGACTTTGCTAATCCAGTATCGAAACCTTCTAGTCTTCGAGTTTCGACATTTTCTGCTAGATGTCGCTGCTCACATTTGAGTGGTTATCACAATATTTTACATAAATATTAACTTTGCTAGATTTATCTCGTGAAGTAGCATTCGGTATCCGGGCCTTTGCTTTTAGAGTTACTTTTCCTTTTCCTAACCTTTTTGTTGATTAGAAGGTTATTGGACTACTTCCTAGGCGTATAGGAACTAATATTTTTTAGCATACTCATCTCAATCCCAAACAAAAAGTCATTTGTTTTACTTTGTAAATTATTTTACAGAAAACAGCTCTTGTTAACGCCAATCCGTCTGAAGTTTATGCTCACTTGGACTTTTGTGTCTGCAACCATATAATCAGAGACCAAAGCTTGCAATTTAAATTCTTATTTAATACATTTCATATAAAGTTACATTTCTCCTCCAATGGTGGTAAATGAGTAGAATGAATTAAGCTCATTGTGTGAATTTGCTCTGATTACAATTACGAGTTGTACCGAAACTAAGTCATCAAAATTGAAATAAGCAGTTCCAAGTTCTGCACAAAACGTTGGCCTAAGTAAACAGATTGTCACTGGTAAGGACCCTGTCTACTGTACCTATCCTACTAGGTTTAAAGTTCCGCATATTTATTTAGTATTGAAGAGTTTCTTTAAATACAAGCAACATTTTTCATTTGGTTCGTACTTACATTTATTTTTATTTTTGTATATTCAACAAATGAAATGTATTTTATCTCTTTTCATTTACAAATTTGATATTACAATTATATAAGAATAGAATAATCACAAGTGTTACATGCTATAAAGTTTTTTTTTATATAATTAAAATTGGATCTTGTTATCAAATTGTAAAAAATCGCTAACTCGCTTTTCTAAAACAATTCTGAAAACAAAATTATGTGTCATAGAAAAAGCTTGCGAGAGGATATCGAATTATAAATGCTAGCATAGTACAGACTATTTGAATACCCAGTAGCATTTTCGTGACGATTGATTCATGCACTGGACCAAAAACAAGTAAAACTAAATTGATAATGGTAAAGTTATTTGTAATCACAGTTCCATCAACTTTTTCTGTATATGAAATAACCTTAAATGTACGAAATATTACTAAAAATAATTTTCCCAAATGACTTAAATCACTTTTATTGAATTTAGTTGTACTTATATGCAAGAGATCAGTTTTTGCATCATATTGTGGGAGTCGATGTCGGGGACATGGTATAAAATGAAATAGTTGTGGTATAGAATACAAAAAGTTAAAAATTTGTGGCAAAAAGAATAGAAGTAAAGTTTTGCTAAAGTGTCCCAATATTCCGACAACAGCAAATGTCATTCCGGCAAAGTAGCAGTATGTATCACCAACAAATATCTTGGCCGGATACCTGGAAACAAAAACAAAAAATATTCCACAGATTAGAATGTTTACATAATATATTAAAAATGATTGTAAAAATTAATACAATTCTTAGTTAACAAAACTTAATAGGTAATTCCTCTTCTTTTTTTTTAGTAAAACTTGTACTCGCTAAGAAGCAATGACAAAACCAACATATAAAAGTGGTCTACGCAACAGAAATTTGAAGATCGCAGTTAAGCCTTTAGAAACCAGATGTTATTACTTTTTGTTATTTTGAATTACGGTCAGTTTTTTACGTTTGTGTGATTTAATTCTTCCTTTGGCCTTTTCTCTCACCATCGGCTGTTGCCCGAGAGAACCTCCAACACTGCGGTTCATATATTAAAGCTGGATAAAGGAGTAGGATGCATAACAAACTTTAAGTTAAAGCGACATCTTTCTTACTTTTGATCTCTAAAAATCAAATTCAAACTTACAAATTGAATGAGGATCTGAAAAAACCGTACCAATATGATCGCGCCGAAGCTATGACTAACACAAGAGGATGAAGGAATTCGGAACCTTTTTGATCGAAAGATTCTTTAGAAGATATTAGAAATATATTGACTCGGTGGGTTGTGAAAAAATTAGTTTCATCAAAAAGCTATGAGGTCTAAAATATCAATTTTAACAAAAAGTAAACAAAACTAGGCTTTACACTTAGACGTACTCCAAAATGGCTGAGAATGTTTACCAAATTTTTTTTTACAAATATCAACAACTGGTTATTTGTCTCATCAATAAACTGATGTCTCTGCTGCACGAATGTACATTGGAAGATGGATATGCCTACCGTAGCTAAACGGGGAAGTTTCATATCAAGTAGCGCTTTATTACAAGTACCACACACGAGCATACTGCATGGATTTTCGTCGGAATATTTTTCGGCAATCAAATCGACCGCTTTCACCGGCACGTGTGTCATGTCGCGTTAAAATCACAAACGATCGCAAATTTGTTTTCGACAAAGTGACGTTCAATTTCTATATCAGCAGAAACGCGGTCGCTTACAAAAACTTTTCGCGGGGATCGGAAATGGAATCATGAACTTGTAATTCTCCGGATGTACGTTTCTGCTCCCCCATTTCGAGCTTTACTGTAAGTCTAGCGTCTGGCATTCGCTGTTTGTTGGCTTCCCGTTTTGCATCTGCCTGTCGTTTACGCGTTTCACGTTTACAATTAGCAGCTTACGCTTACTAGATTCCCGCATTAATTCAGCCTTGGATTGCGGCAGAATGTCTGCCGACACAGAGAACACGAGTAATGAAACGCTACGTTACGAACTAACTCCCACATGAAACTGAGAAAATAATAGCAAATAAGCACTAGCCCCTGAACGATATGTAATGAAAAAAAAACAGTAACGCAAAAAAGGTGCACAGAAAAAGTCTATCCGCCGCGCAGACATATCCATGTCAAAAAATAAATAGCTCACACAATTACCAAAGAAAAAAAATCGTAACAATATCTACTAATTAGCAAAAGATTGGACAAACTGAAGAGATTTTATTGTTTAGTTCTAGGTTTAACCCGAACTTAAGGCCACAAAAGCTAGGCAGACCTTTGCTTTACCATATTTCTTTTCTCCTAAAATTCATCAGGCAGAATGATACATTTGCTAAATAATATTATCACTGTCTATTTACTCGGTGAGTGTAGTACTAATAGCTAACTAATAGTAGCTAACACTAACACAAATGTTCAGATTCTTATTTTAAGTAAATATTCCAATCAGATTAACTTATATTAATAACTCTTAATCCAAATGGATAAATAAAACGTACTTATTGTATTTCCATAACGCCAATGATGTAGCCAAAAATGGGCAAATTAGGCAAAGTGAGAATTTTTGTGTCTGCACTTGGTTTCCAAGGAACATCTCAGCCAAGTTGAATACAATAATTGATATCGATATTATTATGGACTGACCAACTTCTAATCCGTTAATTCCAGCCAAAATATTTATAGCATTCGTACAGAAAACTGCTAACATACCCATGTAAATGTAGTAAAATAGACCTATAATGAAAAAAGCATTAGTTGCATACATCAGCAAAAAAAATGTTCATACTAACCTATATCTAAAGATGTTCCAAAAAGAGCCCTCGCGAATTGAGGAATAATTATAGTTGTGGAATTAAAATTAACATAATAGACCATTAGCAGAGGAAGTGAAGCAATAGTTGGCAACAAGACCTTGTGCCTCCACCGTAAGTCAAGAACATCATCAGCGAAACCGAGCAATATCATGCAGCAAATAGATAAGAGGGCTGCTATCAACTCTGCAAACTAAAAAGTGTGTTATTTGGCTTGCTCGAATTAACCAACAAATACTTACCTCTTCATGTGGAAAATTAACCTGTTTATTTTGCAAAAACATGAAGGGTACCGGTATAAAGAAGAAAGTTGCTACCAAAAACACGCATGCAGTAACAACGCCTAGTGATTCTGGTCTGTAGTAAACTTTTTTTTTATGACCATTTTTTTTTATTGTTAAGCAATTTTTCACTCACACTTTAGCCTTGTCCTTTTTACATAAATCATGCCCAAACATATTTGATTTCACAAGGATTTCTCCAAATGGCGGTATTATCTGTAGGGATACAAAATACGCCACTATTGATATCCCAACATTAGCAATAAGTGTAAGATCCATTTCTTTCTGTGATTTTAGGAAGAATGTGTTGCAGTCCACTTTACTTCGTAACAAAAGTCATATAATCCAATAATTCTTGGTTGCTTTTTGCTTATTTGATAAAAACAAAATAAGCGGAACGTCAAACATGAATGTGATATTTTTAGTACAACAATTGATTACCAGATGTTGATGTGGAATACCTATCTACATAGAAACAATAAAGCCTTTCCAAGCCTTCTGGAAAATACAGAATTATCCACCTCTGTATGGTGAATATGATTTAGTTAATGATTTAACAAGTTCTAATCGCCCGTGTTTGCTAACTTATTTCGTAAACATATACAATACATCCATCAGACTTTAGAGTGTACATTAAAATTTTATTTTTCTGAAGAGACTTAGAAAAGATTAACCTAACCCAATCAATTTTGTGAATTTCTCCCTGATAAATTTGGGACTCCGGGCAAGACTATTTTTTTCAGTTGTAGAAAAAGATAATTGCAAATAAGCTCTCATAAAGTCGAAGACGTTAACTATCAAACCCAGATGTAATTTATTCTAAGAATCTCCACGCCCAATTAGGAAATTCCGTAAAGCACGGATAAGATAGGATATGAATGAATCTATTTAAGGCTGTTTCCATCACGATCACGATCTTGTGCGTGCACAAGAGCGTATCAAAATGCATTATTAACCAGGTTAAATGAATGGCAGTTAAAACTACCGGAACTGAAAAATTTTAAGAGTGGGCCGGTCTTCCTGAACGGTTGAAAAATTTTTTTCTGTAGAGCGTGTCCCCTTTTTCTTTTCTTTTTACGGATGTTTTTTTTTGCGCGGACGAAACCTAAACAGGATTTCACTGCACAATTTTTATATAAAATACCTAGCTATTACACGTCTTCACTCCTCTTCCCTTATCTTACTGGTTCTCCCTATTGTTCCGTTATCCTTTCCTTTTTGCCTCCCGAAATCCACTTTCTTTTTGCTTTTCCACTATATAATTCTATTTAAAAAAATGTCATTCTATTTATTCATTTTTTGTCACTTTGACTTGGCTTCTTTTTGGTAAAACCTCCTGTACTCGTCGTGGTCAACCAAGAAGTGGCCGCCCTGATTCAAGTTATGTCGACTCAGATCATTGGCCATCGACACACGCATTCATTCATTACATCCAGTCGATTCTGGCGGACCCAATTTCTGGTATATGTGTAATACGCTCCGCTTATGAGTTGGAGAGTGTAACCATGTCTTAGAGCTCTGCTAGATTGCTCTTTTATGATCCCAAGTGGATAATGAACTCAGATGCTCGGGGAAATTTCCGAGGTCTGAGAATTTCCTTTGGCCTGAGTGAACATTTCCCCTGAATTGTCTTGAGTGCAAACACCTCCTTCTGGCGTATAATCCAATTATATTACCGTCATTCATGTGTTCAAAGTGTTCCAGGCAATCTGCCTGGCTCTGTCTTCCCAGGAGACCTACTGGTAGTCACCTCTGAAGAACGTAAAGGTAGAAGTTGGAAGAATCCACAGGTCTCTCCCGCCAAAACGACAACGGACTTAACAGATAAGGCGGGTCAAAAAAGTGAAATGGCTAGGAACTGCAGGGGTGGAGCGGAATGCCTTAGCTCTATTCAAGACTGGAGACTACCCTTCAGGGTAGGCAAAACTACATACGGATCAAGGGTTGACTACTTCGCACTAGACCCATGCTAAAGGAAAAATCCTATATAGTACTTTCCTTGTGCTCCTGTAGCAGGTCACCCGCCTGCTCTGTTGGTATTTTAGCCGTCGTTCTACATATTTTGTTGATTGCCGATGTGCGCACAACAGGCTTCTGAAAACAAAAAAAGGCGAGGAGGAGGTTTGATATATAGAGAGTGATCTAAGAGTGATGGGTAAATTGGAGAGGAATTAAGAAGAGTCCGCAACAACTTGATTTTCGATGCGTTGTGAAAAGGGAGGATGCATTTCGGAACCCCGGACCCTAACCCATACGATTTTTTCTCAAAATATGTCAAGCAATCTCCTTTAAAGTCTTCGATACAATATCCGGAACACCCTGTATATTACTCGTAAATGTTGTCGCAGAATATCACCAATATTTCAAAAACTTTGTTTTTTTCCTGATATCTATTTCTTACATTCCGCATGATGCTACCGCTACTTCAAACAGCAGAAATTTATATTTCACCGAATGTATCGAGTAAATAAGATATGAATGGAACAGAACAAAAAACGGTGAATTCATCAAACGGAGTATTGTACTTCTAAACTAATGACGTTTATATTTTGCCTTAATTTAGTGCTTCAGAGCAAAAACGTTACATAAAACTTTTTCCCTCATTTCTTCAGAATCAAAATTTTGCTTCTAGTTTTCATTGCAGAATCAAAATTTCACAATTGTGTGTCAAAATAGATTTATGTTTGCTCTAACTGCGGAGTACAAGAAAGAGAAGGCTTCTGTCCGCACAATCAATAACGCCATAAATGACTATTGCAAAAGGCCGAAAAATGATATTTGCCTGTAAATAACAGTTCTGCCTGCTATTATCGCATACCATTCTTTTATCTCACGCTACAGATTTACAGCAGCTATGGCGATTTCAATTAGCGATAAATTATATTTATATAAAATATGTGCAATATATAAATTTATAAAAACAATACTATTTGCCGTTTATATTATATCTTTTAGTACATTCTGACATAAAATCCAAAAAAGAAATTTTGCTTCTGCTCGGAAAGCGGGTTTTTGGAACGGCCAAAATCTGGAAAGCTTTCCATCTATATTAGTTAGTTTATATTCTTTGTGAAGTTGTATATGACGTGCCGCTGAACATCACAATTTCTTATTTACAGTTATCAATAATTGAGTACTTATTTGCTGTCATATAGGGAACTTGTATTAATAAATATTTCTAAATTAAATTTATTTGATAGCCATATATTATTATTATATGTTTGATGAGTTATGTGCATCTAAAACAAAAATAATTGATCATTGTGAATAATATGTGTTAATCCAATATGCCTACTATAATAGCTCTTGATGCATCTCTGTCAATGCAACGCTTCATACCTGGTCGAAGCGAAGACAATGCTCTTTCCTACCATCAGCTTGCAGTTAAAGGAATCTATCAATTTCTGGACCATTTAACGAATAACTCCAAACTAGAGTTTGCCTCTTATCTCACTTATTCATCGGATTTCGAAGTACGTGTTGATTTTACTCGTGATTATGATCAAATTCGACAGGCAGTAAAGAAGCTAGTGCATTTTGATAGCTCCAGTATAGAAACAATGCTTAAAGGCGTTAATGATATACTCACCACCAACTGGGCAACCCAAAATGTTTGTCAAGTTGTTGTTTTCACTGATTGTGGCCTAGGTTTCGGTGTAAAATCGTTACCTCGTATTATCCAAGGTATTGTGTCTAAAAGAGCCGACATTAATTTATGGTTGAGTAGGTTATCAAATATAAAATTAAATATAATGTGTATGGGCGTCAGTAGTGAATATTACTTTGAAAAGGCTATCCAAACATATCAAACGTTTCTGGATGCAAGTGGTTTAAAAGGTATGTTATTTTTACCCAAGTATAATGAACAATCCACACAGCAAGAAGACGGAAAAAATGTAAGTGTAAATATTCGCAAAAATGAGTTGGGACGCACCAGCATGTATGAAATGATTGAAAAATTGTGCGAATCGAGTTATAAACCATTCGAAATGGTTTTAAAATGTGGAAGCTATCTTCGTATGGAAAGCCCTGTACTGATATGGCCCCCTCCACCGATGTGCAGTTGGAATAAATATTCTACCTATACCAAGCCTCTCATATCTTTAAGTCATATTTTGGTTTGTGGCTACATAAATCTGTCAGATATTGGATCTCCAACATCAATCAGCCGCCATTTGATTGTTCCAAAAGTGGAGAAAGAAAGATCCAGTAAGCGATCGGAAAAGTCTTCAAGAACAATAAAACATGATCCCAATTTAGTCGTAAATGAATTTGAAAAACTTGAAAATGAAATACGCTTATTTTATTTCAAAACAGACGGTGATGATGATGATGATATCGTAAAACCATCGTCCCAACACGACAATCTAAAGGAATCAATATGTGTTCTTCTACATGGGGCTTTAAAAGTAGAAAATATGGCTGCTCTTGTTCTATTAGCCGAAAATTGGTTTGGTTTCATATACCCCTATGCAGATAGTAAAAAAAAGTCGAATTTATTATTGAGCATATTACCGCAAGGAAGCAATGTTATTCCATGGTTAGGTGATTTACGGATGTTTGGAATGGCAGATGATTTACTTAAAACCGGTTTTCCGGTTAAGTCCGAAAGACGTAGTTATTCGCAAAATTTCGTTACATGGATAAAACATTCTAGTTTGCAATGTGATATACAAAAGGTCCTACGACATGCGAAAAAAATTCCTGAAAAAACTCAGCACTTTTATAAGGAATTAAATCGAATACGAAGAGCAGCACTATCAATTGGTTTTATTGAACTAATGGAAATTTTAGCGAATATTTTTGAGAGAGAAATTGCTGCCTTGCCAAATTCTACTAATCCTGAATGTATTCTACAACTAAAACACTCAATGGTGGAATTAAGAAAAACTTCTAGCAGAGATTTAAAGAGCTCGATTAATCCAATTTCTTGTGGTGTAATTCTCTAACTTGGATAACAGGATGATAATGCTATCAAATTTTTGGATGATAATGCTATCAAATCTTTGTTCAAAGCAGTACTGATAAGTGAGGAAATACTCCACGCATCAAGCATTAAATGAACACAAAAATGTATAAAACTTTTCGAAAAAATGGTGTGAAAGCTTAATAAACAATATTTCTTTTTTTTTTTTTTTTGAATTACAATACGCGATTTTGAACTTTTATATATATTTTTTTAAGAGACTGAAATGGGTCTATCGGTTGTGAGGAGACCAGTAAAATCGGAATACAAGTTAATATATACATGTGTACGGTAACAAGCAAAGTAATTTAATATGCGGATATAATAAAATTGAATTAGTTTTTAATTCTCTTCAATTATTTTACGAACCAAAAATATATACACTGAGCTCAAAATTATTAGATTTGGATAGATTTGGAATGGAATTAAACAGAAGTAGTAAAGTATTTAAGACCGCATTTTTAATTATAATTACCGTTCAAGTAATAGGAACTGATACTTAACACTTTCAAGTAGAAGTATTGAAGAACTGTATTTTTATGTATAAAAGTGTCAAATACAAGACATTTTTATTTAAGCAGTACTTCGGCCTTAATTTTCGTAAAGTATTACAAGTGACTCCTTTTATGAAACTGCTTAGGCTTTGCCCAAGTTCAACATAAAATAAAGTATCACAATAATTTGAGTGCAATGAGTCCTAAGAAGCACTTGCGTATGCATAATGAAAGGAGGATATGAAATTGCCGCTCTGTACATACATACACCTCAAATTTTACAAAACAAATAAAAAAAAGTGTATTACAAGGTACGATAAAGGCATAAACTTGTTTCTAACCGCCTAGGGTCTAAAACAAAAAATAAATGAACATGCGTTTAATTTAGACCGATAATTTTTTTACAATATGCTATAAGAACAAAAAACCCACTGATGTGTGGAATCGATTGTTTTATTTTTACTCGAATTTAAACATCTAAACAACATTGTTAGGTATAAGCTCATGTTCTATTGCAATGGTTGTATACTTCAATCAATTAATCAGTAAAAGTCCGAGCATTTCTACTTATTTCTAAAGCTACCTTTCGGAGCTTCAAGTTTGGAGGTGAAAAATGTATTTCGATATTCCAAAAATAAGAACATGGTGTTCTAAATCATTGCCCATAGATGAAACTAATAGTGCTATCACAGATGCTGTAGTTTACATAGATATTGCACGCCGAAGGAAAAAATCAACCAGTCTTTAATTGCCTGTTTTTACTTCGAACTTCAATTTCTGAACAATTTGTATGAAAAAAATAATGTATTATAAAACCGAAGACAATTCTTGGGATCGTATGTGTTGTATTGTGTGTACAGCAGATGAGCAGGCATGCGCCGCGCCGTACAGATGTGTCTGTGGTTTCTGTTTTCAACCCTTATCTTCATACATAAAACAACCACAGTTCACGGAGCTGCGCGACCCGCTCGCAGGCTGAGTAGTTGCTTTACCTAACTCTCTTTAACTCTCGACCGATTTGGATGTTGATTTATGTGACTGATAGCAGTGACAAGAGATTATCTGGAGTTTCTTGTTCTGTTTGTAGGAAAACTAAAAGGAATTACCCTGACTTGAAAATTTTTAAATGCCCTTATAGGGAAAAAAATGAAATTTTAAATAATTTGTTGAAGAAGGCATGTGGTTTTAAAAATGAAGGCAAATACTTCGTTTGTGGAGATCATTTTTGTCCCGAGTTTGTAGGAACAAAATATCTTAAGGCGGATGCTGTTCCTTCCTTAAATTTAAATTCTGATTTGGATTCAAACTTGAATTTAGAAGACCTGTAGTCTCCTTTAACTAAACGAAGAAGAACGTCGAGCAATTGCAGCATTTCGTGTGCAACGTGCGATCAGTTATTGGAAAAATGTGCAAAAGAGGAGAAAAAAATTGCAACTTTAAAAAAAATATTGTTAAGTTTTACAAACTTAAATTAAGAAATTTGAAAATAAAACATTATAAGAAAAACAGGGCGCATACTGCCATAAAAAATTTTAATAAAAATAAAATATCTACGACGTCTCAAATCGAAAGGCTCAAGACCATTCAAAAACATTTTGTAAAATTAACTTTTTGAAAAAGAACTTTTCCAAAATATTTATTATAGATCACAAACCGCCTATAAATTTTTGAGAGATAGACTTGGCTTTAAACTTCCTCACATTTCCTCTTTCTGTAGATGGGCTCCTGTAAAAAGGATTACAACCAGGATATGAAAACAATGCTCATTCGTATCTTAAGTCAAAGTTCACTTTATTAAAAAAGCGAGAACGTTGTGTTGTCCTGATATTTGATGAAATTAGGATTCGTAAAAAACTCACGTAATATAAAAAATGATTTAATAGATGGTTTCGAAGACCTTGGTGTAGAAAGAAGTAGATTGTTTGCTTATGAAATATGTGTTTTCATGCTAAATGGTTTGTTTGATAGTTGGAAAAGTGTTTTAAACTATTTTAGTCAGCAAACGGTGTAAATGGGGATAACCTAAGCGAAATTATAAAAAAAAAATTTGAAAATCTGTCAAGAACTTGGTCTAAAGGTATGTGCTATTGTTTGCGACCATGGGGCCAATAATAGAAAAGCTTATAAAATGTTAGGTGTTTCTGAAGAAAACCTATTTATAATTTTAAATGATGAACAAATATTTTGCTTTTATGATTTCCCTCATTTGTTAAAATCACTTCGTAATGTTCTATTGAAATCAGATCTACAAACTCCAGATGGTAAAGTGTCTTTTGATGTTATCAGAGAAATATACAATTTGGAAGTTGACAACGTAGCTAAGACATGTTCAAAATTTAGAAGTTGTCATATACGAGGGGCGTTCAACATATTCTCGGTATCGGGGTGAAGCTGTGGTTGTGTATATAAATTGACTTATTTATCAAGTAATACTATTATTTTAGTGCATTCATGTAAAATATCATATATATGTGATTATTAATTCGCGTTTTATCTCTAGTTAAACAGAATCATAATGGCAACTGAGACGAGGATGGTGAAAATTGAGCATCGCGCTGTAATTAAATTTCTCACTAAGCAAGGAAAAAGTCAAAAAACTATTCATGAAGAGATGGTGGCTGTTTACCAGGGTTCCGCACCTTCATTATCAACTGTGCAAAAGTGGTCAAGTGAGTTCAAGAGAGGCAGAGAGAGCATTGAAGATGACCCCCGCTCCGGCGCCCCGGCTACTGCTTGTACGGGAGAAAGCATCAAAGAAGTCGAAAAACTTGTTCTTGAGGATGCCCGAATAAAGGTGAAAATGATGGCAGAGATCGCCAAGCTTTCAATTGGTACCATTCACACCATTCTTCATGACCATCTTAACCTTTCAAAGGTCAGTGCAAGGTGGGTGCCACGAATGCTCACAGCGCCTCAGAAAAAAGTGAGAATCGCATGCTGTAGAGAGCTTTTGGAGATGTGTAGTGAGAACGCGGACGGTGTTATGGATCAAATTGTTACTGGGGACGAAACACGGGTCCACCACTATTACCCTGAAAGCAAACAAGAGTCCATGCAGTGGCATAAAAAAGGAACAGACCCCCCGAAGAAGTTCAAAGTCACTCCGTCTGGCGGGAAGCTCATGGCCACAGTTTTTTGGGACTCAAAGGGAATCTTGCTCATTGAGTACACAGCAAAAGGTGAAACCATCAACGCCACATCCTACGCTTCCACTTTGCATAATTTGCGGGAGGAAATTAAAAAGAAAAGACGGGGTAAACTCGCAGCGGGTGTGTTGCTTCTTCATGACAACGCTCCTGTTCACACGGCGCGAGTTTCCAAGGCTGCTGCGCGAGATTGTGGTTTCGAAGAAATCGAACACCCACCCTATAGTCCAGACCTTGCCCCTAGTGATTATTTCCTGTTTCCAGATTTGAAAAAATGTCTTCGTGGAAAAAGATTTTCGGATGATGAAGAACTCAAATCGGCAATAAATGGGTATTTTGCAGAGAAAGAGGAAATTTATTTTTTTGAGGGTTTAAAAAAGCTTATCTTAAGATGTAATAAATGCATTGATGTTAGGGTAGATTATATTGAAAAATAAAAACAATTTAAATTGAATTCGCATTTTCCTTCATATCGATACCGAGAATATATTGAACGCCCCTCGTAGAACCAATTATCTGCGAACTGCGGCATAGATTCAAACTGCTTTTAAACTTAACATAATTACTTAATAGAAAGCTCTAATGAAGCTGTAGCAACGAAAGAGTTCGTACTAAAAGTGAACAATGTATTTGACTGCATGGATAATGGTTCACATTATGACAAGATTTTTTTAAGGCGGAGAGTTCAGCTTATAATGAGTTGAAACAATTTTTGTCTTACTTAAAAGATATACAAAAATCAGTTAACCTTCCAAGAAACTTTTGTTTAAAAGGAATGGAACAAACTATAAACGGGGTCTTATTACTTTGTTATGATATAAGCATATAGGCCATTGCTTGTGGATTATTTACTAACAAAGAGAATATATCGAGACGTATTAGAAAATGTATTTTCTATTATTCGCATCAAAGGCCATCAAAGGTACGAGTAATTTGTAATTTCTTTTATTTGAATTCATTGTTCATGTAAGATTAGTGTACAATACACATCTTTTATAAAAGAACAAGCTTATATCTATTATATTCATTTAAAAAACAAAAAATGAATTTAAATAACAAAATAAAATAAAATAAGATGATGAAAACATTAATTCAAATATTTGAAAATTTTTAAATTTTGTGCAAAAAGAAAGAAAAACAGAAAATAGACAGACGGAAAGGCAAATCTATTAGGAATTATTTCTATAATATTGAAACAGTTTTTTACTGAAGGTGGTTCTGTTGATCGTGCGCTTAATTTCAATGGGTAAGAGATTCCAATGACGAATCGCATTAACAAAAAACTGACGAGAGGTATTGACATGTTTGCATCGTGGAACAATTAATTGATGAGTTCTTTGATTCCGCGCAAATTGAACTTTTTCGTATAGATATTCCGGCTCTTTTGTCGTTATAATTTTGTGTAATGATAGCACAGTACGATATTTCTTAAAAGTATCTAATGAGCACCCTAGAATCTTATTTGTATAGGAGGAGATGTGGTCATATCGCCCAACGCCAAAAATATACCTCGCACAGCTATTAAAAGCAACATTCAGCTTTCTTTTTGCCTCATAGTCCATATCTGAGAAAATTTCGCACCCATACAACAAAATGGGTAGTATATAGGACTTAACAAGCTTCAGCTTTACGTTGGTTGGAAGGTAGTTGGAAGTTGGGCTAAGCCCTCTCAGAGCTCCGTAAATTTTTGATGCAATTCTATTTATGTGAGTATTCCAGCTTAAGTTGTAGCTCAGATGAACCCCAAGGTTTTTAAAGTTATCTACATACTCAATTGGAGTTTGATTTACGTAGAGTGGTGGAACAATTTGTCTATCTCGGCCGACATTAACAACCATGGCTTTAGTCTTTTTAGGGTTAAGGCTGAGTTTATTATCGATTGCCCATTTACAAATTTCAGTTAGTTGCTCGCTTAAGTTCTGTACTGCTTGCTTTATTTGAGATTTCGGGAAAAACGAATAAATCTGGACATCATCTGCATATATGTGACGTTCGCAGTTTACAAGTCGGTCAGCTAAGTCATTTATATAGCAAGTAAAAAGAAGGGGTCCTAGTACGGATCCTTGGGGCACACCAGATGGAACAAGAAAACAAGATGAACATTTGTCTTCATGAGACACGTACTGTGAACGATGACATAAATATGACGTTACTAAGTTACACAAAGAGCTATCAAACAGAAACTGCGTTCTTAGTTTTTCAACTAATATTTGATGATCTACGCAATCAAACACCTTTGAAAAATCAAAAAAAAAAACTATTAGAGCCAGCATTTTACGGTCCAAGCCCCCACGTAAATCTTCGTAAACTTTGAGCAGAGCTGTTGTGCAATTACGCTTTGCACGGAATCCCGATTGAAATTTAGTGATAATGTTTCTATCGCTTAAATATTTTTTTATTTGATTGCTTGCAATTGTCTCGAAGGCTTTACTCAGAAACGGGAGAATGGCAATAGGACGGTATTCAGTTTTATCTTGAGACGACGAAGGCTTTGGCATCGGTAACACCTTAGCAGTTTTCCAACAGTCGGGGAAGCTGGAAGTAGTTAAAATTGTATTAAAAATATAAGTTGTTTGGAAAAGGATGACAGGTAGCAAAATTTTTACGAACTTTGGCTCAATGTTGTCTGAGCCTACTGCATTTGATTTTATGCTTAAAATTGTTCTACCAACATCAACTTCATCGACGCAAGATAATGAAAATATACCCTCGTTCCTGGATCGAATTGCAGTTACCCTATGACGGGCTGAGTTTTGTGAGGCGCAGGCAGATACAAATTTAGCATTAAGTTCATTCAGATCAATATTGTTTGGAAATGCCGGCTTTGCTGCAGGCAATCCGAGTGAGCGAACTTTTTTCCAAAAATCGGAACTTGAACTAGTTGAGCTAAATTTGTTAAAGTAGAATTCCTTCTTGTTTCTTCTAATTAGAGAAGTTACTGCATTGCGAGCAGCTTTAAACTCTTTGTGAATTGGAAGACATTTATAACATCTCCATCTGGAGTATAAGTCATTCCGGACTTTCATTAAATGAAAAACCTCAGGCGTCAACCAAGGTAAACCACAACTCTTAATTCTTTTTTCATCACTGGCACATGTTTTTTGAAAAGAGACGAAATGCTTTTATTGAAAAACTCAATTTGAAGGCTTGTATCGTTTGTTGTATATATTGGCAGCCAATTTATATTTTGGCAATCATTTAAAAACGCTTCCAAATTGATTCCAAATAATTCAAAAAAACTCGTCGTTTTTAGGTGTTGGATGTGCGTTTACAGTAAGGAAAAGCATATCGTGATGCGAGAAAGCTTGGTTCAGACACTAACGCAATATCGATTAACGACGATGTTTTGTTGGGTGCAAAATGCGTAGGTTGGGTGCAATTACAAAAGTGTAAATCGAGGGATTGAATCATTTCTTTGAGTGTCCTATTTTCATTACCTAAGATGTTAAGAATAAAATCACCGCACACTACAATTTTTGAATATAGGGGGGAGAGTTCTTCAAGCGCATCCCTTATCAGTATATAGTTAGCAATATCAGGGGCCATGTATACACACCCAAGTAAAAAAGTTTCATTAACAATTCTAATTTCAATGAAAACGTACTCTATAAACTCGGATGGTGATGATTCTTTAACAACGTGGAACTTATGCCACTTTTTTATATAAATACCAACACCCCCACCACCTTTACGTTACCTGTTACCTCGAATAAGATTCATATTACCGACTTTTACTAGGTTAGACTTCATCTCAGGATCAAACCAAGTTTCAGTAACACAAACAACATCAACCATACTATCACTGAACAAATAACGGAACTCATCTACTTTGTTATTCAAACATTTAAGCAACATATGTTAAGACCCTTTTTTTGTTTGCAAAGAATATTAATCAAGACTTTGGCGTCGTCAATGGAACTACCCCATTTCAATAAATTGTTATGCATTTTGGTTAACGCAAAAACAACAACAACGGCCGCAACGAGTAACATAAACACCTTTAAAAAATGAGCGATGTAAATAAAGAAATGTAAGCAAAAAACTAATTCTTAATAGATTTGAAGTCGGAAATAAACGTAGAAAGAAATAAGAAGGAAAGAAGAAAGAATGAGAGAAAAGAGAAGGAAAAATGCATACTGAGGAAAAGAAAGAACAAATTGTTTTGCACAAAGAAAAAACGAAAAGAGAAGAAAGTGCATTACATTGTTTTTGTATTACATTCATTATTGATGACATCTTCCTTCACTGCTCGTTCTGTACGCTTGCTGAACTGGTCGCGCGGCGATGGTGGTGAGAGCGTCTTCGTCGTTGACTATGATGCTTCTTCCATTCCTCTCCTTTCTCACTAAAACGTTACCACTTCTCGTGGAGACGGAGAAAAGCAGCTTGCGGTGTTTAAGTCGTGTTGCTTTTTGTAGTAGCGAGCGGTTTTTCTTAGTAAGGCTTTCGTTAACATAGATTGGTGTCGACGATTCCAGACCTACTTCGTTAAGGCACAGTTGCCTTCCTTCGTTTTTCCGAAACTCAGCAATTGCCCCCAGCAGTAAATTTCTCTCATGGGTAAAGTTGAATTTAAGTATGATAGGAGGGTCATTCGTATTTTCTCTTCGCTGAGTGCGGAAAACAGCGTTTAACGTTGGAGGCTTATGCTGCATGGAGTGGCACAGATGATGGAAAATAGATTTTAAGTTTTCATCAGCCAGCTGTGGAATACCGAAAACTATAGCGTCAGCAGCTATTTCTCTTCTCTCCAGGGCGTCGCATCTTTTACTTAGGTCTTCTAATTCATCGTGAGAATTGGGTGCTTCGAAATGTTGGGCTACTAATTTTTCCAAACGTTTTTGGAGGTCGCTAACGCTTTGCTCAAGTATCTGGAATTGTGCCGACCAGTTCTTCTCGATACGCAAAATCTCTTGCATGAGGTTCTCACGGAGGTCAGCCATTTCAGCAGAAAAACGACACATGATGGTTTCGGTGTGTTTCTTCATAGTTTTCTCAAGAGCTTCGATGGTGAGCGTTTTTGATGAGGTTTTGTTTTGGTGTGGAGACGGCTCCGTCTACTTCACTCTCTTGTTTTTTTTGCGCGCGAGTAATTACAGAAGCCGCGTTTGTTGTTTGGTATGAACTCATGACTTAAGAGAATAAATATCAATTATCAGTTATGTACTTTGAAACAGAACTATTGCAAATAAAATTTAAAGTTTGTTTGCAGTTTAAGGAGTTCTGATCGAAACTTTTATCTCTTTAACTTTTTTGGTAATTCACACAATGAGCTAGATACTTCTAAAGAGCACTTTTATGGTTGAAAAGCGAGAAAAGATGTTTATTCGTCTATTCACTTGGACATTTCACGGTTGTTTTAATGAACAAAGGTGGTTACAACAAAAATCCGTTTCTTTACGAATTTAATGTTTTGATGTCGAAAATTCTCTCGTCAAATCTTATTAATTTTTCTCCTTTCAGTAACTGCGATGATGATGATGTAGAATTTTTAAACGTAGACTTATCCCCAACTCAAACTAATATTCCAAAAACTTCTTCATTGCTTAAGGATCGTAAGAAAATCGTATGCAATGAAACTCTGTACGAAAAAGTCATTTGTGACATCGAAACTAAAATCACATTAGAAAAAACAGCAATGCGATATTTTACTGGATATCTTGCTTTTAAAGAACAAATCTTTAAATTGTTCCAAACTGTTATTAAAAACTGATGAAAAAATAACATGTTCTTCGGAATTTCTCATCTTTGCAAAAAATTATTCTCAAAGAAAGTCACTTCCAACTAATGAAATTTTATAATGTTAGAAAACTTCTATCCAACAAACAGAACACGCAACTTGATAATACAAAACAATTAAGAGTAACATCATCTCTGAGTATGATTCACTCTAGTTCGATCGAACTACGACGTACGGGTACGTCCCATTGAATGGAAAAATGGTTGGATTTTTTCCTTCGGCGTGCAATATCTATGTAAACTATAGCATCTGTGGTACTATCATCAAGTGATATTTTTTCTTTTTTGCTTTGACCGCCTAGGTGGAGAGCTCTCATTTCTCGCAAGCAAAGTCCGCTTTCACACGTCGCAAGTGTGTAATGCGCATGTTCTGATTATTTTCTTTTGAATTGTCATTCAGTGATGCGCGCAACTCTACATGAAGACTTTCCCCTTCTTTGAGTTTGCATGTTATTTGACAGTTCTCTTTCATTTCATCTTTGGCGCTCAGTCTTTCATAATTGAAAATGAGACCCCTTGTTAATTCTTTGGTCCATTTCAGTTCATCCGCCATACTGAAATGTTGTGCTCGTAAGAAAGGGTTAAGTTAAGGTAAGAAAGAAGAAGGAGAAAAAGAAATGTCAAAAACTTGCAATGAAATTGCTACCCACATGCAGTGGGAATTTGGTTAATTGGGTATTTTTTGTTTCATTATTTCTCTCTTTTGCACTCATTTGAATCTTTCGAAACTTGCGACGTATGAAAGCGGACAAAGAAAGATGTTATTACTCTCTGAGAATGGAGTTATAATGACAAGATGAGTGAGTGATGAGTGCAAACAAAGTAAACAAAACCGGTTTTGGGTTTCCATTCCCACTCTGAATTTTAGTCCACGGAACTGAGTGAATGACTTTGCCAAGAAAATGAGTAAAGAAACTGATTAACGACAAGCATTGAACAGCTTATTACTGTGTATTTCTTTTCTTTTTCCTTGTTGAATAAAAAGATGTAGGTTTTTCTGATCAGGTAGTGGTTTGGTAGAGGCATAAAAAAGGTTTTCGTTATGCGTCAGGTTATCAGTTCAAGTGGTGGTCTGGTTGAGGGATTGAAAAATATATTTCCAGCGGGGTGATGGTGTGATTATGTGGTGGTTGGGCGAAGTGCCAAGGGGGTGTATCGTGGCTATGGATAGATTTGTTTTTGTTTGAATTTGAGATCCTTATTGGTTTTCCTAACCGAAAATTTGACTAGCCCAATTAAAATGAATTTATAAATGGAGTGTCTGTGCTTTCGGAAGTTGTCAGTTGTCAGCCCCAGAATCTTCGTAACTTGAATTTTCTGGCGACTTTAAATTTTTGAAAATAATTTGCTTCAGATTACGAATAAATCTGTAGGGTGAAGGGTTCCGTTCGTATGATCCCCTATTTGATCGAGCCATTGAAAATAAATTTTCTGGAACATCAGTAGATATTAAGATGTGCAATTGGAAGGAATTGATGGTATTTTTTTAAGTAAATATTTGTGTGTACAGCAAACAGTTTTTTCTTCCGTCGGAGGCCCAAAGCGCTTTTTAAGAAAAATCGCGTTTGTCTCTTGAAGCTCTCATTGAGATGTGGCATTATGTTTGCGGGTTGGCAGCTGACATCAGAACAGCATTTCTCTCAAAAGAGTTGCTGAATTTTATAACGATTGGTGGTGGTGTTGCTGTTTCGTTGCTTCTTTTTTTGTGCGAAAGATGTTCATGAGGAGAGGCGGCTTGTACTCTAATGTGCGACAAAGCTGGTTAAACAAGATTTTCAAATTCTTTTCAGGCTGGATCGGTATACCGAAGAGCATGGCATCACAGGATATCGGCGATAGTTGTGTTGACTTCATCAAATCTTCAACTTACGAGGGGCGTTCAACATATTCTCGGTATCGGGGTGAAGCTGTGGTTGTATATATAAATTGACTTATTTATCAAGTAATACTATTATTTTAGTGCATTCATGTAAAATTTCATATAAATGTGATTATTAATTCGCGTTTTATCTCTAGTTAAACAGAATCATAATGGCAACTGAGACGATGATGGTGAAAATTGAGCATCGGGCTGTAATTAAATTTCTCACTAAGCAAGGAAAAAGTCAAAAAACTATTCATGAAAAGATGGTGGCTGTTTACCAGGGTTCCGCACCTTCATTATCAACTGTGCAAAAGTTTTCAAGTGAGTTCAAGAGAGGCAGGGAGAGCATTGAAGACGACCCCCGCTCCGGCGCCCCGGCTGTAAGGGAGAAAGCATCAAAGAAGTCGAAAAACTTGTTCTTGAGGATGCCCGAATATGATGGCAGAGATCATCAAGCTTTCAATTGGTACCATTCACACCATTCTTCATGACCATCTTAACCTTTCAAAGGTCAGTGCAAGGTGGGTGCCACGAATGCTCACAGCGCCTCAGAAAAAAGTGAGAATCGCATGCTGTAGAGAGCTTTTGGAGATGTGTAGTGAGAACACGGACGGTGTTATGGATCGAATTGTTACTGGGGACGAAACATGGGTCCACCACTATGACCCTGAAAGCAAACAAGAGTCCATGCAGTGGCATAAAAAAGGAACAGACCCCCCGAAGAAGTTCAAAGTCACTCCGTCTGGCGGGAAGCTCATGGCCACAGTTTTTTGGGACTCAAAGGGAATCTTGCTCATTGAGTACACTGCAAAAGGTGAAACCATCAACGCCACATCCTACGCTTCCACTTTGCATAATTTGCGGGAGGAAATTAAAAAGAAAAGACGGGGTAAACTCGCAGCGGGTGTGTTGCTTCTTCATGACCACGCTCCTGTTCACACGGCGCGAGTTCCCAAGGCTGCTGCGCGAGATTGTTGTTTCGAAGAAAACCAACACCCACCCTATAGTCCAGACCTTGCCCCTAGTGATTATTTCCTGTTTCCGGATTTGAAAAAATGTCTTCGTGGAAAAAGATTTTCGGATGATGAAGAACTAAAGTCGGCAATAAATGGGTATTTTGCAGAGAAAGAGGAAATTTATTTTTTTGAGGGTTTAAAAAAACTTATCTCAAGATGTAACAAATGCATTGATGTTAGGGGAGATTATATTGAAAAATAAAAACAATTTAAATTGAATTCGCATTTTCCTTCATATCGATACCGAGAATATATTGAACCCCTCGTAGGCATGCTGTAATTTCTTCGAGCTTGTGAAGAAATTTGTTTTGAATTTTAGATACTTCCTCAGAGAAGCTCTGACGCAGTGAAGAAGATTGCTTGGAGAACTGTTCCTCCAAAATCTTCACAGTGATGGGTAAACTATCACTGATCAGTTGTTTTATTGTAGTGAGAAACTGGGGAGGTGTAGAAGGCACGGATTTGGCAGCTCTTGTTTAAAGATTCGGGGCAGACATATTTGATTGTTTGATGGTCAAAGAAGACTTTGAAGCACAAGCGGTAAAAATTTAGATTTTACTTTAGTCATTGAGAAAAATACCCTGAAAAGTACAAACACTGCTTAGCCCCGATTCATCGACGTTCTAAACACGGCTACTGGATAGTTAAATTTTTCCTATTTCTGTTCGAGTAAGTTAGAAACCCCTTAAACACCTTAGCTCGATCAAATGATGTACCTGTTGGGATACGTAAGCTTAACTTTTCCTTAAATCTTCAACAAAAGCCATAGAATCAATCTTTCCCAGCGAATTCCTTCAAAATTGAGAATGCGTTAGATATTTTCATCAATTCATTATCGAAAGTGTTCACCGCTATATTATCTGTTTCGCGCCTCATATTTTACCTCTTGTTTCTTTTAAAAACGTGTCGGCTCCAAACCTACGTCCAAGAGCAATCACAAATAAAGCTATATCATCAACGCCTACCCTACAATCATCTCCACCCTATCCAAAACAACTGAATTCTGAAAAGGATCTCACAGCCAAAACTCTAGAAGAGCATCTCATCAAATATGCTGAACTAATGCGGCTTGGCTTTGGTGAACAAATCTCCAAGTTGGAAAATAATTTTCTTCGGAAATCAAAGAATTTTGGAGTCAGAATTTCGACGAACTGAAATCCGATATATGCGGAATAATAATTAGCATCGATGCAGTCGAACTAAACACCAATGCAGCTCTATAATTGCACGGACCCGAGATCAATTCTCTTCAGCAAAGTGGCAACGCATTAGAAAGGAAGGAAGTTGCATGTGATGCAGTGATCTTTGGAGTACCTTCACAACCCAACGAGAACCTATTCGATCATCTTTGTCACACTATCAACAGTAAGCCGTCTCTCTTAGTAAAAGTTTTTTGCCCGAAACAGCGTAATACCAACTCTAACAACAACAATACTGCAACATCTCCAATCGTGTTAAAGTTTGGCAGTTCTCAAGAGCGAAATATAGTTCTCAGAACTTGCAGCGAACTATGGCAAACGAAATAGTGCTCTCGTTCTGCGGCAGAAAAAAAGCAACTATTTGCTGTATTCACTAAATTTAGACAAATGTATTGACACCCGGTAAAGCGCTTTCAGCTCCCCTTGGTGGTGCGATTTTCGACTGATTTTCGACAGATCGTCGTCGGGAGCAGATTCATATGTAAAGTATAATTTCGGTGTGGAACAAAATAAATAAATTTGTTAAGGAATTTTTTGTTTGATAAGAATAAAGTTGAAATGTCGAGAAAAAAATACAAGAGTTTCGAAATAAGTGCTTGTGAAGTGTTTAGATGAGTTAATTTATTATTATTATTTATTAACAGGTAATTAAAATTACATGGTAATATTAAAATTAACGAGCCTAGCTGCGGAGACAGTTGTGAATGTTGAAGTCAGTGGTATCCAACAGAAAAAGAAACATGCAAAGTGTTTGCCATTAACGATCTTTGCTTACCAGTACAGACATTGGATGAAAGGGAACTTGTTGGGTACAGAAACACCCTGAAGCGTTTACCCATTCAACCGTATTCTGCCGTCAAACCTAGGATACTTATTGGGTTGGATCACTACCACCTAGGTCTGCCGACTGAGACAGTCCAGCTTAAAGAAAAGGGCCCGTATGCCGTCAAGACTGAACTAGGATGGGTCATGTTTGGCCCAAGTATAGGTGTTACCTCAAGTCCAAAACTTTCCTGCCTGCTTATTGATGATGACATACAGATTCATTTTAGGTAACTCAAATACTAGTGAACACATGTCGCATCTTGTAAGGCCCCAGAATCGAGGGCTGAAGTCCTTAATGCAGTACTGTAACGTCAAGCTTTTCGTAACGCAAACGCAACATTTGCATCACAAACAGATCTGATGCAATATTTTTGTTTGAAAATTATACAGAATAGAGGCTACGCCGAGCTCGTAAGTAATTTTTCGTATTTTATATTGTTTATTATTTTATATCATTTTACATTGTCGCGATTCATCTTCACGATATTATTATTGTAAATTAAAACAATAGCTGAGAATGTGTGCAAACGTCATTTCAAAGCGTCACAAATGTCAAAGCATCATTGATGCATTGCAGTGGAAAGATAGTGTTGCAATGCAAAAAGCATCATTTACTTATTGTCCCGAACTCGATTCGTCGTCTGAATTAACGCTGTTGTTATTGGTGTTTATTCTCTAAAGGAATAATTAAGTTGCAGTTCATATATTTTGGTATATCGATACTCACTTTTTGGTGACATATGTGGTTTTGTCCGGACTATTAGCTCTGATTTGAAATTGAATTTTACTTCGATGTGTCATGGCTGTCAAACGTCAAATGTTACGGAGTGCTCTCACCAATGTCGGACGTAACCACAAAAACCTACCGATTACATTATTCTGATATAAACATAATTTAATAACTAATGTTGCAAATTTTTTTGACGTTTAGAAATTGAGCCGAACTTCCATATCTAGTGCAAAATCAACAAGCTGGTTTTAAAAAGCTTTGTTTAATCTATGTTTTCAGATATATTTTGCTTAAAAATAGCTCTTGAATGGTTTATTCACTTTCAGCGCTGCAGCGTCGTATGCGGTACTAAAAATGTTTTAGATGCGAGCAATATACCCATATCCTTATCTCTTACTGCTTTCTCCATATCAGCTCTTTCCAATTTTCTAATTTCTCCTTTCTTAAGCATTGCTATCTAGGAATAATATAAGTTTAAATTTTGGAAACCAATTCAATCTAACAGTATCGTATTATGTGGTATGCAACGTTAGCCGTTCTCAACTATACCACATTAGCCGATTTTTTCTTCCGTGTTAATGAAACTTTAATCTTATTATCACGATACTAACAAAGCTATTTAACTAATATTAGTCTTTCACACAAAAAAATAAATATACTTTACGGTTGCGTGAAATATCAACCTATTGTCTCGACATGTTAAACCATAGATGAACTAATCTTCACGCAGACTCACTGTAAGTGAATTACCAATCCATTGTACATCTCTGTAAACTGCTAGAATGGCTGAAATGGCAAAAAATTGTACGTAATGTTCACTAGGTATGTATAATAAAAGTAAAAGGAAAAATAATATATTTATTTATTTCAAGGTGGTGAAAAAGTAAAGATAATAGAATACGTGAAAAAAAAACTCTTTTTTGTGTTTCATGTGCACTAAAAGAGGATAGTTTCAAAACAAAATTGGAAAAGAGCCTAAGAATCATATTTTGAACTTTTCATTTGTAGATATAAATGATTACATCTGTCATCGAGTCACAAGGCTTTAATATAGTTTTTTGTTTTGTTTTTTCTAAATGTATGAATTCAATTGAAAAATATGTTAAGTTTAATATAATTGAATTAAAGCAGCCATAGGTTCGGGAGATTGTACCTATTGGTAATATAAATGTTTCTTCCACCTGCTGGCATCACTTTTAAACCAAGTTTCAAATCGTTCGAAACTTCAAATAGCTTTATCTCTCTCGTCAGAGAATTTACAAGTGCAGTTTAGACTGCTGTTTTTTTGTTTAATTTTTATACCAATACGCTCGCACAGTTTTCCTGATCCCTTTGGCTTTGTTTAGACACATTTCAAATTAAATAAATGAGATCGGTTCCCCAATTCGCTTAGCGGCCGGATTAGTTGCATGGTACAGGCCAATGTAGGTTATTTTAACTTTAAGTTGAATTTCACAAGCAATTGCTTGAAGATTTGGGTTGATTTAGTATTTTATGTGGAATGTTTTCTTTAATCAGCAAACACACACCTTGCTTTTATGTTTTGTTGGTGGGCCTATTTTTTAAAATATCCGACGTAATCTTTCGGAGCAATTTGGGGGGAGTTAAAGGGCACGTGTGTTTCTTGGAGCAATATTTTGCTGGGCTTATATTCTTTGATAAAAATGTTGAGTTCATCGAATTTGTTCATCCAACCTTTTATATTCCATTGTAGAATACCAAAAACTATATTTTGATGGGGCTGGCTACACGAACTTTTATTGCGTGAAGCAACGAAAGTGTGTTTGGTTTCTATCAGTATGCATTTTAGGAGGTTGAGTTGTGTTATTTATGTTTTCTTGTACGATTGATGGGTTTGGTATGATTAGGTTGTTAAGATTATGACTCTGCTGCTCCGATGTTGAACCATCCATGCTCTCTGAGGAGCAGGGACGTTTCAAAGCCGGACCAGCAGACTCGTGAACTTGGGCGTCAGTATTGTTTTTACATGTTGACATCGTCATTCGTGTCTAAATTGAAGTCATGGTTGTTTAGATAGCTGCTTGTATTTCTGATGGTAAAGACGATTCATTGGCTTGAAAGTTTGTTTTATTTGACTGCTCGGTGTTGGAGCCTGTAAGTGGTTTTTGTAAAGGGTGATTGTTGTTGATTTCTATAGGTTTATTTTTTGTTGAGTTTTTCGTGACTGAGTTAGTTGTTAGAGATGGTACTTTTATGGTTGGATTTATTGGTGAAGTTTGGGGGTTGGGCTCCATAGGTGCAGATGTAATGGGATGATTATGTTGTGCTCGATTATTGTCTGCGACTCTTTCTGCAAATGATCCAAAGGGGGCTGGTGTTGAGGAGAGTTTGTTCTTTATAAATTCGGTTTGCTTCTCCAACAGAGCATTTGTTTGTTGTTTTAATTGAGAGAATCTCTTTGGATTGTTTGTAGCTGGGACAAGTTTTTGAGGATGATGAGTGCGGTAGGGAACATTGTGCTCACATGACACGGGAGCAGACATCTGGCGAGTGAGGTGGAAGATTACAAGATTCGCATTTGGTGTTACCGTTACAACGTTTGGTGGTGTGGCCACGGAGCTAGTAATTGCGGCAGCACAGAGGTTCGGTAAGTATTCCGACACTTTGGCGTTGTAAAATCCAATTTCAATTGCTTAGGGGGTCGGAAGAGGTCGAAGGTGAATAATTACAAACCAGATGGTCTCTGCTTCCCTTTATCGTTTTGTGTATTTGTAGACACTTGTAACGCCTTGGATTTTCATCTCTGTAATTATCTCTGTTTCGGGGTCATTAATTAAATAAGGAGGATAGGCAATACCTTTGGATTCGTGTAGGTGAACATGCAATTTAACTTCTACCGGACACACATTTGTGGGTTATTAGAATTGGATCTTATCGACAAGGTAGAGAAGTTGAGCAAAGAAGTAGTTTTTGCTTTTTGTTTTCCATTTGGTTGGATCTCGAAAACAGGTTCTATGCTGAAATCCCTATATCGATTAGCTTTATTTGGCCCGAAGGCCGTATTAGCACGTGAGCACTACCTTGAAGAGAAGAAAGGTTTGCGCCCTTATAGCAAAAATAAATAAATTAGACACACAGTATACCGAGGACGAAGCGAACTGTTCAGAGGCTAGTCGGTGACTGTAATAAATTTTATTATTAACGGGTCTAAAAGAATTGTTTTATTTAATGTAAGCCGAACAGTTTAGTCGGCCCTCTGGGCTGATGTTCGCGGTTTTTTTGGAATCCTTTTAAAGGATTTCCTTAACTGGCGCCCAAGTAGGGACAGGTTAAGAAGAAGTTGGAACACAACGGCCTTTCTAGTCTTAATAAAAATCCATTAATTAGCGGTCACATTCTGCTGTTACCATGGGAACACACTGGAGTTTGCCGAAAGGAGTAAAGTATATATAAGTGAAGAAATCGTGACATTATTAGGTCGCTTTCAAATATTAACGACAGCGACTAAACGGGGACGCCACGATCCTTTCGCTAAACCTGTCTCTAACAAGAATCCCGTAATAATATTTAAAATCGATATCCGTTTTAGCTCACCGGCGGATCTCACCATATAATTTAACGGGAATATGTGCTTTTTGTTCCTATAAGTGAAACTTTTAATAAGATTCCAAACAAGGAAGGTGAAAAAAAATAAATAAATAATTTTTGTGAAATTTCTAAGGAAAGCTCATCGAAAAAATTTTAAAAAATATTTAAATTCATTAATTCATTAATCGTGAAATCAAAAAGAGGTTGATGAATCTCACTGAAAAAAAAAATATAAATTTTGAAGTGAAATTTCTAAAAAAAGCTCATAAAGAAAATTCGAAAAAATCTTTAAATTCATTAACTGTGAAATCAAAAAGAGATTAATCATTCTCGCTGAGGAAAAAAAATATATATAAAATTTTAAGTGAAATTTCTAAGGAAAGCTCATGGAGAAAATTCTTTAAATTCATTAATTAATTTGTTAACGAAAAATGGACGCCGTCACCAAATCAGCAACGGAGTTAATCGGAGCTGTCAATGTGATATTGAACCAGCTCAAGGACATGGATGAGCGTTTAAAGTCGCTTGAGCGAGGAAGTATTATAGAACTCGAAAGCAATCGTGCGAATGTACCTTACAGAGGCCGACCTGAAAGAGATAAGTCGTCTCCCAGATTGCGTGAAGGAATTACAAACCTTCGACGGTAATACAATATGTGTCATGGATATATAACGTCGAGCGTATTTTGAAGGACTTCATCATAATTAGGAACAAGCCCTTGTACCGAGCTATTTTACAGCACATTAAGCAGAAAATCAGAGGTAGGGCCGATACAGCCCTAATTTCCTACAACATCTTCGATGACGATTGGGGAGAAATTAAAAGGATATTGTCTCTGCATTACGCAGATAAAGGCGATATTAGAACCCTCGAACATCAGCTCAACTAACTCTCCATCCTGATAGGACGAGCTTTACGCCACGGTAAATTATCAGTTCTTTCTGATAATTAGTAAGACTAAAACGGATTCTTATACGCAAGAAACCGTTGGTGTATTGGTAGAGACATACCGCAATAGAGCATTGGACGTCTTCATAAGAGGTCTCAACGGTGACGTCTCAAGGATGCTCATTGTGCAAAGACCGAAAACCCTATCAGAATCTCAACTTCCGGAACCACTCTATTCATGTGAATAATACGACAAACACAATTAAGGCCCCACTAAACCAAGCTTATAGGTGAGAAATCTTCACAAAAGGAAGGCGCATTCCGAGAACTTTTCTCGTTCACGAGGCTCCTCTCAAAAACAGCAAAGGTTATACAATCTTCAGACAGAGCAGGAGGCATCACTCGAAAGTCGAGACGAAGTGCCCGAAGAAGATCGTGGGGAACATCAGGAGATAACGCCTGAAGCCTACAATGAAGTAGCTGAGGTAAATTACAAGGAAGAGGTAAATTTTATAAGGGACGGCTATCCAGCGTTCCATACAAAGACTACTTCCTTAAAAACGGCACTGTGTTGAGCTTCCTTGTGGATACTGGGGCTAACAAAAATTCCAAATATGCTGAACTAATGCGGCTTGGCTTTGGTGAACAAATCTCCAAGTTGGAAAATAATTTTCTTCGGAAATCAAAGAATTTTGGAGTCAGAATTTCGACGAACTGAAATCCGATATATGCGGAATAATAATTAGCATCGATGCAGTCGAACTAAACACCAATGCAGCTCTATAATTGCACGGACCCGAGATCAATTCTCTTCAGCAAAGTGGCAACGCATTAGAAAGGAAGGAAGTTGCATGTGATGCAGTGATCTTTGGAGTACCTTCACAACCCAACGAGAACCTATTCGATCATCTTTGTCACACTATCAACAGTAAGCCGTCTCTCTTAGTAAAAGTTTTTTGCCCGAAACAGCGTAATACCAACTCTAACAACAACAATACTGCAACATCTCCAATCGTGTTAAAGTTTGGCAGTTCTCAAGAGCGAAATATAGTTCTCAGAACTTGCAGCGAACTATGGCAAACGAAATAGTGCTCTCGTTCTGCGGCAGAAAAAAAGCAACTATTTGCTGTATTCACTAAATTTAGACAAATGTATTGACACCCGGTAAAGCGCTTTCAGCTCCCCTTGGTGGTGCGATTTTCGACTGATTTTCGACAGATCGTCGTCGGGAGCAGATTCATATGTAAAGTATAATTTCGGTGTGGAACAAAATAAATAAATTTGTTAAGGAATTTTTTGTTTGATAAGAATAAAGTTGAAATGTCGAGAAAAAAATACAAGAGTTTCGAAATAAGTGCTTGTGAAGTGTTTAGATGAGTTAATTTAAATAGAGTCGTGCTTTAAAAAATGTAAACAAAACATTTGTGAAACACGATGAATTTTTTTTTCTTGTCATTGCACAGTACACGAATTTGGAAAACTGTCAACACCTCCAAAAATGCCTAAAAGGTGAAGCTCGAGAAGCAGTTCAGTGTTTGCTCATACATCCGGACAACGTGAATGCAGTTATGGAGCAATTACGATTTCGATTTGGCCGCCCAGAGCAATTAATTCGTAACCAACTACGAGTCGTCAAAGAAATTACTCCGATTTCCGAAGACCTAATTGAAAAGCTGATTCCCTAAGGTGAACAGTTAGTCGTTTATTTAAAGTCGGTCAATGGTCAACAACACCTTGCAAATCCCACACTGCTCGATAAGCTCACAGCTAAACTGGCGATGAGCAAGCGAGTGGACTGGGCCACGTATGCAGCGTCTATACAAACTTATCCTACGATCATCGATTTTAGTAACTGGTTGAACAAATTAGCTGCTGTTGTTTATACCGTCAGAGATGGAACAATGGAACCGAAACATCGACGACTAGTGTTACATGCCACAAGTGAAAAATATATACCAGAATGTCCAGTGTGTCACGATAAACACAAAATTGTAGATTGCAGACGTTTTTCTGAAAACGACATCGATAGAAGATGGATTAAAGTTAAGCGCCTACGGTTATGCTTTAATTACCTGCAACCCGGACACTCAACACGAAACTGTCGCCACCGTCGCAAACCATGTGATATTGATTAATGTCGATGAAATCATCACACGTTGTGGCATGAGTCGAGAGCTCCCCTAGCCATTCGTCCCGTCCGCCGATAGATGCAAATTCTTCAGTTCTGAATTGTGTAGTTAAACCGAGCCATAACCCAAAGATGCTGTTCCGAATTTCACCAGTTCGATTGTTCGGACCAAAGAAAAAAGTTGACGTTGTACGCGCTTTTGCGCCAAAGCAAGCTGAACATTCAGTGGGTTGGAGGAAGGACAGTTCAGGAGCCAACAACAGTTGTGAATGTTGAAGTCAGTGGTATCCAACAGAAAAAGAAACATGCAAAGTGTTTGCCATTAACGATCTTTGCTTGCCAGTACAGACATTGGATGAAAGGGAACTTGTTGGGTACAGAAACACCCTGAAGCGTTTACCCATTCAACCGTATTCTGCCGTCAAACCTAGGATACTTATTGGGTTGGATCACTACCACCTAGGTATGCCGACTGAGACAGTCCAGCTTAAAGAAAAGGGCCCGTATGCCGTCAAGACTGAACTAGGATGGGTCATGTTTGGCCCAAGTATAGGTGTTACCTCAAGTCCAAAACTTTCCTGCCTGCTTATTGATGATGACATACAGATTCATTTTAGGTAACTCAAATACTAGTGAACACATGTCGCATCTTGTAAGGCCCCAGAATCGAGGGCTGAAGTCCTTAATGCAGTACTGTAACGTCAAGCTTTTCGTAACGCAAACGCAACATTTGCATCACAAACAGATCTGATGCAATATTTTTGTTTGAAAATTATACAGAATAGAGGCTACGCCGAGCTCGTAAGTAATTTTTCGTATTTTATATTGTTTATTATTTTATATCATTTTACATTGTCGCGATTCATCTTCACGATATTATTATTGTAAATTAAAACAATAGCTGAGAATGTGTGCAAACGTCATTTCAAAGCGTCACAAATGTCAAAGCATCATTGATGCATTGCAGTGGAAAGATAGTGTTGCAATGCAAAAAGCATCATTTACTTATTGTCCCGAACTCGATTCGTCGTCTGAATTAACGCTGTTGTTATTGGTGTTTATTCTCTAAAGGAATAATTAAGTTGCAGTTCATATATTTTGGTATATCGATACTCACTTTTTGGTGACATATGTGGTTTTGTCCGGACTATTAGCTCTGATTTGAAATTGAATTTTACTTCGATGTGTCATGGCTGTCAAACGTCAAATGTTACGGAGTGCTCTCACCAATGTCGGACGTAACCACAAAAACCTACCGATTACATTATTCTGATATAAACATAATTTAATAACTAATGTTGCAAATTTTTTTGACGTTTAGAAATTGAGCCGAACTTCCATATCTAGTGCAAAATCAACAAGCTGGTTTTAAAAAGCTTTGTTTAATCTATGTTTTCAGATATATTTTGCTTAAAAATAGCTCTTGAATGGTTTATTCACTTTCAGCGCTGCAGCGTCGTATGCGGTACTAAAAATGTTTTAGATGCGAGCAATATACCCATATCCTTATCTCTTACTGCTTTCTCCATATCAGCTCTTTCCAATTTTCTAATTTCTCCTTTCTTAAGCATTGCTATCTAGGAATAATATAAGTTTAAATTTTGGAAACCAATTCAATCTAACAGTATCGTATTATGTGGTATGCAACGTTAGCCGTTCTCAACTATACCACATTAGCCGATTTTTTCTTCCGTGTTAATGAAACTTTAATCTTATTATCACGATACTAACAAAGCTATTTAACTAATATTAGTCTTTCACACAAAAAAATAAATATACTTTACGGTTGCGTGAAATATCAACCTATTGTCTCGACATGTTAAACCATAGATGAACTAATCTTCACGCAGACTCACTGTAAGTGAATTACCAATCCATTGTACATCTCTGTAAACTGCTAGAATGGCTGAAATGGCAAAAAATTGTACGTAATGTTCACTAGGTATGTATAATAAAAGTAAAAGGAAAAATAATATATTTATTTATTTCAAGGTGGTGAAAAAGTAAAGATAATAGAATACGTGAAAAAAAAACTCTTTTTTGTGTTTCATGTGCACTAAAAGAGGATAGTTTCAAAACAAAATTGGAAAAGAGCCTAAGAATCATATTTTGAACTTTTCATTTGTAGATATAAATGATTACATCTGTCATCGAGTCACAAGGCTTTAATATAGTTTTTTGTTTTGTTTTTTCTAAATGTATGAATTCAATTGAAAAATATGTTAAGTTTAATATAATTGAATTAAAGCAGCCATAGGTTCGGGAGATTGTACCTATTGGTAATATAAATGTTTCTTCCACCTGCTGGCATCACTTTTAAACCAAGTTTCAAATCGTTCGAAACTTCAAATAGCTTTATCTCTCTCGTCAGAGAATTTACAAGTGCAGTTTAGACTGCTGTTTTTTTGTTTAATTTTTATACCAATACGCTCGCACAGTTTTCCTGATCCCTTTGGCTTTGTTTAGACACATTTCAAATTAAATAAATGAGATCGGTTCCCCAATTCGCTTAGCGGCCGGATTAGTTGCATGGTACAGGCCAATGTAGGTTATTTTAACTTTAAGTTGAATTTCACAAGCAATTGCTTGAAGATTTGGGTTGATTTAGTATTTTATGTGGAATGTTTTCTTTAATCAGCAAACACACACCTTGCTTTTATGTTTTGTTGGTGGGCCTATTTTTTAAAATATCCGACGTAATCTTTCGGAGCAATTTGGGGGGAGTTAAAGGGCACGTGTGTTTCTTGGAGCAATATTTTGCTGGGCTTATATTCTTTGATAAAAATGTTGAGTTCATCGAATTTGTTCATCCAACCTTTTATATTCCATTGTAGAATACCAAAAACTATATTTTGATGGGGCTGGCTACACGAACTTTTATTGCGTGAAGCAACGAAAGTGTGTTTGGTTTCTATCAGTATGCATTTTAGGAGGTTGAGTTGTGTTATTTATGTTTTCTTGTACGATTGATGGGTTTGGTATGATTAGGTTGTTAAGATTATGACTCTGCTGCTCCGATGTTGAACCATCCATGCTCTCTGAGGAGCAGGGACGTTTCAAAGCCGGACCAGCAGACTCGTGAACTTGGGCGTCAGTATTGTTTTTACATGTTGACATCGTCATTCGTGTCTAAATTGAAGTCATGGTTGTTTAGATAGCTGCTTGTATTTCTGATGGTAAAGACGATTCATTGGCTTGAAAGTTTGTTTTATTTGACTGCTCGGTGTTGGAGCCTGTAAGTGGTTTTTGTAAAGGGTGATTGTTGTTGATTTCTATAGGTTTATTTTTTGTTGAGTTTTTCGTGACTGAGTTAGTTGTTAGAGATGGTACTTTTATGGTTGGATTTATTGGTGAAGTTTGGGGGTTGGGCTCCATAGGTGCAGATGTAATGGGATGATTATGTTGTGCTCGATTATTGTCTGCGACTCTTTCTGCAAATGATCCAAAGGGGGCTGGTGTTGAGGAGAGTTTGTT
This sequence comes from Volucella bombylans, assembly GCA_949129095.1. Classification (NCBI taxonomy): domain Eukaryota; kingdom Metazoa; phylum Arthropoda; class Insecta; order Diptera; family Syrphidae; genus Volucella; species Volucella bombylans. The sequence goes on from OX422144.1 coordinate 75,299,071, forward strand.
CTTTATAAATTCGGTTTGCTTCTCCAACAGAGCATTTGTTTGTTGTTTTAATTGAGAGAATCTCTTTGGATTGTTTGTAGCTGGGACAAGTTTTTGAGGATGATGAGTGCGGTAGGGAACATTGTGCTCACATGACACGGGAGCAGACATCTGGCGAGTGAGGTGGAAGATTACAAGATTCGCATTTGGTGTTACCGTTACAACGTTTGGTGGTGTGGCCACGGAGCTAGTAATTGCGGCAGCACAGAGGTTCGGTAAGTATTCCGACACTTTGGCGTTGTAAAATCCAATTTCAATTGCTTAGGGGGTCGGAAGAGGTCGAAGGTGAATAATTACAAACCAGATGGTCTCTGCTTCCCTTTATCGTTTTGTGTATTTGTAGACACTTGTAACGCCTTGGATTTTCATCTCTGTAATTATATCTGTTTCGGGGTCATTAATTAAATAAGGAGGATAGGCAATACCTTTGGATTCGTGTAGGTGAACATGCAATTTAACTTCTACCGGACACACATTTGTGGGTTATTAGAATTGGATCTTATCGACAAGGTAGAGAAGTTGAGCAAAGAAGTAGTTTTTGCTTTTTGTTTTCCATTTGGTTGGATCTCGAAAACAGGTTCTATGCTGAAATCCCTATATCGATTAGCTTTATTTGGCCCGAAGGCCGTATTAGCACGTGAGCACTACCTTGAAGAGAAGAAAGGTTTGCGCCCTTATAGCAAAAATAAATAAATTAGACACACAGTATACCGAGGACGAAGCGAACTGTTCAGAGGCTAGTCGGTGACTGTAATAAATTTTATTATTAACGGGTCTAAAAGAATTGTTTTATTTAATGTAAGCCGAACAGTTTAGTCGGCCCTCTGGGCTGATGTTCGCGGTTTTTTTGGAATCCTTTTAAAGGATTTCCTTAACTGGCGCCCAAGTAGGGACAGGTTAAGAAGAAGTTGGAACACAACGGCCTTTCTAGTCTTAATAAAAATCCATTAATTAGCGGTCACATTCTGCTGTTACCATGGGAACACACTGGAGTTTGCCGAAAGGAGTAAAGTATATATAAGTGAAGAAATCGTGACATTATTAGGTCGCTTTCAAATATTAACGACAGCGACTAAACGGGGACGCCACGATCCTTTCGCTAAACCTGTCTCTAACAAGAATCCCGTAATAATATTTAAAATCGATATCCGTTTTAGCTCACCGGCGGATCTCACCATATAATTTAACGGGAATATGTGCTTTTTGTTCCTATAAGTGAAACTTTTAATAAGATTCCAAGCAAGGAAGGTGAAAAAAAATAAATAAATAATTTTTGTGAAATTTCTAAGGAAAGCTCATCGAAAAAATTTTAAAAAATATTTAAATTCATTAATTCATTAATCGTGAAATCAAAAAGAGGTTGATGAATCTCACTGAAAAAAAAAATATAAATTTTGAAGTGAAATTTCTAAAAAAAGCTCATAAAGAAAATTCGAAAAAATCTTTAAATTCATTAACTGTGAAATCAAAAAGAGATTAATCATTCTCGCTGAGGAAAAAAAATATATATAAAATTTTAAGTGAAATTTCTAAGGAAAGCTCATGGAGAAAATTCTTTAAATTCATTAATTAATTTGTTAACGAAAAATGGACGCCGTCACCAAATCAGCAACGGAGTTAATCGGAGCTGTCAATGTGATATTGAACCAGCTCAAGGACATGGATGAGCGTTTAAAGTCGCTTGAGCGAGGAAGTATTATAGAACTCGAAAGCAATCGTGCGAATGTACCTTACAGAGGCCGACCTGAAAGAGATAAGTCGTCTCCCAGATTGCGTGAAGGAATTACAAACCTTCGACGGTAATACAATATGTGTCATGGATATATAACGTCGAGCGTATTTTGAAGGACTTCATCATAATTAGGAACAAGCCCTTGTACCGAGCTATTTTACAGCACATTAAGCAGAAAATCAGAGGTAGGGCCGATACAGCCCTAATTTCCTACAACATCTTCGATGACGATTGGGGAGAAATTAAAAGGATATTGTCTCTGCATTACGCAGATAAAGGCGATATTAGAACCCTCGAACATCAGCTCAACTAACTCTCCATCCTGATAGGACGAGCTTTACGCCACGGTAAATTATCAGTTCTTTCTGATAATTAGTAAGACTAAAACGGATTCTTATACGCAAGAAACCGTTGGTGTATTGGTAGAGACATACCGCAATAGAGCATTGGACGTCTTCATAAGAGGTCTCAACGGTGACGTCTCAAGGATGCTCATTGTGCAAAGACCGAAAACCCTATCAGAATCTCAACTTCTGGAACCACTCTATTCATGTGAATAATACGACAAACACAATTAAGGCCCCACTAAACCAAGCTTATAGGTGAGAAATCTTCACAAAAGGAAGGCGCATTCCGAGAACTTTTCTCGTTCACGAGGCTCCTCTCAAAAACAGCAAAGGTTATACAATCTTCAGACAGAGCAGGAGGCATCACTCGAAAGTCGAGACGAAGTGCCCGAAGAAGATCGTGGGGAACATCAGGAGATAACGCCTGAAGCCTACAATGAAGTAGCTGAGGTAAATTACAAGGAAGAGGTAAATTTTATAAGGGACGGCTATCCAGCGTTCCATACAAAGACTACTTCCTTAAAAACGGCACTGTGTTGAGCTTCCTTGTGGATACTGGGGCTAACAAAAATTCCAAATATGCTGAACTAATGCGGCTTGGCTTTGGTGAACAAATCTCCAAGTTGGAAAATAATTTTCTTCGGAAATCAAAGAATTTTGGAGTCAGAATTTCGACGAACTGAAATCCGATATAGCTCTATAATTGCACGGACCCGAGATCAATTCTCTTCAGCAAAGTGGCAACGCATTAGAAAGGAAGGAAGTTGCATGTGATGCAGTGATCTTTGGAGTACCTTCACAACCCAACGAGAACCTATTCGATCATCTTTGTCACACTATCAACAGTAAGCCGTCTCTCTTAGTAAAAGTTTTTCGCCCGAAACAGCGTAATACCAACTCTAACAACAACAATACTGCAACATCTCCAATCGTGTTAAAGTTTGGCAGTTCTCAAGAGCGAAATATAGTTCTCAGAACTTGCAGCGAACTATGGCAAACGAAATAGTGCTCTCGTTCTGCGGCAGAAAAAAAGCAACTATTTGCTGTATTCACTAAATTTAGACAAATGTATTGACACCCGGTAAAGCGCTTTCAGCTCCCCTTGGTGGTGCGATTTTCGACTGATTTTCGACAGATCGTCGTCGGGAGCAGATTCATATGTAAAGTATAATTTCGGTGTGGAACAAAATAAATAAATTTGTTAAGGAATTTTTTGTTTGATAAGAATAAAGTTGAAATGTCGAGAAAAAAATACAAGAGTTTCGAAATAAGTGCTTGTGAAGTGTTTAGATGAGTTAATTTAAATAGAGTCGTGCTTTAAAAAATGTAAACAAAACATTTGTGAAACACGATGAATTTTTTTTTCTTGTCATTGCACAGTACACGAATTTGGAAAACTGTCAACACCTCCAAAAATGCCTAAAAGGTGAAGCTCGAGAAGTAGTTCAGTGTTTGCTCATACATCCGGACAACGTGAATGCAGTTATGGAGCAATTACGATTTCGATTTGGCCGCCCAGAGCAATTAATTCGTAACCAACTACGAGTCGTCAAAGAAATTACTCCGATTTCCGAAGACCTAATTGAAAAGCTGATTCCCTAAGGTGAACAGTTAGTCGTTTATTTAAAGTCGGTCAATGGTCAACAACACCTTGCAAATCCCACACTGCTCGATAAGCTCACAGCTAAACTGGCGATGAGCAAGCGAGTGGACTGGGCCACGTATGCAGCGTCTATACAACCTTATCCTACGATCATCGATTTTAGTAACTGGTTGAACAAATTAGCTGCTGTTGTTTATACCGTCAGAGATGGAACAATGGAACCGAAACATCGACGACTAGTGTTACATGCCACAAGTGAAAAATATATACCAGAATGTCCAGTGTGTCACGATAAACACAAAATTGTAGATTGCAGACGTTTTTCTGAAAACGACATCGATAGAAGATGGATTAAAGTTAAGCGCCTACGGTTATGCTTTAATTACCTGCAACCCGGACACTCAACACGAAACTGTCGCCACCGTCGCAAACCATGTGATATTGATTAATGTCGATGAAATCATCACACGTTGTGGCATGAGTCGAGAGCTCCCCTAGCCATTCGTCCCGTCCGCCGATAGATGCAAATTCTTCAGTTCTGAATTGTGTAGTTAAACCGAGCCATAACCCAAAGATGCTGTTCCGAATTTCACCAGTTCGATTGTTCGGACCAAAGAAAAAAGTTGACGTTGTACGCGCTTTTGCGCCAAAGCAAGCTGAACATTCAGTGGGTTGGAGGAAGGACAGTTCAGGAGCCAACAACAGTTGTGAATGTTGAAGTCAGTGGTATCCAACAGAAAAAGAAACATGCAAAGTGTTTGCCATTAACGATCTTTGCTTGCCAGTACAGACATTGGATGAAAGGGAACTTGTTGGGTACAGAAACACCCTGAAGCGTTTACCCATTCAACCGTATTCTGCCGTCAAACCTAGGATACTTATTGGGTTGGATCACTACCACCTAGGTATGCCGACTGAGACAGTCCAGCTTAAAGAAAAGGGCCCGTATGCCGTCAAGACTGAACTAGGATGGGTCATGTTTGGCCCAAGTATAGGTGTTACCTCAAGTCCAAAACTTTCCTGCCTGCTTATTGATGATGACATACAGATTCATTTTAGGTAACTCAAATACTAGTGAACACATGTCGCATCTTGTAAGGCCCCAGAATCGAGGGCTGAAGTCCTTAATGCAGTACTGTAACGTCAAGCTTTTCGTAACGCAAACGCAACATTTGCATCACAAACAGATCTGATGCAATATTTTTGTTTGAAAATTATACAGAATAGAGGCTACGCCGAGCTCGTAAGTAATTTTTCGTATTTTATATTGTTTATTATTTTATATCATTTTACATTGTCGCGATTCATCTTCACGATATTATTATTGTAAATTAAAACAATAGCTGAGAATGTGTGCAAACGTCATTTCAAAGCGTCACAAATGTCAAAGCATCATTGATGCATTGCAGTGGAAAGATAGTGTTGCAATGCAAAAAGCATCATTTACTTATTGTCCCGAACTCGATTCGTCGTCTGAATTAACGCTGTTGTTATTGGTGTTTATTCTCTAAAGGAATAATTAAGTTGCAGTTCATATATTTTGGTATATCGATACTCACTTTTTGGTGACATATGTGGTTTTGTCCGGACTATTAGCTCTGATTTGAAATTGAATTTTACTTCGATGTGTCATGGCTGTCAAACGTCAAATGTTACGGAGTGCTCTCACCAATGTCGGACGTAACCACAAAAACCTACCGATTACATTATTCTGATATAAACATAATTTAATAACTAATGTTGCAAATTTTTTTGACGTTTAGAAATTGAGCCGAACTTCCATATCTAGTGCAAAATCAACAAGCTGGTTTTAAAAAGCTTTGTTTAATCTATGTTTTCAGATATATTTTGCTTAAAAATAGCTCTTGAATGGTTTATTCACTTTCAGCGCTGCAGCGTCGTATGCGGTACTAAAAATGTTTTAGATGCGAGCAATATACCCATATCCTTATCTCTTACTGCTTTCTCCATATCAGCTCTTTCCAATTTTCTAATTTCTCCTTTCTTAAGCATTGCTATCTAGGAATAATATAAGTTTAAATTTTGGAAACCAATTCAATCTAACAGTATCGTATTATGTGGTATGCAACGTTAGCCGTTCTCAACTATACCACATTAGCCGATTTTTTCTTCCGTGTTAATGAAACTTTAATCTTATTATCACGATACTAACAAAGCTATTTAACTAATATTAGTCTTTCACACAAAAAAATAAATATACTTTACGGTTGCGTGAAATATCAACCTATTGTCTCGACATGTTAAACCATAGATGAACTAATCTTCACGCAGACTCACTGTAAGTGAATTACCAATCCATTGTACATCTCTGTAAACTGCTAGAATGGCTGAAATGGCAAAAAATTGTACGTAATGTTCACTAGGTATGTATAATAAAAGTAAAAGGAAAAATAATATATTTATTTATTTCAAGGTGGTGAAAAAGTAAAGATAATAGAATACGTGAAAAAAAAACTCTTTTTTGTGTTTCAAGTGCACTAAAAGAGGATAGTTTCAAAACAAAATTGGAAAAGAGCCTAAGAATCATATTTTGAACTTTTCATTTGTAGATATAAATGATTACATCTGTCATCGAGTCACAAGGCTTTAATATAGTTTTTTGTTTTGTTTTTTCTAAATGTATGAATTCAATTGAAAAATATGTTAAGTTTAATATAATTGAATTAAAGCAGCCATAGGTTCGGGAGATTGTACCTATTGGTAATATAAATGTTTCTTCCACCTGCTGGCATCACTTTTAAACCTAGTTTCAAATCGTTCGAAACTTCAAATAGCTTTATCTCTCTCGTCAGAGAATTTACAAGTGCAGTTTAGACTGCTGTTTTTTTGTTTAATTTTTATACCAATACGCTCGCACAGTTTTCCTGATCCCTTTGGCTTTGTTTAGACACATTTCAAATTAAATAAATGAGATCAGTTCCCCAATTCGCTTAGCGGCCGGATTAGTTGCATGGTACAGGCCAATGTAGGTTATTTTAACTTTAAGTTGAATTTCACAAGCAATTGCTTGAAGATTTGGGTTGATTTAGTATTTTATGTGGAATGTTTTCTTTAATCAGCAAACACACACCTTGCTTTTATGTTTTGTTGGTGGGCCTATTTTTTAAAATATCCGACGTAATCTTTCGGAGCAATTTGGGGGGAGTTAAAGGGCACGTGTGTTTCTTGGAGCAATATTTTGCTGGGCTTATATTCTTTGATAAAAATGTTGAGTTCATCGAATTTGTTCATCCAACCTTTTATATTCCATTGTAGAATACCAAAAACTATATTTTGATGGGGCTGGCTACACGAACTTTTATTGCGTGAAGCAACGAAAGTGTGTTTGGTTTCTATCAGTATGCATTTTAGGAGGTTGAGTTGTGTTATTTATGTTTTCTTGTACGATTGATGGGTTTGGTATGATTAGGTTGTTAAGATTATGACTCTGCTGCTCCGATGTTGAACCATCCATGCTCTCTGAGGAGCAGGGACGTTTCAAAGCCGGACCAGCAGACTCGTGAACTTGGGCGTCAGTATTGTTTTTACATGTTGACATCGTCATTCGTGTCTAAATTGAAGTCATGGTTGTTTAGATAGATGCTTGTATTTCTGATGGTAAAGACGATTCATTGGCTTGAAAGTTTGTTTTATTTGACTGCTCGGTGTTGGAGCCTGTAAGTGGTTTTTGTAAAGGGTGATTGTTGTTGATTTCTATAGGTTTATTTTTTGTTGAGTTTTTCGTGACTGAGTTAGTTGTTAGAGATGGTACTTTTATGGTTGGATTTATTGGTGAAGTTTGGGGGTTGGGCTCCATAGGTGCAGATGTAATGGGATGATTATGTTGTGCTCGATTATTGTCTGCGACTCTTTCTGCAAATGATCCAAAGGGGGCTGGTGTTGAGGAGAGTTTGTTCTTTATAAATTCGGTTTGCTTCTCCAACAGAGCATTTGTTTGTTGTTTTAATTGAGAGAATCTCTTTGGATTGTTTGTAGCTGGGACAAGTTTTTGAGGATGATGAGTGCGGTAGGGAACATTGTGCTCACATGACACGGGAGCAGACATCTGGCGAGTGAGGTGGAAGATTACAAGATTCGCATTTGGTGTTACCGTTACAACGTTTGGTGGTGTGGCCACGGAGCTAGTAATTGCGGCAGCACAGAGGTTCGGTAAGTATTCCGACACTTTGGCGTTGTAAAATCCAATTTCAATTGCTTAGGGGGTCGGAAGAGGTCGAAGGTGAATAATTACAAACCAGATGGTCTCTGCTTCCCTTTATCGTTTTGTGTATTTGTAGACACTTGTAACGCCTTGGATTTTCATCTCTGTAATTATATCTGTTTCGGGGTCATTAATTAAATAAGGAGGATAGGCAATACCTTTGGATTCGTGTAGGTGAACATGCAATTTAACTTCTACCGGACACACATTTGTGGGTTATTAGAATTGGATCTTATCGACAAGGTAGAGAAGTTGAGCAAAGAAGTAGTTTTTGCTTTTTGTTTTCCATTTGGTTGGATCTCGAAAACAGGTTCTATGCTGAAATCCCTATATCGATTAGCTTTATTTGGCCCGAAGGCCGTATTAGCACGTGAGCACTACCTTGAAGAGAAGAAAGGTTTGCGCCCTTATAGCAAAAATAAATAAATTAGACACACAGTATACCGAGGACGAAGCGAACTGTTCAGAGGCTAGTCGGTGACTGTAATAAATTTTATTATTAACGGGTCTAAAAGAATTGTTTTATTTAATGTAAGCCGAACAGTTTAGTCGGCCCTCTGGGCTGATGTTCGCGGTTTTTTTTGGAATCCTTTTAAAGGATTTCCTTAACTGGCGCCCAAGTAGGGACAGGTTAAGAAGAAGTTGGAACACAACGGCCTTTCTAGTCTTAATAAAAATCCATTAATTAGCGGTCACATTCTGCTGTTACCATGGGAACACACTGGAGTTTGCCGAAAGGAGTAAAGTATATATAAGTGAAGAAATCGTGACATTATTAGGTCGCTTTCAAATATTAACGACAGCGACTAAACGGGGACGCCACGATCCTTTCGCTAAACCTGTCTCTAACAAGAATCCCGTAATAATATTTAAAATCGATATCCGTTTTAGCTCACCGGCGGATCTCACCATATAATTTAACGGGAATATGTGCTTTTTGTTCCTATAAGTGAAACTTTTAATAAGATTCCAAGCAAGGAAGGTGAAAAAAAAATAAATAAATAATTTTTGTGAAATTTCTAAGGAAAGCTCATCGAAAAAATTTTAAAAAATATTTAAATTCATTAATTCATTAATCGTGAAATCAAAAAGAGGTTGATGAATCTCACTGAAAAAAAAATATAAATTTTGAAGTGAAATTTCTAAAAAAAGCTCATAAAGAAAATTCGAAAAAATCTTTAAATTCATTAACTGTGAAATCAAAAAGAGATTAATCATTCTCGCTGAGGAAAAAAAATATATATAAAATTTTAAGTGAAATTTCTAAGGAAAGCTCATGGAGAAAATTCTTTAAATTCATTAATTAATTTGTTAACGAAAAATGGACGCCGTCACCAAATCAGCAACGGAGTTAATCGGAGCTGTCAATGTGATATTGAACCAGCTCAAGGACATGGATGAGCGTTTAAAGTCGCTTGAGCGAGGAAGTATTATAGAACTCGAAAGCAATCGTGCGAATGTACCTTACAGAGGCCGACCTGAAAGAGATAAGTCGACTCCCCGATTGCGTGAAGGAATTACAAACCTTCGACGGTAATACAATATGTGTCATGGATATATAACGTCGAGCGTATTTTGAAGGACTTCATCATAATTAGGAACAAGCCCTTGTACCGAGCTATTTTACAGCACATCCAGCAGAAAATCAGAGGTAGGGCCGATACAGCCCTAATTTCCTACAACATCTTCGATGACGATTGGGGAGAAATTAAAAGGATATTGTCTCTGCATTACGCAGATAAAGGCGATATTAGAACCCTCGAACATCAGCTCAACTAACTCTCCATCCTGATAGGACGAGCTTTACGCCACGGTAAATTATCAGTTCTTTCTGATAATTAGTAAGACTAAAACGGATTCTTATACGCAAGAAACCGTTGGTGTATTGGTAGAGACATACCGCAATAGAGCATTGGACGTCTTCATAAGAGGTCTCAACGGTGACGTCTCAAGGATGCTCATTGTGCAAAGACCGAAAACCCTATCAGAATCTCAACTTCTGGAACCACTCTATTCATGTGAATAATACGACAAACACAATTAAGGCCCCACTAAACCAAGCTTATAGGTGAGAAATCTTCACAAAAGGAAGGCGCATTCCGAGAACTTTTCTCGTTCACGAGGCTCCTCTCAAAAACAGCAAAGGTTATACAATCTTCAGACAGAGCAGGAGGCATCACTCGAAAGTCGAGACGAAGTGCCCGAAGAAGATCGTGGGGAACATCAGGAGATAACGCCTGAAGCCTACAATGAAGTAGCTGAGGTAAATTACAAGGAAGAGGTAAATTTTATAAGGGACGGCTATCCAGCGTTCCATACAAAGACTACTTCCTTAAAAACGGCACTGTGTTGAGCTTCCTTGTGGATACTGGGGCTAACAAAAATTCCAAATATGCTGAACTAATGCGGCTTGGCTTTGGTGAACAAATCTCCAAGTTGGAAAATAATTTTCTTCGGAAATCAAAGAATTTTGGAGTCAGAATTTCGACGAACTGAAATCCGATATAGCTCTATAATTGCACGGACCCGAGATCAATTCTCTTCAGCAAAGTGGCAACGCATTAGAAAGGAAGGAAGTTGCATGTGATGCAGTGATCTTTGGAGTACCTTCACAACCCAACGAGAACCTATTCGATCATCTTTGTCACACTATCAACAGTAAGCCGTCTCTCTTAGTAAAAGTTTTTCGCCCGAAACAGCGTAATACCAACTCTAACAACAACAATACTGCAACATCTCCAATCGTGTTAAAGTTTGGCAGTTCTCAAGAGCGAAATATAGTTCTCAGAACTTGCAGCGAACTATGGCAAACGAAATAGTGCTCTCGTTCTGCGGCAGAAAAAAAGCAACTATTTGCTGTATTCACTAAATTTAGACAAATGTATTGACACCCGGTAAAGCGCTTTCAGCTCCCCTTGGTGGTGCGATTTTCGACTGATTTTCGACAGATCGTCGTCGGGAGCAGATTCATATGTAAAGTATAATTTCGGTGTGGAACAAAATAAATAAATTTGTTAAGGAATTTTTTGTTTGATAAGAATAAAGTTGAAATGTCGAGAAAAAAATACAAGAGTTTCGAAATAAGTGCTTGTGAAGTGTTTAGATGAGTTAATTTAAATAGAGTCGTGCTTTAAAAAATGTAAACAAAACATTTGTGAAACACGATGAATTTTTTTTTCTTGTCATTGCACAGTACACGAATTTGGAAAACTGTCAACACCTCCAAAAATGCCTAAAAGGTGAAGCTCGAGAAGCAGTTCAGTGTTTGCTCATACATCCGGACAACGTGAATGCAGTTATGGAGCAACTACGATTTCGATTTGGCCGCCCAGAGCAATTAATTCGTAACCAACTACGAGTCGTCAAAGAAATTACTCCGATTTCCGAAGACCTAATTGAAAAGCTGATTCCCTAAGGTGAACAGTTAGTCGTTTATTTAAAGTCGGTCAATGGTCAACAACACCTTGCAAATCCCACACTGCTCGATAAGCTCACAGCTAAACTGGCGATGAGCAAGCGAGTGGACTGGGCCACGTATGCAGCGTCTATACAACCTTATCCTACGATCATCGATTTTAGTAACTGGTTGAACAAATTAGCTGCTGTTGTTTATACCGTCAGAGATGGAACAATGGAACCGAAACATCGACGACTAGTGTTACATGCCACAAGTGAAAAATATATACCAGAATGTCCAGTGTGTCACGATAAACACAAAATTGTAGATTGCAGACGTTTTTCTGAAAACGACATCGATAGAAGATGGATTAAAGTTAAGCGCCTACGGTTATGCTTTAATTACCTGCAACCCGGACACTCAACACGAAACTGTCGCCACCGTCGCAAACCATGTGATATTGATTAATGTCGATGAAATCATCACACGTTGTGGCATGAGTCGAGAGCTCCCCTAGCCATTCGTCCCGTCCGCCGATAGATGCAAATTCTTCAGTTCTGAATTGTGTAGTTAAACCGAGCCATAACCCAAAGATGCTGTTCCGAATTTCACCAGTTCGATTGTTCGGACCAAAGAAAAAAGTTGACGTTGTACGCGCTTTTGCGCCAAAGCAAGCTGAACATTCAGTGGGTTGGAGGAAGGACAGTTCAGGAGCCAACAACAGTTGTGAATGTTGAAGTCAGTGGTATCCAACAGAAAAAGAAACATGCAAAGTGTTTGCCATTAACGATCTTTGCTTGCCAGTACAGACATTGGATGAAAGGGAACTTGTTGGGTACAGAAACACCCTGAAGCGTTTACCCATTCAACCGTATTCTGCCGTCAAACCTAGGATACTTATTGGGTTGGATCACTACCACCTAGGTCTGCCGACTGAGACAGTCCAGCTTAAAGAAAAGGGCCCGTATGCCGTCAAGACTGAACTAGGATGGGTCATGTTTGGCCCAAGTATAGGTGTTACCTCAAGTCCAAAACTTTCCTGCCTGCTTATTGATGATGACATACAGATTCATTTTAGGTAACTCAAATACTAGTGAACACATGTCGCATCTTGTAAGGCCCCAGAATCGAGGGCTGAAGTCCTTAATGCAGTACTGTAACGTCAAGCTTTTCGTAACGCAAACGCAACATTTGCATCACAAACAGATCTGATGCAATATTTTTGTTTGAAAATTATACAGAATAGAGGCTACGCCGAGCTCGTAAGTAATTTTTCGTATTTTATATTGTTTATTATTTTATATCATTTTACATTGTCGCGATTCATCTTCACGATATTATTATTGTAAATTAAAACAATAGCTGAGAATGTGTGCAAACGTCATTTCAAAGCGTCACAAATGTCAAAGCATCATTGATGCATTGCAGTGGAAAGATAGTGTTGCAATGCAAAAAGCATCATTTACTTATTGTCCCGAACTCGATTCGTCGTCTGAATTAACGCTGTTGTTATTGGTGTTTATTCTCTAAAGGAATAATTAAGTTGCAGTTCATATATTTTGGTATATCGATACTCACTTTTTGGTGACATATGTGGTTTTGTCCGGACTATTAGCTCTGATTTGAAATTGAATTTTACTTCGATGTGTCATGGCTGTCAAACGTCAAATGTTACGGAGTGCTCTCACCAATGTCGGACGTAACCACAAAAACCTACCGATTACATTATTCTGATATAAACATAATTTAATAACTAATGTTGCAAATTTTTTTGACGTTTAGAAATTGAGCCGAACTTCCATATCTAGTGCAAAATCAACAAGCTGGTTTTAAAAAGCTTTGTTTAATCTATGTTTTCAGATATATTTTGCTTAAAAATAGCTCTTGAATGGTTTATTCACTTTCAGCGCTGCAGCGTCGTATGCGGTACTAAAAATGTTTTAGATGCGAGCAATATACCCATATCCTTATCTCTTACTGCTTTCTCCATATCAGCTCTTTCCAATTTTCTAATTTCTCCTTTCTTAAGCATTGCTATCTAGGAATAATATAAGTTTAAATTTTGGAAACCAATTCAATCTAACAGTATCGTATTATGTGGTATGCAACGTTAGCCGTTCTCAACTATACCACATTAGCCGATTTTTTCTTCCGTGTTAATGAAACTTTAATCTTATTATCACGATACTAACAAAGCTATTTAACTAATATTAGTCTTTCACACAAAAAAATAAATATACTTTACGGTTGCGTGAAATATCAACCTATTGTCTCGACATGTTAAACCATAGATGAACTAATCTTCACGCAGACTCACTGTAAGTGAATTACCAATCCATTGTACATCTCTGTAAACTGCTAGAATGGCTGAAATGGCAAAAAATTGTACGTAATGTTCACTAGGTATGTATAATAAAAGTAAAAGGAAAAATAATATATTTATTTATTTCAAGGTGGTGAAAAAGTAAAGATAATAGAATACGTGAAAAAAAACTCTTTTTTGTGTTTCAAGTGCACTAAAAGAGGATAGTTTCAAAACAAAATTGGAAAAGAGCCTAAGAATCATATTTTGAACTTTTCATTTGTAGATATAAATGATTACATCTGTCATCGAGTCACAAGGCTTTAATATAGTTTTTTGTTTTGTTTTTTCTAAATGTATGAATTCAATTGAAAAATATGTTAAGTTTAATATAATTGAATTAAAGCAGCCATAGGTTCGGGAGATTGTACCTATTGGTAATATAAATGTTTCTTCCACCTGCTGGCATCACTTTTAAACCTAGTTTCAAATCGTTCGAAACTTCAAATAGCTTTATCTCTCTCGTCAGAGAATTTACAAGTGCAGTTTAGACTGCTGTTTTTTTGTTTAATTTTTATACCAATACGCTCGCACAGTTTTCCTGATCCCTTTGGCTTTGTTTAGACACATTTCAAATTAAATAAATGAGATCAGTTCCCCAATTCGCTTAGCGGCCGGATTAGTTGCATGGTACAGGCCAATGTAGGTTATTTTAACTTTAAGTTGAATTTCACAAGCAATTGCTTGAAGATTTGGGTTGATTTAGTATTTTATGTGGAATGTTTTCTTTAATCAGCAAACACACACCTTGCTTTTATGTTTTGTTGGTGGGCCTATTTCTTAAAATATCCGACGTAATCTTTCGGAGCAATTTGGGGGGAGTTAAAGGGCACGTGTGTTTCTTGGAGCAATATTTTGCTGGGCTTATATTCTTTGATAAAAATGTTGAGTTCATCGAATTTGTTCATCCAACCTTTTATATTCCATTGTAGAATACCAAAAACTATATTTTGATGGGGCTGGCTACACGAACTTTTATTGCGTGAAGCAACGAAAGTGTGTTTGGTTTCTATCAGTATGCATTTTAGGAGGTTGAGTTGTGTTATTTATGTTTTCTTGTACGATTGATGGGTTTGGTATGATTAGGTTGTTAAGATTATGACTCTGCTGCTCCGATGTTGAACCATCCATGCTCTCTGAGGAGCAGGGACGTTTCAAAGCCGGCCCAGCAGACTCGTGAACTTGGGCGTCAGTATTGTTTTTACATGTTGACATCGTCATTCGTGTCTAAATTGAAGTCATGGTTGTTTAGATAGCTGCTTGTATTTCTGATGGTAAAGACGATTCATTGGCTTGAAAGTTTGTTTTATTTGACTGCTCGGTGTTGGAGCCTGTAAGTGGTTTTTGTAAAGGGTGATTGTTGTTGATTTCTATAGGTTTATTTTTTGTTGAGTTTTTCGTGACTGAGTTAGTTGTTAGAGATGGTACTTTTATGGTTGGATTTATTGGTGAAGTTTGGGGGTTGGGCTCCATAGGTGCAGATGTAATGGGATGATTATGTTGTGCTCGATTATTGTCTGCGACTCTTTCTGCAAATGATCCAAAGGGGGCTGGTGTTGAGGAGAGTTTGTTCTTTATAAATTCGTTTTGCTTCTCCAACAGAGCATTTGTTTGTTGTTTTAATTGAGAGAATCTCTTTGGATTGTTTGTAGCTGGGACAAGTTTTTGAGGATGATGAGTGCGGTAGGGAACATTGTGCTCACATGACACGGGAGCAGACATCTGGCGAGTGAGGTGGAAGATTACAAGATTCGCATTTGGTGTTACCGTTACAACATTTGGTGGTGTGGCCACGGAGCTAGTAATTGCGGCAGCACAGAGGTTCGGTAAGTATTCCGACACTTTGGCGTTGTAAAATCCAATTTCAATTGCTTAGGGGGTCGGAAGAGGTCGAAGGTGAATAATTACAAACCAGATGGTCTCTGCTTCCCTTTATCGTTTTGTGTATTTGTAGACACTTGTAACGCCTTGGATTTTCATCTCTGTAATTATCTCTGTTTCGGGGTCATTAATTAAATAAGGAGGATAGGCAATACCTTTGGATTCGTGTAGGTGAACATGCAATTTAACTTCTACCGGACACACATTTGTGGGTTATTAGAATTGGATCTTATCGACAAGGTAGAGAAGTTGAGCAAAGAAGTAGTTTTTGCTTTTTGTTTTCCATTTGGTTGGATCTCGAAAACAGGTTCTATGCTGAAATCCCTATATCGATTAGCTTTATTTGGCCCGAAGGCCGTATTAGCACGTGAGCACTACCTTGAAGAGAAGAAAGGTTTGCGCCCTTATAGCAAAAATAAATAAATTAGACACACAGTATACCGAGGACGAAGCGAACTGTTCAGAGGCTAGTCGGTGACTGTAATAAATTTTATTATTAACGGGTCTAAAAGAATTGTTTTATTTAATGTAAGCCGAACAGTTTAGTCGGCCCTCTGGGCTGATGTTCGCGGTTTTTTTGGAATCCTTTTAAAGGATTTCCTTAACTGGCGCCCAAGTAGGGACAGGTTAAGAAGAAGTTGGAACACAACGGCCTTTCTAGTCTTAATAAAAATCCATTAATTAGCGGTCACATTCTGCTGTTACCATGGGAACACACTGGAGTTTGCCGAAAGGAGTAAAGTATATATAAGTGAAGAAATCGTGACATTATTAGGTCGCTTTCAAATATTAACGACAGCGACTAAACGGGGACGCCACGATCCTTTCGCTAAACCTGTCTCTAACAAGAATCCCGTAATAATATTTAAAATCGATATCCGTTTTAGCTCACCGGCGGATCTCACCATATAATTTAACGGGAATATGTGCTTTTTGTTCCTATAAGTGAAACTTTTAATAAGATTCCAAGCAAGGAAGGTGAAAAAAAATAAATAAATAATTTTTGTGAAATTTCTAAGGAAAGCTCATCGAAAAAATTTTAAAAAATATTTAAATTCATTAATTCATTAATCGTGAAATCAAAAAGAGGTTGATGAATCTCACTGAAAAAAAAAATATAAATTTTGAAGTGAAATTTCTAAAAAAAGCTCATAAAGAAAATTCGAAAAAATCTTTAAATTCATTAACTGTGAAATCAAAAAGAGATTAATCATTCTCGCTGAGGAAAAAAAATATATATAAAATTTTAAGTGAAATTTCTAAGGAAAGCTCATGGAGAAAATTCTTTAAATTCATTAATTAATTTGTTAACGAAAAATGGACGCCGTCACCAAATCAGCAACGGAGTTAATCGGAGCTGTCAATGTGATATTGAACCAGCTCAAGGACATGGATGAGCGTTTAAAGTCGCTTGAGCGAGGAAGTATTATAGAACTCGAAAGCAATCGTGCGAATGTACCTTACAGAGGCCGACCTGAAAGAGATAAGTCGACTCCCCGATTGCGTGAAGGAATTACAAACCTTCGACGGTAATACAATATGTGTCATGGATATATAACGTCGAGCGTATTTTGAAGGACTTCATCATAATTAGGAACAAGCCCTTGTACCGAGCTATTTTACAGCACATTAAGCAGAAAATCAGAGGTAGGGCCGATACAGCCCTAATTTCCTACAACATCTTCGATGACGATTGGGGAGAAATTAAAAGGATATTGTCTCTGCATTACGCAGATAAAGGCGATATTAGAACCCTCGAACATCAGCTCAACTAACTCTCCATCCTGATAGGACGAGCTTTACGCCACGGTAAATTATCAGTTCTTTCTGATAATTAGTAAGACTAAAACGGATTCTTATACGCAAGAAACCGTTGGTGTATTGGTAGAGACATACCGCAATAGAGCATTGGACGTCTTCATAAGAGGTCTCAACGGTGACGTCTCAAGGATGCTCATTGTGCAAAGACCGAAAACCCTATCAGAATCTCAACTTCTGGAACCACTCTATTCATGTGAATAATACGACAAACACAATTAAGGCCCCACTAAACCAAGCTTATAGGTGAGAAATCTTCACAAAAGGAAGGCGCATTCCGAGAACTTTTCTCGTTCACGAGGCTCCTCTCAAAAACAGCAAAGGTTATACAATCTTCAGACAGAGCAGGAGGCATCACTCGAAAGTCGAGACGAAGTGCCCGAAGAAGATCGTGGGGAACATCAGGAGATAACGCCTGAAGCCTACAATGAAGTAGCTGAGGTAAATTACAAGGAAGAGGTAAATTTTATAAGGGACGGCTATCCAGCGTTCCATACAAAGACTACTTCCTTAAAAACGGCACTGTGTTGAGCTTCCTTGTGGATACTGGGGCTAACAAAAATTCCAAATATGCTGAACTAATGCGGCTTGGCTTTGGTGAACAAATCTCCAAGTTGGAAAATAATTTTCTTCGGAAATCAAAGAATTTTGGAGTCAGAATTTCGACGAACTGAAATCCGATATAGCTCTATAATTGCACGGACCCGAGATCAATTCTCTTCAGCAAAGTGGCAACGCATTAGAAAGGAAGGAAGTTGCATGTGATGCAGTGATCTTTGGAGTACCTTCACAACCCAACGAGAACCTATTCGATCATCTTTGTCACACTATCAACAGTAAGCCGTCTCTCTTAGTAAAAGTTTTTCGCCCGAAACAGCGTAATACCAACTCTAACAACAACAATACTGCAACATCTCCAATCGTGTTAAAGTTTGGCAGTTCTCAAGAGCGAAATATAGTTCTCAGAACTTGCAGCGAACTATGGCAAACGAAATAGTGCTCTCGTTCTGCGGCAGAAAAAAAGCAACTATTTGCTGTATTCACTAAATTTAGACAAATGTATTGACACCCGGTAAAGCGCTTTCAGCTCCCCTTGGTGGTGCGATTTTCGACTGATTTTCGACAGATCGTCGTCGGGAGCAGATTCATATGTAAAGTATAATTTCGGTGTGGAACAAAATAAATAAATTTGTTAAGGAATTTTTTGTTTGATAAGAATAAAGTTGAAATGTCGAGAAAAAAATACAAGAGTTTCGAAATAAGTGCTTGTGAAGTGTTTAGATGAGTTAATTTAAATAGAGTCGTGCTTTAAAAAATGTAAACAAAACATTTGTGAAACACGATGAATTTTTTTTTCTTGTCATTGCACAGTACACGAATTTGGAAAACTGTCAACACCTCCAAAAATGCCTAAAAGGTGAAGCTCGAGAAGCAGTTCAGTGTTTGCTCATACATCCGGACAACGTGAATGCAGTTATGGAGCAACTACGATTTCGATTTGGCCGCCCAGAGCAATTAATTCGTAACCAACTACGAGTCGTCAAAGAAATTACTCCGATTTCCGAAGACCTAATTGAAAAGCTGATTCCCTAAGGTGAACAGTTAGTCGTTTATTTAAAGTCGGTCAATGGTCAACAACACCTTGCAAATCCCACACTGCTCGATAAGCTCACAGCTAAACTGGCGATGAGCAAGCGAGTGGACTGGGCCACGTATGCAGCGTCTATACAACCTTATCCTACGATCATCGATTTTAGTAACTGGTTGAACAAATTAGCTGCTGTTGTTTATACCGTCAGAGATGGAACAATGGAACCGAAACATCGACGACTAGTGTTACATGCCACAAGTGAAAAATATATACCAGAATGTCCAGTGTGTCACGATAAACACAAAATTGTAGATTGCAGACGTTTTTCTGAAAACGACATCGATAGAAGATGGATTAAAGTTAAGCGCCTACGGTTATGCTTTAATTACCTGCAACCCGGACACTCAACACGAAACTGTCGCCACCGTCGCAAACCATGTGATATTGATTAATGTCGATGAAATCATCACACGTTGTGGCATGAGTCGAGAGCTCCCCTAGCCATTCGTCCCGTCCGCCGATAGATGCAAATTCTTCAGTTCTGAATTGTGTAGTTAAACCGAGCCATAACCCAAAGATGCTGTTCCGAATTTCACCAGTTCGATTGTTCGGACCAAAGAAAAAAGTTGACGTTGTACGCGCTTTTGCGCCAAAGCAAGCTGAACATTCAGTGGGTTGGAGGAAGGACAGTTCAGGAGCCAACAACAGTTGTGAATGTTGAAGTCAGTGGTATCCAACAGAAAAAGAAACATGCAAAGTGTTTGCCATTAACGATCTTTGCTTGCCAGTACAGACATTGGATGAAAGGGAACTTGTTGGGTACAGAAACACCCTGAAGCGTTTACCCATTCAACCGTATTCTGCCGTCAAACCTAGGATACTTATTGGGTTGGATCACTACCACCTAGGTCTGCCGACTGAGACAGTCCAGCTTAAAGAAAAGGGCCCGTATGCCGTCAAGACTGAACTAGGATGGGTCATGTTTGGCCCAAGTATAGGTGTTACCTCAAGTCCAAAACTTTCCTGCCTGCTTATTGATGATGACATACAGATTCATTTTAGGTAACTCAAATACTAGTGAACACATGTCGCATCTTGTAAGGCCCCAGAATCGAGGGCTGAAGTCCTTAATGCAGTACTGTAACGTCAAGCTTTTCGTAACGCAAACGCAACATTTGCATCACAAACAGATCTGATGCAATATTTTTGTTTGAAAATTATACAGAATAGAGGCTACGCCGAGCTCGTAAGTAATTTTTCGTATTTTATATTGTTTATTATTTTATATCATTTTACATTGTCGCGATTCATCTTCACGATATTATTATTGTAAATTAAAACAATAGCTGAGAATGTGTGCAAACGTCATTTCAAAGCGTCACAAATGTCAAAGCATCATTGATGCATTGCAGTGGAAAGATAGTGTTGCAATGCAAAAAGCATCATTTACTTATTGTCCCGAACTCGATTCGTCGTCTGAATTAACGCTGTTGTTATTGGTGTTTATTCTCTAAAGGAATAATTAAGTTGCAGTTCATATATTTTGGTATATCGATACTCACTTTTTGGTGACATATGTGGTTTTGTCCGGACTATTAGCTCTGATTTGAAATTGAATTTTACTTCGATGTGTCATGGCTGTCAAACGTCAAATGTTACGGAGTGCTCTCACCAATGTCGGACGTAACCACAAAAACCTACCGATTACATTATTCTGATATAAACATAATTTAATAACTAATGTTGCAAATTTTTTTGACGTTTAGAAATTGAGCCGAACTTCCATATCTAGTGCAAAATCAACAAGCTGGTTTTAAAAAGCTTTGTTTAATCTATGTTTTCAGATATATTTTGCTTAAAAATAGCTCTTGAATGGTTTATTCACTTTCAGCGCTGCAGCGTCGTATGCGGTACTAAAAATGTTTTAGATGCGAGCAATATACCCATATCCTTATCTCTTACTGCTTTCTCCATATCAGCTCTTTCCAATTTTCTAATTTCTCCTTTCTTAAGCATTGCTATCTAGGAATAATATAAGTTTAAATTTTGGAAACCAATTCAATCTAACAGTATCGTATTATGTGGTATGCAACGTTAGCCGTTCTCAACTATACCACATTAGCCGATTTTTTCTTCCGTGTTAATGAAACTTTAATCTTATTATCACGATACTAACAAAGCTATTTAACTAATATTAGTCTTTCACACAAAAAAATAAATATACTTTACGGTTGCGTGAAATATCAACCTATTGTCTCGACATGTTAAACCATAGATGAACTAATCTTCACGCAGACTCACTGTAAGTGAATTACCAATCCATTGTACATCTCTGTAAACTGCTAGAATGGCTGAAATGGCAAAAAATTGTACGTAATGTTCACTAGGTATGTATAATAAAAGTAAAAGGAAAAATAATATATTTATTTATTTCAAGGTGGTGAAAAAGTAAAGATAATAGAATACGTGAAAAAAAAACTCTTTTTTGTGTTTCAAGTGCACTAAAAGAGGATAGTTTCAAAACAAAATTGGAAAAGAGCCTAAGAATCATATTTTGAACTTTTCATTTGTAGATATAAATGATTACATCTGTCATCGAGTCACAAGGCTTTAATATAGTTTTTTGTTTTGTTTTTTCTAAATGTATGAATTCAATTGAAAAATATGTTAAGTTTAATATAATTGAATTAAAGCAGCCATAGGTTCGGGAGATTGTACCTATTGGTAATATAAATGTTTCTTCCACCTGCTGGCATCACTTTTAAACCTAGTTTCAAATCGTTCGAAACTTCAAATAGCTTTATCTCTCTCGTCAGAGAATTTACAAGTGCAGTTTAGACTGCTGTTTTTTTGTTTAATTTTTATACCAATACGCTCGCACAGTTTTCCTGATCCCTTTGGCTTTGTTTAGACACATTTCAAATTAAATAAATGAGATCAGTTCCCCAATTCGCTTAGCGGCCGGATTAGTTGCATGGTACAGGCCAATGTAGGTTATTTTAACTTTAAGTTGAATTTCACAAGCAATTGCTTGAAGATTTGGGTTGATTTAGTATTTTATGTGGAATGTTTTCTTTAATCAGCAAACACACACCTTGCTTTTATGTTTTGTTGGTGGGCCTATTTTTTAAAATATCCGACGTAATCTTTCGGAGCAATTTGGGGGGAGTTAAAGGGCACGTGTGTTTCTTGGAGCAATATTTTGCTGGGCTTATATTCTTTGATAAAAATGTTGAGTTCATCGAATTTGTTCATCCAACCTTTTATATTCCATTGTAGAATACCAAAAACTATATTTTGATGGGGCTGGCTACACGAACTTTTATTGCGTGAAGCAACGAAAGTGTGTTTGGTTTCTATCAGTATGCATTTTAGGAGGTTGAGTTGTGTTATTTATGTTTTCTTGTACGATTGATGGGTTTGGTATGATTAGGTTGTTAAGATTATGACTCTGCTGCTCCGATGTTGAACCATCCATGCTCTCTGAGGAGCAGGGACGTTTCAAAGCCGGACCAGCAGACTCGTGAACTTGGGCGTCAGTATTGTTTTTACATGTTGACATCGTCATTCGTGTCTAAATTGAAGTCATGGTTGTTTAGATAGCTGCTTGTATTTCTGATGGTAAAGACGATTCATTGGCTTGAAAGTTTGTTTTATTTGACTGCTCGGTGTTGGAGCCTGTAAGTGGTTTTTGTAAAGGGTGATTGTTGTTGATTTCTATAGGTTTATTTTTTGTTGAGTTTTTCGTGACTGAGTTAGTTGTTAGAGATGGTACTTTTATGGTTGGATTTATTGGTGAAGTTTGGGGGTTGGGCTCCATAGGTGCAGATGTAATGGGATGATTATGTTGTGCTCGATTATTGTCTGCGACTCTTTCTGCAAATGATCCAAAGGGGGCTGGTGTTGAGGAGAGTTTGTTCTTTATAAATTCGGTTTGCTTCTCCAACAGAGCATTTGTTTGTTGTTTTAATTGAGAGAATCTCTTTGGATTGTTTGTAGCTGGGACAAGTTTTTGAGGATGATGAGTGCGGTAGGGAACATTGTGCTCACATGACACGGGAGCAGACATCTGGCGAGTGAGGTGGAAGATTACAAGATTCGCATTTGGTGTTACCGTTACAACGTTTGGTGGTGTGGCCACGGAGCTAGTAATTGCGGCAGCACAGAGGTTCGGTAAGTATTCCGACACTTTGGCGTTGTAAAATCCAATTTCAATTGCTTAGGGGGTCGGAAGAGGTCGAAGGTGAATAATTACAAACCAGATGGTCTCTGCTTCCCTTTATCGTTTTGTGTATTTGTAGACACTTGTAACGCCTTGGATTTTCATCTCTGTAATTATCTCTGTTTCGGGGTCATTAATTAAATAAGGAGGATAGGCAATACCTTTGGATTCGTGTAGGTGAACATGCAATTTAACTTCTACCGGACACACATTTGTGGGTTATTAGAATTGGATCTTATCGACAAGGTAGAGAAGTTGAGCAAAGAAGTAGTTTTTGCTTTTTGTTTTCCATTTGGTTGGATCTCGAAAACAGGTTCTATGCTGAAATCCCTATATCGATTAGCTTTATTTGGCCCGAAGGCCGTATTAGCACGTGAGCACTACCTTGAAGAGAAGAAAGGTTTGCGCCCTTATAGCAAAAATAAATAAATTAGACACACAGTATACCGAGGACGAAGCGAACTGTTCAGAGGCTAGTCGGTGACTGTAATAAATTTTATTATTAACGGGTCTAAAAGAATTGTTTTATTTAATGTAAGCCGAACAGTTTAGTCGGCCCTCTGGGCTGATGTTCGCGGTTTTTTTGGAATCCTTTTAAAGGATTTCCTTAACTGGCGCCCAAGTAGGGACAGGTTAAGAAGAAGTTGGAACACAACGGCCTTTCTAGTCTTAATAAAAATCCATTAATTAGCGGTCACATTCTGCTGTTACCATGGGAACACACTGGAGTTTGCCGAAAGGAGTAAAATATATATAAGTGAAGAAATCGTGACATTATTAGGTCGCTTTCAAATATTAACGACAGCGACTAAACGGGGACGCCACGATCCTTTCGCTAAACCTGTCTCTAACAAGAATCCCGTAATAATATTTAAAATCGATATCCGTTTTAGCTCACCGGCGGATCTCACCATATAATTTAACGGGAATATGTGCTTTTTGTTCCTATAAGTGAAACTTTTAATAAGATTCCAAGCAAGGAAGGTGAAAAAAAATAAATAAATAATTTTTGTGAAATTTCTAAGGAAAGCTCATCGAAAAAATTTTAAAAAATATTTAAATTCATTAATTCATTAATCGTGAAATCAAAAAGAGGTTGATGAATCTCACTGAAAAAAAAAATATAAATTTTGAAGTGAAATTTCTAAAAAAAAGCTCATAAAGAAAATTCGAAAAAATCTTTAAATTCATTAACTGTGAAATCAAAAAGAGATTAATCATTCTCGCTGAGGAAAAAAAATATATATAAAATTTTAAGTGAAATTTCTAAGGAAAGCTCATGGAGAAAATTCTTTAAATTCATTAATTAATTTGTTAACGAAAAATGGACGCCGTCACCAAATCAGCAACGGAGTTAATCGGAGCTGTCAATGTGATATTGAACCAGCTCAAGGACATGGATGAGCGTTTAAAGTCGCTTGAGCGAGGAAGTATTATAGAACTCGAAAGCAATCGTGCGAATGTACCTTACAGAGGCCGACCTGAAAGAGATAAGTCGACTCCCCGATTGCGTGAAGGAATTACAAACCTTCGACGGTAATACAATATGTGTCATGGATATATAACGTCGAGCGTATTTTGAAGGACTTCATCATAATTAGGAACAAGCCCTTGTACCGAGCTATTTTACAGCACATCCAGCAGAAAATCAGAGGTAGGGCCGATACAGCCCTAATTTCCTACAACATCTTCGATGACGATTGGGGAGAAATTAAAAGGATATTGTCTCTGCATTACGCAGATAAAGGCGATATTAGAACCCTCGAACATCAGCTCAACTAACTCTCCATCCTGATAGGACGAGCTTTACGCCACGGTAAATTATCAGTTCTTTCTGATAATTAGTAAGACTAAAACGGATTCTTATACGCAAGAAACCGTTGGTGTATTGGTAGAGACATACCGCAATAGAGCATTGGACGTCTTCATAAGAGGTCTCAACGGTGACGTCTCAAGGATGCTCATTGTGCAAAGACCGAAAACCCTATCAGAATCTCAACTTCCGGAACCACTCTATTCATGTGAATAATACGACAAACACAATTAAGGCCCCACTAAACCAAGCTTATAGGTGAGAAATCTTCACAAAAGGAAGGCGCATTCCGAGAACTTTTCTCGTTCACGAGGCTCCTCTCAAAAACAGCAAAGGTTATACAATCTTCAGACAGAGCAGGAGGCATCACTCGAAAGTCGAGACGAAGTGCCCGAAGAAGATCGTGGGGAACATCAGGAGATAACGCCTGAAGCCTACAATAAAGTAGCTGAGGTAAATTACAAGGAAGAGGTAAATTTTATAAGGGACGGCTATCCAGCGTTCCATACAAAGACTACTTCCTTAAAAACGGCACTGTGTTGAGCTTCCTTGTGGATACTGGGGCTAACAAAAATTCCAAATATGCTGAACTAATGCGGCTTGGCTTTGGTGAACAAATCTCCAAGTTGGAAAATAATTTTCTTCGGAAATCAAAGAATTTTGGAGTCAGAATTTCGACGAACTGAAATCCGATATAGCTCTATAATTGCACGGACCCGAGATCAATTCTCTTCAGCAAAGTGGCAACGCATTAGAAAGGAAGGAAGTTGCATGTGATGCAGTGATCTTTGGAGTACCTTCACAACCCAACGAGAACCTATTCGATCATCTTTGTCACACTATCAACAGTAAGCCGTCTCTCTTAGTAAAAGTTTTTCGCCCGAAACAGCGTAATACCAACTCTAACAACAACAATACTGCAACATCTCCAATCGTGTTAAAGTTTGGCAGTTCTCAAGAGCGAAATATAGTTCTCAGAACTTGCAGCGAACTATGGCAAACGAAATAGTGCTCTCGTTCTGCGGCAGAAAAAAAGCAACTATTTGCTGTATTCACTAAATTTAGACAAATGTATTGACACCCGGTAAAACGCTTTCAGCTCCCCTTGGTGGTGCGATTTTCGACTGATTTTCGACAGATCGTCGTCGGGAGCAGATTCATATGTAAAGTATAATTTCGGTGTGGAACAAAATAAATAAATTTGTTAAGGAATTTTTTGTTTGATAAGAATAAAGTTGAAATGTCGAGAAAAAAATACAAGAGTTTCGAAATAAGTGCTTGTGAAGTGTTTAGATGAGTTAATTTAAATAGAGTCGTGCTTTAAAAAATGTAAACAAAACATTTGTGAAACACGATGAATTTTTTTTTCTTGTCATTGCACAGTACACGAATTTGGAAAACTGTCAACACCTCCAAAAATGCCTAAAAGGTGAAGCTCGAGAAGCAGTTCAGTGTTTGCTCATACATCCGGACAACGTGAATGCAGTTATGGAGCAATTACGATTTCGATTTGGCCGCCCAGAGCAATTAATTCGTAACCAACTACGAGTCGTCAAAGAAATTACTCCGATTTCCGAAGACCTAATTGAAAAGCTGATTCCCTAAGGTGAACAGTTAGTCGTTTATTTAAAGTCGGTCAATGGTCAACAACACCTTGCAAATCCCACACTGCTCGATAAGCTCACAGCTAAACTGGCGATGAGCAAGCGAGTGGACTGGGCCACGTATGCAGCGTCTATACAACCTTATCCTACGATCATCGATTTTAGTAACTGGTTGAACAAATTAGCTGCTGTTGTTTATACCGTCAGAGATGGAACAATGGAACCGAAACATCGACGACTAGTGTTACATGCCACAAGTGAAAAATATATACCAGAATGTCCAGTGTGTCACGATAAACACAAAATTGTAGATTGCAGACGTTTTTCTGAAAACGACATCGATAGAAGATGGATTAAAGTTAAGCGCCTACGGTTATGCTTTAATTACCTGCAACCCGGACACTCAACACGAAACTGTCGCCACCGTCGCAAACCATGTGATAGTGATTAATGTCGATGAAATCATCACACGTTGTGGCATGAGTCGAGAGCTCCCCTAGCCATTCGTCCCGTCCGCCGATAGATGCAAATTCTTCAGTTCTGAATTGTGTAGTTAAACCGAGCCATAACCCAAAGATGCTGTTCCGAATTTCACCAGTTCGATTGTTCGGACCAAAGAAAAAAGTTGACGTTGTACGCGCTTTTGCGCCAAAGCAAGCTGAACATTCAGTGGGTTGGAGGAAGGACAGTTCAGGAGCCAACAACAGTTGTGAATGTTGAAGTCAGTGGTATCCAACAGAAAAAGAAACATGCAAAGTGTTTGCCATTAACGATCTTTGCTTGCCAGTACAGACATTGGATGAAAGGGAACTTGTTGGGTACAGAAACACCCTGAAGCGTTTACCCATTCAACCGTATTCTGCCGTCAAACCTAGGATACTTATTGGGTTGGATCACTACCACCTAGGTCTGCCGACTGAGACAGTCCAGCTTAAAGAAAAGGGCCCGTATGCCGTCAAGACTGAACTAGGATGGGTCATGTTTGGCCCAAGTATAGGTGTTACCTCAAGTCCAAAACTTTCCTGCCTGCTTATTGATGATGACATACAGATTCATTTTAGGTAACTCAAATACTAGTGAACACATGTCGCATCTTGTAAGGCCCCAGAATCGAGGGCTGAAGTCCTTAATGCAGTACTGTAACGTCAAGCTTTTCGTAACGCAAACGCAACATTTGCATCACAAACAGATCTGATGCAATATTTTTGTTTGAAAATTATACAGAATAGAGGCTACGCCGAGCTCGTAAGTAATTTTTATATCATTTTACATTGTCGCGATTCATCTTCACGATATTATTATTGTAAATTAAAAC
Organism: Volucella bombylans; assembly: GCA_949129095.1. NCBI lineage: Eukaryota > Metazoa > Arthropoda > Insecta > Diptera > Syrphidae > Volucella > Volucella bombylans. The sequence continues at coordinate 75,327,017 of OX422144.1, forward strand.
AATAGCTGAGAATGTGTGCAAACGTCATTTCAAAGCGTCACAAATGTCAAAGCATCATTGATGCATTGCAGTGGAAAGATAGTGTTGCAATGCAAAAAGCATCATTTACTTATTGTCCCGAACTCGATTCGTCGTCTGAATTAACGCTGTTGTTATTGGTGTTTATTCTCTAAAGGAATAATTAAGTTGCAGTTCATATATTTTGGTATATCGATACTCACTTTTTGGTGACATATGTGGTTTTGTCCGGACTATTAGCTCTGATTTGAAATTGAATTTTACTTCGATGTGTCATGGCTGTCAAACGTCAAATGTTACGGAGTGCTCTCACCAATGTCGGACGTAACCACAAAAACCTACCGATTACATTATTCTGATATAAACATAATTTAATAACTAATGTTGCAAATTTTTTTGACGTTTAGAAATTGAGCCGAACTTCCATATCTAGTGCAAAATCAACAAGCTGGTTTTAAAAAGCTTTGTTTAATCTATGTTTTCAGATATATTTTGCTTAAAAATAGCTCTTGAATGGTTTATTCACTTTCAGCGCTGCAGCGTCGTATGCGGTACTAAAAATGTTTTAGATGCGAGCAATATACCCATATCCTTATCTCTTACTGCTTTCTCCATATCAGCTCTTTCCAATTTTCTAATTTCTCCTTTCTTAAGCATTGCTATCTAGGAATAATATAAGTTTAAATTTTGGAAACCAATTCAATCTAACAGTATCGTATTATGTGGTATGCAACGTTAGCCGTTCTCAACTATACCACATTAGCCGATTTTTTCTTCCGTGTTAATGAAACTTTAATCTTATTATCACGATACTAACAAAGCTATTTAACTAATATTAGTCTTTCACACAAAAAAATAAATATACTTTACGGTTGCGTGAAATATCAACCTATTGTCTCGACATGTTAAACCATAGATGAACTAATCTTCACGCAGACTCACTGTAAGTGAATTACCAATCCATTGTACATCTCTGTAAACTGCTAGAATGGCTGAAATGGCAAAAAATTGTACGTAATGTTCACTAGGTATGTATAATAAAAGTAAAAGGAAAAATAATATATTTATTTATTTCAAGGTGGTGAAAAAGTAAAGATAATAGAATACGTGAAAAAAAAACTCTTTTTTGTGTTTCAAGTGCACTAAAAGAGGATAGTTTCAAAACAAAATTGGAAAAGAGCCTAAGAATCATATTTTGAACTTTTCATTTGTAGATATAAATGATTACATCTGTCATCGAGTCACAAGGCTTTAATATAGTTTTTTGTTTTGTTTTTTCTAAATGTATGAATTCAATTGAAAAATATGTTAAGTTTAATATAATTGAATTAAAGCAGCCATAGGTTCGGGAGATTGTACCTATTGGTAATATAAATGTTTCTTCCACCTGCTGGCATCACTTTTAAACCTAGTTTCAAATCGTTCGAAACTTCAAATAGCTTTATCTCTCTCGTCAGAGAATTTACAAGTGCAGTTTAGACTGCTGTTTTTTTGTTTAATTTTTATACCAATACGCTCGCACAGTTTTCCTGATCCCTTTGGCTTTGTTTAGACACATTTCAAATTAAATAAATGAGATCAGTTCCCCAATTCGCTTAGCGGCCGGATTAGTTGCATGGTACAGGCCAATGTAGGTTATTTTAACTTTAAGTTGAATTTCACAAGCAATTGCTTGAAGATTTGGGTTGATTTAGTATTTTATGTGGAATGTTTTCTTTAATCAGCAAACACACACCTTGCTTTTATGTTTTGTTGGTGGGCCTATTTTTTAAAATATCCGACGTAATCTTTCGGAGCAATTTGGGGGGAGTTAAAGGGCACGTGTGTTTCTTGGAGCAATATTTTGCTGGGCTTATATTCTTTGATAAAAATGTTGAGTTCATCGAATTTGTTCATCCAACCTTTTATATTCCATTGTAGAATACCAAAAACTATATTTTGATGGGGCTGGCTACACGAACTTTTATTGCGTGAAGCAACGAAAGTGTGTTTGGTTTCTATCAGTATGCATTTTAGGAGGTTGAGTTGTGTTATTTATGTTTTCTTGTACGATTGATGGGTTTGGTATGATTAGGTTGTTAAGATTATGACTCTGCTGCTCCGATGTTGAACCATCCATGCTCTCTAAGGAGCAGGGACGTTTCAAAGCCGGACCAGCAGACTCGTGAACTTGGGCGTCAGTATTGTTTTTACATGTCGACATCGTCATTCGTGTCTAAATTGAAGTCATGGTTGTTTAGATAGCTGCTTGTATTTCTGATGGTAAAGACGATTCATTGGCTTGAAAGTTTGTTTTATTTGACTGCTCGGTGTTGGAGCCTGTAAGTGGTTTTTGTAAAGGGTGATTGTTGTTGATTTCTATAGGTTTATTTTTTGTTGAGTTTTTCGTGACTGAGTTAGTTGTTAGAGATGGTACTTTTATGGTTGGATTTATTGGTGAAGTTTGGGGGTTGGGCTCCATAGGTGCAGATGTAATGGGATGATTATGTTGTGCTCGATTATTGTCTGCGACTCTTTCTGCAAATGATCCAAAGGGGGCTGGTGTTGAGGAGAGTTTGTTCTTTATAAATTCGTTTTGCTTCTCCAACAGAGCATTTGTTTGTTGTTTTAATTGAGAGAATCTCTTTGGATTGTTTGTAGCTGGGACAAGTTTTTGAGGATGATGAGTGCGGTAGGGAACATTGTGCTCACATGACACGGGAGCAGACATCTGGCGAGTGAGGTGGAAGATTACAAGATACAACATTTGGTGGTGTGGCCACGGAGCTAGTAATTGCGGCAGCACAGAGGTTCGGTAAGTATTCCGACACTTTGGCGTTGTAAAATCCAATTTCAATTGCTTAGGGGGTCGGAAGAGGTCGAAGGTGAATAATTACAAACCAGATGGTCTCTGCTTCCCTTTATCGTTTTGTGTATTTGTAGACACTTGTAACGCCTTGGATTTTCATCTCTGTAATTATCTCTGTTTCGGGGTCATTAATTAAATAAGGAGGATAGGCAATACCTTTGGATTCGTGTAGGTGAACATGCAATTTAACTTCTACCGGACACACATTTGTGGGTTATTAGAATTGGATCTTATCGACAAGGTAGAGAAGTTGAGCAAAGAAGTAGTTTTTGCTTTTTGTTTTCCATTTGGTTGGATCTCGAAAACAGGTTCTATGCTGAAATCCCTATATCGATTAGCTTTATTTGGCCCGAAGGCCGTATTAGCACGTGAGCACTACCTTGAAGAGAAGAAAGGTTTGCGCCCTTATAGCAAAAATAAATAAATTAGACACACAGTATACCGAGGACGAAGCGAACTGTTCAGAGGCTAGTCGGTGACTGTAATAAATTTTATTATTAACGGGTCTAAAAGAATTGTTTTATTTAATGTAAGCCGAACAGTTTAGTCGGCCCTCTGGGCTGACGTTCGCGGTTTTTTTGGAATCCTTTTAAAGGATTTCCTTAACTGGCGCCCAAGTAGGGACAGGTTAAGAAGAAGTTGGAACACAACGGCCTTTCTAGTCTTAATAAAAATCCATTAATTAGCGGTCACATTCTGCTGTTACCATGGGAACACACTGGAGTTTGCCGAAAGGAGTAAAGTATATATAAGTGAAGAAATCGTGACATTATTAGGTCGCTTTCAAATATTAACGACAGCGACTAAACGGGGACGCCACGATCCTTTCGCTAAACCTGTCTCTAACAAGAATCCCGTAATAATATTTAAAATCGATATCCGTTTTAGCTCACCGGCGGATCTCACCATATAATTTAACGGGAATATGTGCTTTTTGTTCCTATAAGTGAAACTTTTAATAAGATTCCAAGCAAGGAAGGTGAAAAAAAATAAATAAATAATTTTTGTGAAATTTCTAAGGAAAGCTCATCGAAAAAATTTTAAAAAATATTTAAATTCATTAATTCATTAATCGTGAAATCAAAAAGAGGTTGATGAATCTCACTGAAAAAAAAAATATAAATTTTGAAGTGAAATTTCTAAAAAAAGCTCATAAAGAAAATTCGAAAAAATCTTTAAATTCATTAACTGTGAAATCAAAAAGAGATTAATCATTCTCGCTGAGGAAAAAAAATATATATAAAATTTTAAGTGAAATTTCTAAGGAAAGCTCATGGAGAAAATTCTTTAAATTCATTAATTAATTTGTTAACGAAAAATGGACGCCGTCACCAAATCAGCAACGGAGTTAATCGGAGCTGTCAATGTGATATTGAACCAGCTCAAGGACATGGATGAGCGTTTAAAGTCGCTTGAGCGAGGAAGTATTATAGAACTCGAAAGCAATCGTGCGAATGTACCTTACAGAGGCCGACCTGAAAGAGATAAGTCGACTCCCCGATTGCGTGAAGGAATTACAAACCTTCGACGGTAATACAATATGTGTCATGGATATATAACGTCGAGCGTATTTTGAAGGACTTCATCATAATTAGGAACAAGCCCTTGTACCGAGCTATTTTACAGCACATCCAGCAGAAAATCAGAGGTAGGGCCGATACAGCCCTAATTTCCTACAACATCTTCGATGACGATTGGGGAGAAATTAAAAGGATATTGTCTCTGCATTACGCAGATAAAGGCGATATTAGAACCCTCGAACATCAGCTCAACTAACTCTCCATCCTGATAGGACGAGCTTTACGCCACGGTAAATTATCAGTTCTTTCTGATAATTAGTAAGACTAAAACGGATTCTTATACGCAAGAAACCGTTGGTGTATTGGTAGTGACATACCGCAATAGAGCATTGGACGTCTTCATAAGAGGTCTCAACGGTGACGTCTCAAGGATGCTCATTGTGCAAAGACCGAAAACCCTATCAGAATCTCAACTTCCGGAACCACTCTATTCATGTGAATAATACGACAAACACAATTAAGGCCCCACTAAACCAAGCTTATAGGTGAGAAATCTTCACAAAAGGAAGGCGCATTCCGAGAACTTTTCTCGTTCACGAGGCTCCTCTCAAAAACAGCAAAGGTTATACAATCTTCAGACAGAGCAGGAGGCATCACTCGAAAGTCGAGACGAAGTGCCCGAAGAAGATCGTGGGGAACATCAGGAGATAACGCCTGAAGCCTACAATGAAGTAGCTGAGGTAAATTACAAGGAAGAGGTAAATTTTATAAGGGACGGCTATCCAGCGTTCCATACAAAGACTACTTCCTTAAAAACGGCACTGTGTTGAGCTTCCTTGTGGATACTGGGGCTAACAAAAATTCCATAAGCACACGCTTATCACAAGGTAGCAGCCGGTAGCCTCAACATCACCGAAAAAATCACCGGTAAATTTTTAGAAAGGGTCGAAATTGACTTTTTATTGACATTCTACGGTCTTCCAGGCTTGAAATCTTTTGATGACATAATCGGCGACGACACTCCAAAACAGCTAGGAGCTATTATTGATCTTCGGAAAGAATATCCTTATGTTATCGAACGGTGTACAAATTCCCCTTAAGAACAAACTATCCTCAGTAGTCAATGCTGTATTCGGCAAAGACTCTCTGAATTGGTAGAAAGGTACAACAGTGGTTTTGGCCCACTTAGTTCTAACGAGTTGATAAGAACCGCAGTGAGAGCAGAAATTAGAATCACCACCGACTGAAAGCTATCCGTTTCCTCTTTGCATGAGAAAGGAGGTGGACAAAGAAATAAAATAACTTTTGGCAGAAGGAATCATTCGTCCTTCTATAATCGCCTATAGCTCTCCGATTTGGGTTGTGTCGAAAACAACAAAGCCCACAGGAGACTTTAAACGATTGAACCTCATTACTATATCTGATGCATTCCCTAACCCGGACATTACCTCAACGCTCGCCAAGGCAAAATACTTCACCATGCTTGATCTTACTTCTGGATTTCACCAAATACCCATGCAAGAATCCTACATACTAAAAACCGCATTTTTCACAATGAATGGAAAGTATGAATAGCTTAGATTACCATTCCAGAGAATGATCGATAACGTACTAAAGGAATATATTGGAATTATATATTACGTATATATTGACGACATTGTCATCTTTGGTTGCGACATAGACGATATGCTAAATAACATTGAAACCATTCTTTCTCGTTTTCATGAGGTGAATTTAAAGGTTAACCTAGAAAAGACTCACTTTCTGGGAACAGAGGTCGAGTTTTTGGGATATGTCATCACCCTGGACGAGCGGACCCCAAAAAAGTTAAGGCCATCCAAAAAACACTGCCCCCGGGAAAACCTCAAAGATTTGAGAAGCTTTTTGGGCCTCACGTGCTATTCGTGATTACGCTAAAGTATCGAAACCTCTCACGAATTTAACAAAAGGCGGTAATGCCCAGATTAAAGCAAATCAATCCAAGCGAAGAGGCACTACAAGCTTAACGGCCTATTGACGTCATCCGAAGTTCTGGCTTTTCCAGATTTTGAAAAGGCATTTAACCTGAACACTGATGCTTCGAATTATGCAATTGGAGCTGTTTTGTCGCAAGACATATCAGGGCAGGACAAACCAATTGCTTACATCACGAGATCGCTCAACAAAGCCGAGGTAAATTACGCCACGAACGAGAAAGAGATGTTGGCCATAATTTGGGCCCTTGACAATCTTCGTTCGTATGTGTACGGAGCACAGAAGATACGGACCCACTAAAATTCGCTCTAGGCAGCAGGAAATTCAATGCTAAGTTGAAAAGATGGAAGGCTCACATCGAAGAGTACAACTACGAGTTGGTTTACAAACCAGGTGAATCAAACCAAGTAACTGATTCTCCTTCCAGACTAAAAAGACAGGTGAATCACTTGTCTGGCCTAGCACCATCTGGAACGACACTGAATTCTAAAAAGGCATACAATGGCTCAATTACCGACACAGCATCTAGCAATTCCTCAACTGATACTGCTGCGGAACCCGGTCCCCTAACGAAAACCACCAATGGAAGCGAATGCTCGATCGATACCGCCGGCGAAATTATCTACAGCGCGGCATAGGATAACTCTGACCTCTTTCCTCACGTGGGGGCCCCTTTGAATATAGTTCGCAGCCAAATTATTATTAGGGTTAAAAAAAGTTTAGAAATTTTCGAAGAACCTCGCCCTGATTTCTCCCGCCATAATGGCAAAATAAAGCTCACTGACATTCTACAAAAAGAACCTTAGACCAAATATCATTAACGGTGTTAAGATTCCAGAGACACATCTAGGAATGCTACAAGAGGTATATTGGGAAAACTTTAGTAACTATAAGGTTTGCATAACGCAAAGGATAATAGAGGACGTAACAAGCGACAATACCTATAAATCGCGCCTTTCCTATAAATCGAGAGCAGACGTGTTTTTAATAGTGTCGTGGGGTGCGCACTTTTGTAATACCTAAAGTTCTTTAATTCGAATATTTTTTTTTAATTACAAGTAAATCGCTATGAACTGTTCAAGTTGTAAAGAAATAATCGATCGAAGTGATCTTTCTAAAATAGAGTGTAGTGATTGCAAGCATTATTTTCATTGTACCTGTGTTAATATACAGCAAGCGGACTTTGAATATATGTGCTCTAACAATAAACCTTTTCGCTGTGGCAAATGTACATCACTCCGCCGAAAATCGCAACAACAACATCAACCCGTAGCTAAACAAAATGCAGCAGCTGTGCCAACACAGCCAAACCAGCAGCACATAGGTGTGGGAACTACTAAACTACAATCAAGAGCAGTAAAGAAACCAACAACAACCACTACACTAAACAGCGGAACAGCGTCAACCAGCAGCGTCAACATGCGACAAGTGCAAGTGCAACTACTGTGGAGCAGACACAACATGCTAGCGGGAGCAGCAGTCCAATAACCCTTCAACTGCTTTATGAAGAGATTCTCAGTCTAAAAAAAATTAACATTGACTTTCTCCATACAGTACAACAGCTGGAAGATGAAAATGCCACATTGAGAGCGAAGATTACGAGCTTGGAAAATAAACTGAACTGGAGAGAGCAGAAGCAGATGGAGAGCGTAATTGAAATTATTGGTGTGCCTGAAGTAAATAACAACAATGCTGTAGAGTGCGCAAAAAATTTTTCGTGACGCTTTGAATGGTGATGAAATCCAAAGCTGTTATGTTAAACGCATCAACAATATAAATACAACTTCGAATCCCAATGAGACGAAAAGAAATATTTTATGTATCCACCTATCCTCTATTGAAGTCAAGCAGAAGATTATAAGAAGCAAAAAAACCGCGAAGAAAGCTCTTAATATATTTTTATAATACGATTTAACAGCAATTGAAAATTAACATTATGAATAATAGCTTCGATCTTATAAACGACAACATTACCATTAAAACCATTAATCGTATCTATGATAGTATGTTTTATTGTAATTCTAAGAATGAGATACCAGTTTCATTGTTCATCAAAACATTAGAAGTATGCGACAAAATTTTGATTTGTTACTCTGTAATATTGAAGGTTATGTGAATTTGCCAGACCTAATTTTTTTGTCCGTGATATGGATTTATTCATGCGAAAAAGAAGACTACAAAATCCCAATCTACGAGTTTTACGCTAACACTAATAATTCGTATTCTGCGGGAGGTGTACTCTTATTCGTCAGTAATTCATATTTGCGTAATGATGAGTTTAAGGTTGACTGTTATAGTTTGAATAGTGCTGATATCATAAAAATCTCCTGCGTCATTTGCAAGGAAAATTTTAACATTATTTGTGTGTATAGAGTTCAGTTTATGTCTTTACAATTGTTTTTAGAAGAGTTTACAGTTTTCTTGCGCAATGAAAATACGGCGAATCTTATTATTCTTGGCAACTTTAATGTGGACACTTTAAGTTGTTACGCTGTAGTTGACACATATGAATTCTTAATGGCAGAGCACGGTTTAACATCGTTCATTAATGAACCTACAACTTTAAGAAATTAGAAACTAATCTTTGCGCGGGAGTTAACTTTGATCTGGAAACTACTGATCATTGTTTGCCCGGTTTAGTGTTAAGTATCTTTAACAACAAAAGGTCTATTGTTACCGCTCCTCTTAAAGTAACTAAAATAAACTACAGGCAACTTAACGATAAGTTGCTGCGTGAAAGTTGGGAAGAAGTCTACACCATTAAAAATGCTTCACAGGCGTATGAACAATTCTTAAAAATTCTAGTTGGTCATATTGATATCTGTAGTTTTTCCATCGAGCACAGAAAATCGGAAACCAAACTTAAAACCTGGATGAACAAATCTCTTCTCAAAAAAAATAAATAAATAACCTTGTTTTGAAAAGACGTTATAATCACATGTGCCAACAAATTAATAACGAAATTAAAATCTACCGTGATAGTTACTATCAAAGTAGAATAAGAAATTCACAAGGAAATCTTAAAAAAGAATGGGATAACCTCCCAATAGCATTATTAATGGTAAAGCTAAAAACCATAGGAAATCAATTGTTCTAAAAAATGAGAATGTTGAAATCACCGATCCCACAGCAGTTGCTAACGAGTTTAATGACTACTTTGCTTCAGTGGGACAAACATTTTCCCACCAGACCTTCCAAGCGTCTGCAGCTGTTGCTCTGCATCTGGCCTAGGGGACCACACACCTGTAAGGAACAGCTTCTTCTTTGAACCCATTGCACGGCTTGAGCTGTTAAAAACAATAAACCGTCTCAAAAATTCAAATTCTTGTGGTAACGATGGTATTTCTAACATTGTAATGAAACAAATTGCCCTTAATGTCGTTGATATTTTGGCTCATATTTTTAATTTGAGTATGTTTTCTGGAAATTTTCCAGATTTGTTACAATGTGCCATTATACTTCCTATTTATAAAAAGGGCAACAGACAAGAGAAAAGCAATTATAGACCCATTTTCTTACTCCCTACAATATCGAAGATATTTGAGAAAACCGTTAAAAGCAGAGTTCTGAGTATCTTAATGATATAAAATTCTTCAGCGAAAGGCAGTTTAGGCTTAGAGAAAGCCTCTCTACGGAACATGCTATCCTAGACTTTTACGCAGTTGTTTACAAAGGACTTGATGTTAAAAAATGTTGCGCCGGACTCTTTGTAGATATTATAAAAGCCTTCGACATGGTAGACCACACCATTCTCTTTGAAAAATTGCATTCTGCGGGATTTCGCAGTTTTATATTAGATTGGTTAACATCTTATTTAAAAAACAGAACGCAAAATGTAAAAATCGGGAATAATTTAAGTAATTCAAAAATAATCAATATAGGTGTACCCCAAGGATCCGTTCTTGGACCTATTTTGTTCCTAATATATGTCAACTCTATTTTTGCAATCCCATTTATTGGTAATGTAAAGGCTTTTGCCGATGATTTTGCATTTGCATTTGGATCAACCAACCGTTTGAATCTAGTTGCTGACATAAACCGCGACGTTCACTTGCTCAGACTCTGGTTCACCAAACACAAGTTAGTAGTAAGCAATAAGACTAAATTGATGTATTTCAGTTTAAAAGTGAAAGATTCCCCAGACTTTGACATTGTATTTCATGCATCTACCTGTTGTAGACATAGCGTGCTAAACTGTGTTTGTGATGTGCAAAATTCCAATGTCCTATATGACGAAAATATTAGCTGCAGCTCGAATTGCTTCAAAATAAAATTAGTCGAGTACTATAAATATCTAGGTGTTGTTATTAATCGAAATTTGAGTTGGAGCGAACACATCTCAAGTTTGAAAAAGTATCTGCAATTTTCTCTACGCATCTTTTACCATCTTAGGAATTACTGCTCTACACAGACCCTAAAAACAATTTACTTTGGGATTTTTCACTCCAGACTGGAATAAGTATGGAATAAGCGCATGGGGAGGTACATACCTCAATAAACTACAGCAGCTGAATGTCCTACAAAAGTCCGCAATAAGAAAAGTATGCAAATCAGCTCGCCTAACCCACTCCATAGAATTACTTAGAAGAATGAATATCCTGCCTGGTGGCTATATGCAGAGCCCTATATCTGACACCCATAATCTACGAAGCAATACTGGTACCGTCTTACATATTCCACCTTTTCACACATCAAGTATTAGGAACTTTTTCTCAATTTTTTCCTGCAAGCTATTTAATAGTCTACCCGAGGATATACGAATTATTAGAACTGCATCTGTGTTTCTAAAAAAAGTAAAATCGTGGCTTCTTGCGGTTAATCACAATGAAATCGAAATTTTGTTACGCTTCATTATTTGAGTTCTTTCTTAATTTTTAACTTTTAATTTTATGAATTTATGTTAGCTCTTATTGATATATGGTATATATTTCTTTGTAAACAATTGAATTAAAAAAAAAAAGTAATGTGTATATATACACAGAAATGCTTGTCCACCCCACAGTGTAAACTTTGAAGTGGCATTTCTCTATTTATTTTCACAAAATAAAAATGTCACTAACTATTCTCCAAATTAGGATATATATGCATAATAAGAAGTGTTAGCAACTTAAAATAGATTACCGAATTGAGAATAAAGAACTAAATAAAGAAAAAATAAAAATAAAACAATAGAGTTCTGCAACTCATTGCGGAGGAACACAGAAGAGCTCACCGGAACGCTAGGGAAAATAAAGAGCTGCTCGAACGATATTATTTTCCGAAAATGAGTACCTTGCGAACAAATATGATAGGCATCCAATGAATCCAGAGCTCCGTGCGACTCCTGTACCATCGTATCCTTGCGAGATACCTCACATGGATATAATGTAATTGCAGAATGAGAAATACATTAGTTACATCGACAAATATTCCAAGTTTGCCAAGTTGTTCCATATTAAGGACAAATCGTCCCTATATCTAAGGAATAAAATAACAAGAATCTTGCATTACTTCATTGTGCCAAAAATTCTAGTTACCGACAACGAACGTAGTATCCTCAGTCCAATAATACTAGACTTCATAAAAATGTTGGGCATAGAACTCTACATGATCCCCGTACAACGCAGTGAGGTCAATGGTCAAGTAGAACGATTGCATTCTACCGTTCTAGAAATCTACCGATGTCTGACAGCGGAGTTCAAGGACTTTAAAATAAAGGAAATACTCAATATAGCTGTTGACAGGTATAATAATACCATCAGACATTTTCTACAATAGAAGCTCCAAGGTTAACTACCAAGGTATGGTGAAATTTCGCGCAAAAGTCTTCCACGAGTTGGGAGCGGAAATTGTAAAAAAAAAAACAAAGAATCAGTAATAAGCGTCATAATATAAAGAGCCATTCACCCAAAAAATATAAAAAAGGTGAAATAATCTATATAGTTGGTAAAAAAAATTCAAGGCAAAAATAAGCCTTTGTATTAGAAAGAATTCCTAGCAAAGGACAATAAAGTAACCATCCTCACGACCAGTGGTCGAAGAATTCACATAGCTCACATAAAGAATATTTAAACTTGCTCTATACACCTACAATGCACCTATAGCCATACCGTACATAGCACAAACATGAATTATATGTAAACTTTAAGAAATACTACTCTAATTATAAGAACTATAAATTAAGACTGGGATTGTATATTTTAGTTAAACATTTAAATTAGATTTCAATACAAATACAATTGTCACAGAACCGAAAGGATGTTTTTTTTTTGCTGTTTTTATTTAAAACCTTTAATTTCAACTTTCGCATCACACTAAACTTGCGACGAACATACCCGTGTGTCCACATACATATATCGATCCACGAAAAATATTTGCATATCTTATCTCCTTAGCTGTAACTGAGGTGTTTCAAATCTTCAATTAAAAGGAACTTATAGTTTCTCTGAAAGAGAGTAAGGGCTGGATCGTTGATGGCAGTTTCAAGCTGGTACATACCATTGGCCTAGCGCAATTTGAACATCTGTTAGCTGAAGTGACCAACGCCACAAACAACCGCATTAAGGACGGAGACACAAAACGCATAATCGAATTTCATTTACGACAGGTAAAAGGACGTCTTTATTCACTGAAGGCAAACCAACGAGGAAGGCAAGATCCATCAATTGGTTGGGAACTGCTTGGAAGTGGGTGGCTGGCAACCCCGATGCCATGGACTGGAGCGATATCCTCCGGAGTGAGGAAGCTATAATTGAAAACTGTAAACAACAATATAAGATCAATGAGAGAAGATCAACTTAGTCATAGGGAGATGTGAGAACGGCATTAAATTCTGAAAGATTTGAGCGGGATATTTTGGATGAAATACTTGTCGTTAAATGAGAAATAAATGAGATTGTTCGAGCCTGTCAAATGGCTAAAGGCGGTTTGATTAATACAAATCTCCTGGAAACAGAGGAAATCAACAAGGTTATCAATGAACTGGAAACCTTACCGTACACTAATGAAATAGAGGCCATCGATTATGTAACACCAAAAGTAGGAAAAGATGAATACAATATAACTAGACCATCAATAATAGGAAAGAAGATTCATCTGAAATTCAAGAAGGTTCTGATCAACCATGAGGTAACATTGTGTCAAATCTAATTGCCTATCAATTAACAACTCGACGATCTGTGAGGCCAAGGCTCTAGAAATAATTCCTGAAGAAAGCTGTGCGGCAAGGCTGCTTAAAGGAGGACCCACAACCTGCAACTAATTAAGGACGACACCATTTTTGTCACCAATTTTACTGGCGAATTAACTTCTAACAACATTTCGAGGCCTCTTACGGGTACCTACATAATGCAAATACACATCGAAACGCCCAGTTGAAGGGTAGAACCTTTACAAGTTCCACAGCCACAGTTCTGCAAGCCCTTCCCCGGCATTGATGAACATCACAAACCGCAACCAAATGATCGACTTGGGATACGTTCATGGACTTAGCATTCAGAACATAGAAGTTCTAGGAAACTTAGCTAAAGAATTTAAAATATCTATATTTACTGAGATTGTAATCTTCTTATGTGTGGCATCCGTTGTTCTCACCATTTGGTGGAAAATACACGGAAGATCAACATCCCCACAATTTCATCCTCTAACCTACCACAAGCCTGCCCTGCAGGCCATCAAAGGATCTACGGGGCGTAGATTTTTAAAGGTGGAGGGGTTATCAAATATGCACCGCCTTAATTTTGCGGAAGAAAGACATACTTAATGCCTTGTTGAGTCCCCTTTAAGCCTTTTAACTTCTTTAAGCCGGTCGGGCATGGAATGCGTCAACTTTTCCAGAAATTCACTTGCTATTTCATGCCATTCCGCTTAAAGTAAGGCTTTTAACTGAGACTTTGATGTAATGACATGTTTTCGTAAGCAGTTGTGTAAATGATCCCAAAGACATTCTGTTGGATTAAAATCGGCGCTTTCTAGTGGTGTCACTAACACGTGATGGACTCTATGTATCAACCACAATTTCACTCTTTGAGCTACATGCTTGGGATCGGTGTTCTGTTGGATTAAAAATCTTTCGCTATAACCATTTTTTGCGTATTTTCTTTCGCTTTGCAGCGGCATGTGTTTTATGTAAATGGACTGCCAGAACTGTCGATGACTTCTGAAACAGACATGCCAATCGTAAAGCATTGCCTACTTTAAAATCGGTCAAACGATAGCTTCAAACAGTGGCCGTTTACGAACTTTTTAAGTAAGTTGGTATTTTAAAATTGTGATTGTTGACGATAGATAATTTTTTTGAAATCTAGTAACTCATGTAAGTTAATCGCAATATGCCGTGTAATTTAGCATGTTTTTTTTTCATTGTAAGCTAAATGGGTCCAGGCACACACATATTTAAAAAAAAAAAACAATCGGTTAATTCTCTGTTGTACCAAGTGAATATATAAACCACAAATTTTGTTTATTTTGTTTATTGTTTGTTGCTCTTACCAATATTTTAAAATCAATTTTGCTAAAGGTTTGTGTAAAGTTATATTTCTGCAAATAAATAAAGCAGTCAAACTAAAGTTAATATAATAATTGAATTACATATATGTATGCATTTTCCATCTATACATATTTCGGACAGCAGATTTATTCATGAAATGTAATTTAAATTTTTTCGGAACCTACTCCCCTAATGAAAGCATTCATGATAAACCGAAAAAATTGCCCACACCGTGGTGAAATGAACAAACGTCAATATTTTATTGAAGAAGTAGCAAAAATGTAAATAAAAAAGTTTCTATTGTTTTTATTTATAAAATTATTACATTTTTAATTTTCAAACCATTAAATATGGGAACAATTAGGAGATGCGGTTTGGAATATACATGGAACATATCCGTTTGTACCAACGATGTCTTCGGTCAGAAACGTTTTTACCCTGATGGACCTGACTTCGTCATTATTCTCACCGAGCTGTTTTTAAAACGACGACAAGGCGGAAGTGGAGTCATGATTTGGACAGGAATATCATATCAAAATAAGACTAAATCCGTAAGCGATAGGATGAAAAGTGACGACTACTGTAAATTCTTCGACGAAGAGATCGTGTATCATAACCAAGAAAAATTCGGCGTAAATTTTAACCTGCAATAATATAATGCAGCAATCCACACAGATCGGGAGGTGAAAGAATACTTCGAGCGTAATATCGTCTGTGTTCTTGACTTGTCAACATTGTCTACAGACATGAACATAATTGAGAATGTATACGGATATCTCTCCAGAGCCGTCTTCCAAGGCGGACGAAAATTCAATAACGTAGCAGGCATTGAAACAAAAGTTAATTAAAAAACTGTTTAAAACTCTTCGTTAAAATTTTTTAGAAGTTGTAAGTAATGAGGGGGTAGTTACGAACTACTAAAAAAATAAAACCATTGCCTTTATGGCTCTAAATTTTGTTTTTAAAAACAAACCAATTCCGTCTCAACCAATTGTCGAGGATAATTAGGAACAAATTGCAAATTCCAAGAATATTAAAGGAAAACGAGGATTTATGTTGATTAAAATTTTTCTTGGAAATTGGTAATGTTTACGTAACAGTAATATTTGCAGCACATACGGAACAAAATTATCGAGAAACACTGAAATCAGGGGGTGTCAGCTGTCTAGGAGTGTACTATCCGATTTCGGTAATAATTTTGTAACAAAATTAAATTCAAATAGGCCAGATTTGTTTAAATCTTTTAAAAAATCATAAATTACTGTGCCAAGCTTCTCGCCCAACTCCTAGCGACATTCATGCATGTTTAAGTAAAGACCGCAGAATAGGACCTATGTTTAGAAAAAAAAGTGAGAAATGTACATTTCTCCTTCCTCAAAGTCTATCCTGGATCTTAAAGAGACAATGAATTTCAGATTTTAAAGGGTTAGTAAAACAATGCGGTTTGAATGATGTTCACTAAAAACAAACAAATCTGGTAATAACGTTTAATAATCATATGCTTCCCACACATAAAAAGCTGATGAAAGATTAACCAGAAAATGACTATAAACGCTTAAGAATGTATTACATGTTCACCAATTTTTACACAATACATTTTAAATAAAATCAAAATGAAACTAATGATAAATGTCTTTCCGAAATAATAGTTTTTTGTTTTTATATTGAGACACCTTTTTTATGATTTAGCATATACCTAATAGATATTTTTTTGTTTTTCTATTTAAAAAAAAAGATGTATGTATGCATATACTCGTACATAGAATTCGAAATTTCAGACCAAAACTATGTAATTTAATTGTTTTCTTTTAAGTTTTTTCAAAAGTAAATAAAAAGAAATCCAAAATAACTTGACCTATCATGTACTCTACTAAATTTATTTATTTAAATATCATTTTTTATTTATTTATATTATTATTTTGTTTGTATACAAAAATGGTGAAATTAACACCACTGCCAACTGTTGATTAAATGAAGTTTATTTATGACACAGGTTCTTAGATGTTGGCAACTCAAACGCGTAAAGTAATAAATGGAAAAGTAAGACGAACCATATTTGTACTTCTTAACAAAAACAAACTTGTTTGCACTTTATTAAATTTGTGTATACTTCTAATATCTGTGTTTTAAAAAGATTAATAAGTTTTACAATTCTTAAGAGAAATATTTATTGAATACGCAAAAAAATCCATTTGCTCATTTAATATTTTAATTATTTTAGCCAAACTGATTGGCAATCGAGGCAAGGATTTTTCGTTTTAATTTTATTCTATGTAAATTAAATGTATTAACAATTTTTTTTTATCTTTTTTTTTTGCTTTTGTTTTTGTTTAATAATGACTCGTTTGAAATTAAACGCGATGAAAGATGCCAAGTTTATATGCCTGCTGGACAATAACGTAACGTAAAATGTTTACTCTTAAGTAAAGAACTAGAAGAAAATCCGATTCTGTCGGCTTAATGATTGAGTAAGTGATATTCCATACATTTTTTAAAAGCATTACTACAACTACAAATATTTTCATTTTGCTTTGTTTATTGTTGGCAATTCTTTTGATTAAATTAGTGAATTTAACATTATCACTGACATTTTTATTTTTATATCTTCTTGATTTAGTATTACTACTAAAAGAAATGTTATATTTATTTGTAATACCAATATTATTGCTAACGCCAGCTATATTACCATAATCTTGAAAGGTGGTAATAGTATTATTATATTTATTATTCGTATTGCAATGCAATCAAGATAATTGTTTTGCAACAATAACGCCTGGTCGACATTGTTTAAGTGACGCTGTTGTTATTGTGATATGTGATGGTGATGCAGCTATGGGTACGGATGTTGGTGGTACTGCTGTTTGCACTTTAACAATTGTGGTAGGTATCGCAGAACTATTTGTTGATATTATACTGCTTACTGGGTTGTTATTATTAGCAATCATCTTATTGGTGCTGTTATTTTTACTAGAAATAGTTGTGTTTACTGTAGTACTGCTGGATGGTTTCGTTACAGTTGAAGTTGTCAAAGAATTATCTCCGGCTGGTGTTACTGCAACAGTTCTTCCCCTAACAACAGTAACGACATTAGCTGCACCAATTTTTGGATTTTTTATTTGAAGGAACGGACTTAATTCAGCTATTGTATTTCGCTGTTGCTGTTGTTGTTGAAGTGGTTGAACGGTTTTGGACACCATTCGTTTAGTAGTCAAAGCCAGAGGAGATTCTTGGGATTTTTGGGATTTCTTTTGTTGACCAGCACTATCGCCAAATAAATGGTCACCTTCAAGGTGTCGAATTGCTTCGACAATTGTTTCCAAGTTTTGCCGTGATCGTGTTAATCCAATTGGATTGCCGCCCGATTTTTTTTGGTTAGGTTGCTGTTCCTTTTCTGAGTTAATCTTCATAACAGTCTCATTGATGCGTTTTACCTCAACTTTGGGTTGGGCTTTAATTGCTGCTTGTAATATTGGTTGTAAAGAAGAACTGTCGGCATATTTACCTTGGGATTCTTTTGTTAAAATTATTTCTTCTTTGATATTATCATCAGTTATGATTTCAGTGCAATCCTCGTTTATTTCTTCAATAGAAGAGCACACTAAAACTCCTGTTGTCTCATTTTTCTCGTTTAAAGATATATATGAAACAGGGCATTCCTCTTCTTGATAGTTTTCAGTTTGTTCTATAAATTCACGAGTGATATAATTTTCACTGCACAACTGTCTTTTAATTAATCGAAGTTCTTCTTCTATGACAGCTCGAGATCGACGTTCTTTTTCCAGTTGTTTTTTGAGTTCTATCAACTCTTTGGAACTTTGCGTTATGTAAGCGTTTCCGTGAGCAGCCTTTGCTAAATTAAAAGATATTCCGCTCGTAGCATTACTGTTTTGTAGTAGAGTCGTTGGTTCCGGTGAAACTGATCCAAGACCTTCGTCAGAGGAATCGGATATTGTTTGCAATGATAAAACATTATCTGTCAGCTTGTGTTTTTTAATTGCACTGCAGCCGTCTTCCACATTTCCGCTACCAATTCCATATCCGCTCAATGCTAATTCATGCTGACCTAATGTTCGTTTTAATTGACTATTTTGGGCAAGAAGTTGAGTTTTTTGATTTTCCAAATCGCAAATGTATTGCGATGTTTGTTGTAAAATTGCCGCCTACAAATAAATGAATTTTTAGTTAATCATATTGTACAAAGTTCAATGAGTAGATATATAATTTTATTAAAAGAAAGTATGATATATGCCATATATACATGGATATCTCAATATCTCCTAAAACGAGCATAACTGATATTTATATAAGAAAATACTGTGATAACCACTTAAATGTGAGAAGCGACATCTAGCAGAAAATGTCGAAGACCAGAAGATTTCGATATTGGAATAACAAAGTCTCGACGGACGCTGGATGGCGAGGATTGTTCTCGAAGTATGTCATTCGAGTATAAATACCAGCATCCCAAAGGTATGCAGTTAGTTCTAAAGTGTAATTTGAAGTGTTAATTAGGAGAAGTGATTAAGTGGTTTAAGTAAAAGATAAGAAAAGTATAAGTGGTTGAGAAATTGAATTGTACTGAGAGAAAGAATTAAATAGTGAATTGTAACTGTACTGAATAAAGGGATTTGTATTGAAAAGAATAAGTTCTATCATTTGTACCCACGCAAACATTTTACATTAGTGTCAGAAGTGGGATAGGACTTATTGTGTGTAAAAAAAAAAAAAAGTGTTTTTTTTGACTATTTGAAAAAGCTAGAATGGGTCGAAAACTATTGCAGTTGACCATCGTCCAACTCAAATCCGAGTTGAACAAGAGAAGCCTCAGCGCCAGTGGAGGAAAAAGTGACCTGGTGCTCCGTCTTCAGGAAGCTTTGAACAACGAGGGACATGATCCTGATGCATATTCCTTTGATGTTGACGAGGATGAACAGACAAGTACCGGCAATGACATGGCTGCAATGATGCAACTCCTCTTATTAAAAATGGACGAACAAAACAAAAAAATGGACGAACAGAAGAACAGTCTCGACCAACAAAAGAAAAATCTGGAAGAACAGAAGAACAGTCTGGAACAAAAAATGGACGAACAGAAGAACATTCTCCAGAACAGTCTGGAACAAAAAATGGACGAGCAGAAGAGCAGCATTGAACAAAAATTCAACGAACAAACCAACAATCTGCACGGTCTTCAACAGAAAATGGATGAACAAAAGAATAATCTGGAAGAACAAAAGAACATTCTCCAGCAAAAATTCGAAGAAATCGATGACAAATTTGAAAGAATAGAGAAGAACGTTGATGACAAATTTGATAGAATAGAGAAGAACGTTGATGACAAATTTGATACAATAGAGAAGAATGTTGGCGAAAAATTCGAAGAAATGGACAGCAAAGTTCAGCAACTGGCAAAAGAGCTCGACACAGTGCGAAAACAGAAACTGCGAGAATGTTTTTTAAGCGGGCCAAGGAGAAAAGATTTGAAGCCTCCCTCATTCGATGGCCAGACCTCATGGTCTACTTATAAGAAGCAGTTTGAAATGGCTGCCTGTGCAAACGACTGGGACAATGAGGAAAAGTGCTTTGCCCTAGCAATGGCCTTACGCGGTCCTGCGGCAGAATTGTTACAAACAATCGATATCGAAAAGAATAGAGACTATATGGCTTTAGTGCAGGCTATGGAGAAACGGTTTGGGGATAGCCACATGCGGGAAGTTTACAAGGTTCAATTGCAAGGCCGTATACAGCAACGAGGAGAAACACTGCAACAGCTCCAAGCAGACGTGAGTAGACTGGCATATTTGTCATATCCCACCGCAGGCCAAGAAATAATCGACGAAATGGCAAAGGATGCATTCATCAGGGGAATTGCAGATTTGAAGCTACAATCAGCAGTAAGGATGGCCGGGAAAAGAACCCTTGCTGAAGCACTTGCCTTCGCTCTGGCGATGGAAGAATCCAATCAGGCTTCCAAAGGAATGCATTTCGTCAGGGAAATAGTATCTGGTGAATGCTCCTGCTCAAGACCAACTACTATGCAACGAAATATCCCGCGGGAGAGACGAAGGATGCGCTGCTGGAACTGCGATAAAGTAGGACATCTGCAAGAGCATTGTAAAGAACCAGTACGACGAGAAGGCTGCCTGCACTGGGGTTACAGGCAAATAGAAAGAAAAACCAGCAGAAACGGTTACCGGAAGTGTTTGCCATCCCAAATCAAGAGGCTAAGACCGTAGCCGAACAGATAGTCAACAACTGGGTGAGCAGATTTGGGGTCCCAATGGAGCTGCACTCTGATCAAGGGCGAAACTTTGAATCAAAAGTCTTCCAGGAAATATGCCAATATTTGGGAATAAGAAAGACAAGGACAACGCCACTACACCCTCAATCTGATGGAATGGTCGAGCGATTCAATCGGACCTTGAATGAGCATCTATCTAAGGTTGCCAGCAACTGCCAGCGGGATTGGGATCGACACATACCCCTCTTCTTAATGGCCTACCGAAACGCGGTCCATAGCTCAACAGGGCACACACCATCCGAGATCTTATTTGGTCAAACGATTCGGTTGCCAAGTGAAGCAAAATTCGGATCCCCACCGACGGAGCCCAAAGAGGTGAACGAGTACGTGAATGACTTACGCAGCAGGATTCGTAAATTGCATGAAGACACCAGAGAAAAGATGAAGCTAGCAAACAGCCGCATGAAAAATAGTGTAATAACCACTTAAATGTGAGCAGCGACATCTAGCAGAAAATGTCGAAGACCAGAAGATTTCGATACTGGAATAACAAAGTCTCGACTGGAGAGTGGAATCGAATTTTCTAGCAAATTGGAAATTGTATGGGACGCTGGATGGCGAGGATTGTTCTCGAAGTATGTCATTCGAGTATAAATACCAGCATCCCAAAGGTATGCAAATCAGTTCTAAAGTGTAATTTGAAGTGTTAATTAGGAGAAGTGATTAAGTGGTTTAAGTAAAAGATAAGAAAATAATAATAAGTGGTTGAGAAATTGAATTGTACTGAGAGAAAGAATTAAATAGTGAATTGTAACTGTACTGAATAAAGGGATTTGTATTGAAAAGAATAAGTTCTATCATTTGTACCCACGCAAACATTTTACAATACAAAATTACGTATCCAAAACATTATCTGCAAGAAAAATATGCAGTACGGAAAAATATCGAAATTCTATTCTGCAAAGAACGCAATAGTAAATGCGCGGAAATCTAACTGCAAGATTGGTCACATATTGACAATAATAGGGTGCAAATCGAGAAAAACCTCATCGAACATCTCAAGAGAATTTTTCCGGAAATAGGCAGATATCGGTAATGAAAACTATCCATTATATTATTTTTTTTTTTAATTGAGGCTTTATCTGATGAAAACATTATTTATTGGATAAAATATGGCGAACTATGTGTATGGCACATATCTTTAAAACATAACAAGTGGTTCGAAAAGTCCCGAGACGACATCTAGATGGCGTCTAATAACATAGCCATACGATTTTTAGTTAGTACCAACCTTCAAACGATACATGTCAAAATTTGATGACATTTCGACCATTAGTCATCAAGATATTGAAGTTTTAGTAACGCACCCTTTGATATTTCGTATGTTGACGAAACAATGTTATTTGCTGGAAAAACACACCGTTAAAACTCAAGAATGGTTTGAGAAATATTATAAGGAATCTGCTCTGTCGAAAGTAACCATTTTCGCTGGTTTGATGGATTCAAACGCGGTTGTACAGACACAAGTGATTCTGAACGCTCTGGGCGACCGAAGACGGCGGGGTTGGAATGCTATAATTTTAAATTTAAGACATATAATTTCCATATCAAAACAATGTTTTTTTACATCTTTTTGGTATAGTTCTTTACTTTGTTTTGTAATTAGTAAATGTACGTAAGCTTAATATTTTGTTAGTTTTCCTCTGTTTTTTTAAACTCTGGTATGAATACTCGCAATTTATCCCTGGTACTATATTTTATCTTTGATGGTAGTGTCATGTGTCATTATTCCACACATCCTCGATATTTTCTTTCAAGATTTATGTTGTTTGATTCTATCGAGCATAAACTTTTGCTTTTAAGTATCCCCAACAATCTCGATGATTTAAATCTGGAGAATTGCCGGACGAAGGAAGAATGTTAACATTTCTCGAATTTATGAAATTTATACTTTTTTCGGAAAATGGAATAGAAAGAAAAAAAATGTTTGGGCTCAGTGGCAATTTCGCCCCATGAGTGGCATCCAACATTTAATGGGGAGACTAAATTCTTAGTGGAAGTTGGCTTGTTGTTGATTTCTAGTCAACTACTCATCTCATTTGATTTTCGTTAAGATAGAATATTTTCTAAGATAGCCTAGGCTTAAGAATTAGATTTATACATGAAAGCATAACATAAATTACAATAATTAATGAACGCTTATTAATCGGTAATTTTAGAACCAAATTATGTATATTAATATTTGGACTTACATTTTAGATAATGATTTGTTTAAATTATTATATTTATATAAATAGTTTGCTCTGATAAAAAAAAAATAATATTGTAAAATAAAAGTAAAGCCAAAAGTATAAGCCAATATTTTGAGGTTTTAGACAGACAGGTGAGTCCCCAATTCTCTCTAGAAACATCGTTTATCCCCTATTCTTCTCAGGAGGAGTTTTAGAACCGGAGAGGATTGATAAAAAACTGGCGTTAAGATGTATGGCAAAAATGTCTCGTATGCAAAATGGGTCGCTATCTCATTGATAAAGGACTTTTGTAATTTATCAAAAAGACAAAAAGACACATTAATTGCTGCATGATGTTGCATAGCATTGTGTGAGCATAGTGTGAAGTTATTATATGCAACAATGAGTTCTCTGCTGTTGGAGTAGCTACCATTTGTGTGACCCACAAGGCTCGAAATGTACGCTCTACCAATAATAGTGTTAATATGCTTGTCCCAACTTACGAGTCTTATTATTATCATTTTGACTTAAGGGGATATAAGAAGAGCCAGTTTTCTGATGACCACTGATGAGGCTAAGTGGGCACCTTTTCTACAATTGGACGTCGTCCGAATACACTAAGGACAATGAAGCTCATTTATATACAATGAGAACAAAAGTGGACCAAGAATCGATCACTGTGGAACAGCTCTGAATGTGGGAAGGAATTCTGAAATACAATCATTAACCACTACAGCATGTTTTCGGAGCGGAGCCGTTAGCGGAGGGGCGAAAATGTGTACAGCCTTGAGAGCTTCCCGCACAAATTGCGTGATCTACTGTGTCAAAGGCTGTTGAAAAGTCCAAAGGTACCGGGTCATCCATTTTGTGGTTTCAAAAACTCATTTATATGTTGAATTTTCATTTCAATATATTGTTTGCCATTATGAACGGAATATAACATCTTTAAAATGTCCTCCACGGGAGTTTTTGCAGGACTTGATTCTGACAAGGTAATTGACGATGACTTTTTGACATATATCGGGGAATAACTCGGTCATAACTGGACGAATATTCATTTTCAAAGCATCAAGAATTTGCGGATTGTGTGCACAAGCACGATCTTTTACATAGCCTCACAAAAAGAAATCCAACGGCCACAAATCACACGACCTTGATGGCCAGTTCACATCATGACTTGTGACTTGTCTAGGCAATTTTTTGTTTGCAATAAAGCCAAAACGGGTCGTGTTGTATAAGATATAGCACTGTCTTGTTGAAACTACATGTCTTCCACATCCATATCTTCGATTTGAGGCCAAAAAAAACTTCGGTTAAAATTTGGCTATAGCGATGAGAATTGACGGTGACGGTTACGCGTTCCTCATTTTCGAAGAAGTGTGAACCAATGACAACATCAGACTAAAATGCACACTATACAGTGATTTTTTGTGGATGCAGGGGTCTTTCGACAGCTACGTGTGGATTTTCACTCCCTCATATGCGACAATTTTGTTTGTTAACATATCCACGAGTGAAAAATGAGCCTCACCGCTGAAGAAAATGTTGTGTGAAAATTGGTCATCCAAACGCTGATGTTCAAGCACCCAACCGGCGTATGTTCTACGCAGCCCGTGGGCATTTGGCTTCAATTCTTGAGTGAGTTGAGTTTTATAAGGGTGTAGATGCAAATCCAAATGCAAAATACGCCATAATGTGCCGTATGACATCCTCAAATGCTGTGCTGTGCTCGCCGTGAAATCGATAGATTTGGATCTTCTTCAACACTTACACTAACGGCAGCCATATTTTCTGTTCAGCGTCCATTTCGATAACGGATAAGCCTTAAGACATCTGTAACAGAGCCAGTCTCTTCGATTTGTGCTACGAGCTGTGCATTGAACAATATACGATTCACATCACTAACAAAAAATACATCCAAAAGCGTATTACATACAGCTTGTGGAGATATCAACAAACACATATTCAATGTCACTACCAGCCTTCGAAATACAACTTAGATTGCAATTAATACCACCTATTCTCTGTTCATAACTATTGGAACGAAAGGGTATTTGATATACATTCAGAAGACTTAAGGTATCATCAATTTGACTAGAAATATTGCATCGACTCTTGATCGTTCAGGAATCTTTTAGGGAATTGTCCCTAAACTCATAAATTTTTATATCAATTTTACAATTTTAGCATTCATCACTAAATATGATCTTTATATGAACAATAAGAAATGATTTAAAAAGAATGCACAAGTTTGAAGTCGAAAAGTATTATGGAAGAGGACTTATGGTAGCATACTTTATGCCAATCACTCATTTCGAAGTTGCGATGAAATTGTGCCCAAATACACCGCTGTTTTTTCATTCTTTCGGCAAGTTTTGGCTTTTTTACGGGGCGCCTACACTTTACATTGTTTATAGAAAAAACTCATTCTATGCTTCTTAGGAAGATATCAAAACCTTTGTCACGCAGCTGCTTTACAATTTCTCTACCTCGTTTTCTTTTATCCTCTAAGGCCATTTTAAGTACTTTTCTCATTATTCTAAACGGAAATGTTCGTTTTCTACCACTGTTTTAGGGACCGCTTTTAAAAAATTTATTGCCATAATTCCGGACTTTCGCTTCATAAAGTAAAATAAGGCCAAACGAATTCACTAATCCGAAGTGAAATAAGGCCAAATCAACAAAATGTTTATTTACCAAAGAACGTGCAGCACTGCAATCATTTGCAAGATACTAGATTTGTTCAGTGAGGAAAACTAGAACATAACAGCACAGATTTGTGAAAAACGTCGAGTCAAATGGGAATAGAAAAGTACAGCACAACTGATTTTGACATTTTTCACAATTGTGTTCTACTTCGCAAGTAGGTGCAAGATTTTCTGTTCCGAACAGATTAGAACAGACTCACTGAACACAGAGCAGAACAGATTCGGACAGAAATTTTTCTCACTGAATAGGAAAACTTGTACTTTTCTGTTTGGAACAGTCCAGAACAGCCTCACTGAACAAAGCTACTGTGTTTCATAAATAATCCACATGAGCCTACTTTATAAAGCAATAAAGGTTTCACACAGGTATCTCGACAATCGTCCGTTCCTGCACCCCTTGTTAAAACACCCTACATAAAGAACAAAACACGCCAAACACGCAAAAACAACCGGGTCTCACAGAACGACTCAATACATAACTAAATCCCGAGCAAAAGCACTCCAACGCCAATTCTATGCTTCCTTCTTCAGCATACACCAATGCTAGATATCAATCAGAGAAACGCAATTGCAACTGTTCTTCACACAGCAAAATAAAGCAGCCTCACCATCACAACACACATACAATTGTGATCACTAAAATAGGTACGCCGCCTTTATTAATTAAATTTCTTGCGATGTTTCTAGAAATCTATTACCCCGTTTATATTTGATTAGGTTCTCAATGTTTTTTATGGTTTAATTATTTGGGTTAGGTCTAGGTACCTGTGTACGAGGGGCGTTCAATATATTCTCGGTATCGATATGAAGGAAAATGCGAATTCAATTTTAAATGTTTTTATTTTCCAATATAATCTCCCCTACCATCAATGCATTTGTTACATCTTGAGATAAGCTTTTTTAAACCCTCAACAAAATAAATTTCCTGTTTCTCTGCAAAATACCCATTTATTGCCGACTTGAGTTCTTCATCATCCGAAAATCTTTTTCCACGAAGACATATTTTCAAATCCGGAAACAGGAAATAATCACTAAGGGCAAGGTCTGGACTATAGGGTGGGTGTTGGATTTCTTCGAAACCACAATCTTGCGCAGCAGCCTTGGAAACTCGCGCCGTGTGAACAGGAACGCTGTCATGAAGAAGCAACACGCCCGCTGCGAGTTTACCCCGTTTGCGTCTCCCGCAAATTATGCAAAGTGGAAGCGTAGGATGTGGCGTTGATGGTTTCACCTTTTTTTTTTGTACTCAATGAGCAAGATTCCCTTTGAGTCCCAAAAAACTGTGGCCATGAGCTTACCGGCAGACGGGGTGACTTTGAACTTCTTCGGGGGGTCTGTTCCTTTTTTATGCCACTGCATGGACTCTTGTTTGCTTTCAGGGTCATAGTGGTGGACCCATGTTTCGTCCCCAGTAACAATTCGATCCATAACACCGTCCGCGTTCTCACTACACATCTCCAAAAGCTCTCTACAGCATGCTATTCTCACTTTTTTCTGAGGCGCTGTGAGCATTCGTGGCACCCACCTTGCACTGACCTTTGAAAGGTTAAGATGGTCATGAAGAATGGTGTGAATGGTACCAATTGAAAGCTTGGTGATCTCTGCCATCATATTCGGGCATCCTCAAGAACAAGTTTTTCGACTTCTTTGATGCTTTCTCCCTTACAGCCGGGGCGCCGGAGCGGGGGTCGTCTTCAATGCTCTCTCTGCCTCTCTTGAACTCACTTGACCACTTTTGCACAGTTGATAATGAAGGTGCGGAACCCTGGTAAACAGCCACCATCTTTTCATGAATAGTTTTTTGGCTTTTTCTTTTCTTGACTGCTTAGTGAGAAATTTAATTACAGCGCGATGCTCAATTTTCACCATCATCGTCTCAGTTGCCATTATGATTCTGTTTAACTAGAGATAAAACGCGAATTAATAATCACATTTATATGAAATTTTACATGAATGTACTAAAATAATAGTATTACTTGATAAATAAGTCAATTTATATATACAACCACAACTTCACCCCGATACCGAGAATTTGTTGAACGGCCCTCGTATATGGCGTGTTTCCTTTTATTTTATTGTGTTTGCTTTTACCTGTGGGACTTTAGTTCCTAGGTTTTAGGATAGGATTTTAAGTCTTAGAAATAAATTTTTTTTAAGTGTTTTACTCGTATTTCCTTTTTTGGGTAATCACTTAAAAAAATTATAACGCCATACTTTTTATTCA
Source organism: Volucella bombylans (assembly GCA_949129095.1). NCBI lineage: Eukaryota > Metazoa > Arthropoda > Insecta > Diptera > Syrphidae > Volucella > Volucella bombylans. The sequence continues at coordinate 75,355,248 of OX422144.1, forward strand.
ATTACTACCAAAAGTCCATTACTTTTTTTAGTTACATGTACCTAATTAGCAATAGTAATTGTATAATTATTAATTACATGTAATTGTAATCAAGCTAGACCCAACGCATATAAATGATGCTATTTGGAATCCAGTTTTACGAAAACAATAGCATTGCTCGAACAAAAGCTTATACAAATACAGCAAAATTGTCATAGATTCATCGCGAAAAGGAAAACCAATAGGAAGTCAGGCCCGTAAATTCGTTATTAATATATATAAAAATATATTGGAAGAAGCTATGAGTTTATGTTTGGATAATCCCATAACGTACGCAAACTCGCAGATTGAGGAGTTTACTGGAATTTCGGCCCGATCAATACGTACGATTATCAAGGAATACGAGGAGAAAGATGTTACTAAATCACCAAATAAAAAAGTACCACACAAAAACTGCATTAGACGACTTTGACATCACAGCTATACGGGGAATTATATACAACTTTCATCTTGAGGAAAAAATTATGATTACCTTCAAAATGTTAAGACAACGTGTCCAGGAAGATTTGGAGCTTAACTTAAGCATTATTTCGCTACACATTATTTCGCTACAAGAAATGGATTTTCCTATATACAACAACCGCAAAATCATATACGAAAAAAATGAAATTAAACTTTTACGAGTGAAATATCTGAGAAAGGTGCGGTAATACAGATAAAATGATATGAGATCATTTATTTGGACGAGAGCTATATTAACAGCTCACACACAAGACCAAGGGCATGGACTGATGCTACCAGATGTTGATAAAAGCGCAAGCAGGTGGCGAGAAAGGCTTCGTAAATAATACCTTGCTTTTATTTAAATCTGGAACTAAAACAGGCGATTATCACGATGAGATGAATTTTGAAAATTTCGTCAAATGGATGACAGATCAAGTTTTGAATAACATAGAAGAACCTTCAGTTATTGTAATGGACAACGCATCATATCACAACAAGTGGGAAGACGAGCAAATCAGATCTGATTCCGGAAAATTTGAGATGTTACAATGGCTTGCGCACTACAATATACCACATAGTTCACAGATGCTCAAACTCGAACTTTATGAGCTTATAAAGGAACATCGAACTATACACCATCTAAAACATACGATTGACGCTATAATTCACGGCGCGGGACACGAAATACTACGATTGCCACCTTATCATCCAGATCTCAACCTTATTGAAAATATTTGGGCAACTGTCAAGGCAAGAGTGGAAAACCGAAACACAACATTTAAATTATCGCATGTTCAGAAACTAGCTGAAGAAGAATTTTCAAAAATTACAATTGAAGATTGGAGCAAAGTTTGTGCAAAAGTTATAAGGACAGAGGAGGAATACTTTTCTCATGAGCTGATGTGGGACACAGTATCGGATACAATAGTTATCAGTCCAGGAGATGATTCCTCAACAGATTATGAAACTGACAGTTCTTCAAATTGAATTCAATATACCTAGTCCTGCCATAAGTTCTGTTGCAACTATAAAACGCTATAAAAAAAAAACAGTAAACATATTGTATTCAAAATTGTTTCATTTATTAGACCACAATATTGATTATTAAAAAAAATTTTATTGTATTGGTCAAGCCCTTCAAACACCCTCTAGCACATCTTCTTGGTAAACATTTGCACCAGTTATTACACCTTTTTCACAGAAATGGAGCTTTGCCAATAATGATCTACGAAAGTATAATGAGCAAATAATCAAAAACCATAACTACATAGAAACACAATCAAACAATCAATTCATGCGAGACCTCTTGCTTCATTTATCCAATCGTCATTATACACAAATCCCATACAGTACCAACAGATATACTCGTACAGAACTTTTTTTTTTTTTCATCAGAATATAATTTTCTCGAAGTAAATTTGGCATATAAGGATCTACATTTCTTCTACCACCAGGGATGTAATAATTTTTTGGAAAACTGGATATACACAATGATTATACCTCAGGTAGAAATGGCCTGATGGGACAGTGCGCTCTCAACTGCGATCTTGTTGAAAGCAATGTTGGGATGTAGATCTTATTGTTTATGGCTCCACCCATTTTCGTGTTTCTTAGGTCATATTTGTTAATTTAAGAGATGATAAAAGAAATTTTAAGAGACGTGCGCAGTAGAATGGCAAACTAAATTAGTACGGACTATACAAAGAGTGATGTTTAAATGAAATTATCCAAAACCGAATCCAAAATGAGCGAGAGAAAATTGGGAGGGTTTAACAAACAGCTGATTGAACTGACAGTTTGGTAAATTCGAAGAGCTAGTAAATTAAATAACAGATGAGAGAATGATGAGAGCGCGAAAGAAAAAAATGTTTCAATGCGATTTGAAAGTGTTTATATGATATTTCAATGCCGTTTATAAAATCGAATTGAAGCAATGCGCATTGAGCTGTCATATAAACAGGTTATATGTCTATTACTTAAATATCGTTTCTTTTTATAAATGGCAACACTGTTTTCTTGTGAAATTAAGAAACCAGTTCTTTAATGTTGAATTGACAATTGCACAAATGGATTTTTGTGAAACAAATCTGAATTTGTATGGCCAATGAAATAGGTAATTTGTGAATATCTTTTGCTTTACCTTTTTGTCAGAAGGTTTGTTCGAAATCGCAATTCTGCTATTAATTCAAGTTAATATTAATTTCAATAACAGATGAGATGTGCGCCCAACATTGTACGGCTGAGGAACCAAGGGTTTTTACAAATCTTCACAAGGAAAATAAATCGTATAAATTCATTGCTGAATCACTGAGACGATCAAACGATTTCGTAGTAAACGCACTTAATCCCCAAAAAACAGTAGAAAATAGAGGTGGCATAAGAACAACAACGTCTACCACAAAAAAGAAATTGCAAAGCAGAATGAGCAGTTTAATGAGTTCTAGGCGAAAAATTCACTTCAATATGAAGCTCTTTTTTCTCCACTTTGTCCATGTCCAAGCGTTCTTTTGAGTTAATTTATAGTACATAAAATTGTCGCAATTCACACAAATTTAAACTTGTATGAATTTGACAGTTCTTTTAAAATTTAATTGTTGTGGTCCAGAAGGTTCAAAATAGTGGCGGAATATACACTGGAGCGACGAGACTAAAATCAATTTGATTGGGAATGATGCTGGACGAAATGTCAGACGTACTAAGGAAAAAGCAATCAACCACGACACACTAAGAAAACAGTTAAACATGGAGGGGGAAATATATGTAATGGTTTGGGGATGCTTCTCGTGGTATGGAGTAGGCCCAATGTAGATGTCGGGGTCGCTGCCCATACTCATCCAACTTAACCAACCCAACCGTAAACCCAAACCAAACCACATCAATAGAGCAAACTCAAAATCTTGTAAGAGTTCGTTAATAATTGTAATGAGTTGTGCATTCTTATAAAAGAAGTCAACCAGTGTCATTGCTCTTTAAGAGGCCCACTGTTCTACTCTTTTTAAACCTAACACACCTAAATCCGGTATCGGTATTTTAATAAGGCAAACCATCACCCATCACCTCGAACATTTTAACTGTAGAAGTCGAGGTTCAACTTGTTCGCAAGTTCACTTTTGTCTCCATTTAAACTCTCCCCAGTTTTTTTTTTTTTTTATAATTTACGCGCGACTAAGGGGTTGATACCCTTTTACTGTTGCCAGGGCGCGGGCGGAAAGATAGAAGGAGGAGAAAGGAAAATTGTTTTTGTAGTGGTTTGAAACTCAGGTGTGTTTGGTTTCTATGTTTGCTCTCCAGGGGTGGGAGTCCGAATAAGACGGAGAGTTTTTTTCTTCACTCAGAGTGATTCGAGATATAATTCCCAGTATTTTTTTCATTGCTTGAAACTCTTATAACAGACCAGTACTTTCTAGGTCTGATTTAGAAAATATTTTTAACCAGATCCGCACCCCTGACGTTAACGCCTAGAGCGTACTGTGGGGCTCCTTCACCACTAATCCCAGAGGGGCTATACTGGAAACATTTTTAAATGACTTAAATCTTATGATTCTTAATGATGGTTCCCCAACTAACTTTTCCACCCATAACACCCTAACACACATTGATTTGACATGTTGCGCACCTGACTTGTACACGAGGTTTACTTGGGAACTTTTAGATGATCTCTATAACAGCGATCCCTTCTTCCCTTCTTCCATATAATTACGTCTTTGCATCAAATTCTTCGTTTTTTTTTTTTTTTTTTTTTTTTTTTTTTATTGCACAAGCTGTATCCGTCATTGCGCCGACCTCTGAATACTTGAAGGAAACGATACAAAACTGATGTGTGTGTAGACTTATGCGTAGTGTAAATGTAAATGTAAATGGGACCTATAAAGAAAACGAATACGGTGACACCGCTGCCAATCTTGCACACCGCTTTCCAGTTCATAAATTTGCGTATTACACTAAACTATACTATACATACATATATACGAATCATTAGCTACAAGATTAAGTCCAGACAACTCTCGGATTGGCAAAACTACTACCACCAACACATCGATCATCGTACCAAGCTTATAACTCCCAAATTGACATAAAACATACGAGTATCTTAGGAATAGGAGAATATCAATCCTAAACACACACAAACGAACTACTCATCCTAAAGTAATCAGCCTACGAGTTATGTATAACGAAATCCAAATTAAGAAAATATCCGTAAAATGCACAACTTCATTAAGAGATCTAATTTGAAAATTTAACTAAATATTTATAACCGTTATAATATCATATATTAAATTAATACTAATCTAAAACACTATGGAGCTGTAAGCCTCTGCAGATAGTACTTTCGCTGTTAATACATACATATGCATATGTATTTTAATTAAATATAATAAATTGTAACAATAATGAAAATCTATTCATAGGGGAACAATGATTCGGCGGCGTGGGGTTTCGGAGTCAATCTAATTCTGGTCTACTAACTACGAAAATAATAACAAATTTTCTGCATTGATTCGACGTTTTGTGATACAGACAATCTATTGATAATGCGTAAAAAATTAAATAAAAATTATGAATATATTCAAAAATTTAAATTTTCAAATGGAAACATGTTGTTGGGGCACAAATAGCCAAATAGAAAAAAATAATACATATATCACATTAACTATCGCATTAGCAACATTGTTCAAAATAAATTTAAATTTCGCGCCATTACACTAAGATGTTCCGTATTTTTAAGTTTGCAAAAGAACTGAATCTTGCAATCGAAACATAAAACTTATGTTACTTAAAAGAATTTAATAAAAACCTTGTCACTTCTCGTTGAGATATCGACCTAAATGGTGTTTATTTCTTATTTTCTCGTCGTTCGTCGTCGGTAAATTCTTTTTTGTACCAAAACTTAACACTCAAGTGGATATGACTACACTTATGATGCCAAAGCATGTATTAAACTTTTTCGGAAAAGAGAAAGAAAGATGTTTGGGCTCAGTGGCTATTTCGCTCCATGGGTGGTGGCATCCAACATTTAATGGGGAGACTAAATTATTAGCGTAAATTGACTTGATGTTGTATTTAGGCAACCATTCATCTCACGACATTTTAGTTGCCTGAAAAAAAGAATGTCTTTCGACCATGGCTTGCATTGAACACCGACTCGTCCGATTGAGAAGCCAATACACTACCACTTGAGCCACGGCCAATGACCTATCGCAATCAAAGCTAATTTGTTTCCATTATTCAGAAACATACATTTCAAACTTCTTTTTGAGCTATCTATGAAGATTCACGAATCTTCAGGCCAATACACTGTAAGGCCCATTAAATTTAAAAGCCCAGGAATATCCACACATAATAATCCTCATAGTTCTCCGTAAAATATGGAAGAATATCTCCTTCTCTAATCCGGTACAATGTTATTGATACGACAGGCTGAAGACAGTGTTTTTCCTTAAGTCTTGATGCAAGAAACTCGCCTGATTTTGTTGATAAATTTAAATATCGAATCAAGTCGTTTTATTCACATTGAAAGAAACCCTGAAGTGTAGTAATGCATCCTTCAAACTCACTTTCGCTGGCGCTTTTGTCCTGTGCCCTGTGTATCTAACATTTCAGTGTAATCACTGTTCACGTTTAATAAAGCAGAAAATATCGGTGCGGGCAAGTCTTCATTATGCAGCGTTGGCTGCCAACGATTTTATGTAATTTTTCTTGACAAAAGTCGGGGTTATTAATACACCACTCCGTGAAGAACTTATCCTTTTTTTTGCAATAAGAACACTCAGTAGGAACAATTAATGAACGAATTAAAAATGATAAACAAGATGCTATAAGTGAAATACTCAAACAACAACAAACTTTTGTCACGAATAAAACACGTTAACGAGGCTAGATAAGTAAAAAAATCTATATTTTTTATAGTCCAGTTTATCATAAGAACTAGAGTCAATTCAAATAAAATAAATATACGAGGACTTAATAACCTTATTGAATCTGAATCCACTACGAAAACTAGTTTCCGTGTCTTATCTAGCTATAAGTATAAATGTTGTAATAAAAGTATAAGTTTAGTTACAATAGAGCCGAAAGCCTTCGTAGCTAGCGGTCATATACTGTTAGCATATTTAATTTCAATTATATATTAATAAATTATGATATAATAATAATAGGTGTGTTTTTTTTGGTATTCTATATAGGCTTAAAAAAGTACTTGCCAATAAAACGTCTATCCAGGATAAGCAATTTCAGCACATTAGTTTGGCAGCACCGCGAAATAACATTTCTGTTTACTTATTTGGTTTTGTTTTGTGATTTGTAAATTTTTCTGTTGGCTTTTACATTTACAGTGGCGAGCAAAACTGGATACATATTTGGTCATTTCATAATTTTTAACGAATAAAACATTTTCTTCTAAATCAAATACTTTAAGAGTTTGAAATTCAATTTTCTTAAAAATTAACAAATAATAATTAGCATAAGCCTTAATTCTTTCAAAATGTTGTATAACTCCATGTATCGACTTTTGCACGTTTTGGTAATAGTCCATTTTTATTCATTTTGATATTTGGTCCACAAACCTTTATTCTTGATGACACTTTTTATTCGCTTTGGCATACTTTCAACCAATTTTTCAATAATATCATTAGGAATATTTACTCTTTCGGTCCCTACTCTGACCCACAGCTAAGAAAAATTGAATATTAACGGTAAACTATAAGAAAAACAAACTTAAGTACAAACGGGCAAAAGTGGATACATGGAGTTACAACATACAACATTTTAGAAGAATTAAGACTCATGTTACGAGTAATTATTATTTGTTAATTTTTTTGTAATAATTTTTTAAATAATAATAAGAAAACTGAATTTCAAACTCTTAAAGTATTTGATTTAGAAGAAAATGTTTTATTCGTTAAAAATTATGTATGACCAATTGTGTATCTAGTTTTGCTCGCCACTGTAAATAGGAAAACGATTTTTCTTGTGACTGACGTCTCTCAGTTGTGTCACTTTTGACATATTCGATAGCATTTTTCGATAACAATCGGGGGAAAATGGTTTGGTAGCACAGTTTTTATCGAGGCTAAGGAAATAAGGCTGGATAGTTATCCAGATTTCGTTATTCTATATAGGCTAATTTGTTAGTGTAATTTACATGGAAAATATTTGTTAAGCCTATATAGATTACCAAAAAAACACGCCTAATAATACATTAGCCATTCTTAAAGAATATAACTTATTGGTATGTTAATTTTTTGTTACATATTTATTAAGATATTTAATAAACTTACTTTGCTTAATTTCTCTCCTTCATGCCTAGGTAGCAATGATCTTAAATTCTGGAATCCAGCATTAATGCTTTGCATGCGCCGTCTTTCATTACTATTTGCGATTTCTCTTCGAATTCGTTTTTCACTCTCTAAAATATTTTTAGGTAAATTATTTTTACCACCCACAACCAATTGCTCTCTAGAAGTGCTGATATTCATTGCATTCCGATTTTGTTGCTGTAAAGACACGGATGTTGGCGATGACAAATCTTGATGTTTAGAAAACGAATTGGAGTAGTGAATTTTCTGATGGTATAATTCCCCTTCAGCATCTTCGTAGATTGGGCTGCGAAAAAAAAATCAACTTATTAAAAAAATTTTAATTAATAAATAATAAAGATATATTATTTTTGTAATTTGCAAGTACGTTTAAGCGTAGATACTCTTATGTACAGTATTTATATTTCAAATGTCAGCAGGGCCGGTTCGGATGTTAGAAATCATCCGGGTAATATTATGTAAATGATATCGAAGTCGCAGTCGCTATCGAAGATCAACCCTATACTTTATTTTTAATTTTGGTACTGTTCACTGATTGCTTTTATACACATAAAAGCATTAAATAATTTTACTAACCTAATAAATAATACCACTCAATAAAATTGTCCTTCAGCTACAAATTGTCCAATATCCTTTGTAATTGATTTCAAATCAGCCAATGAAATCGTGACGAATTGGAGTGCTCACAGAGCAACAAGTGTTTATAGTTAACGTTTGTTACAGCTAAGAATGGCTGATCATTCCGAAATTTTTTTTAACACATCCATGTTTGGAATCAGATCCTACCAATCCAAAGCTATCGTTTTTTTTTTCAGTTTTTATGCATTTTTATTGTTTTAACTTAAATTACTTTTATATGCTAAATAAAAAAACGCTTAAAAATTAGCTTAAATAACTTAAAATTATCTTATACTAACTTACTGGCCCCATGCGGCACTCTAAGTTAAACCTAACACTTAAACTATGTCTTTCGACGTTTCTTACAGACTATTTTTAATTTTATTTTAACATTATTTAATACTAAAATACTAAGAAAATATATTTTAAACAAAAAACTTAGTATATGGACATTTTTTAATTTTTTATAAAACTTAAAACTAAAAGCCTGCAAACTACCTAAAAATAAATCTGAATCTACTTAACCTACTTACATCTAACACAAGCATAGACATATATACATAATACTCGTATGTATATACATAATATATAGATACATGTATATATATATATATTTTTTGATTTTTTTTTTTTGGTTTTTATATTTTTTTTTTCTTAAAATCTAACTTAAATCTATCTAAAACTATGTAAGCCGGCCATGGCTAAAAACAAATTAGGCTGGCCCACTTTGCTTCACATGAAGCTACATATCACTGAAGGAGTTCGACGACGAAGCGTCCTCCCCTTCAACAAGCCACCAAAAGTTTTGGAGCTGCTGAGCAACATCCCTCATGTCGCGACTCCCTACCGACCTACTGAACCGGAGACGCTCCGCACTGCCATGTGCGACGTCTCTGTCGTAGTTAAGTCGCCTGTCCGCAGCTGTTCGAGCGACGTGGAAGATTAACGGCACCGCCAATCTGTCCTGGATCAGACCTTTACTATCTAGATAGAGGAACGCTTCTGGAGGAATAAATCCGTCAAAGCGAACTCTCTCGTGATACATATAATTGGGGTAGTAAGCCCCAGAAATCAGGTTGTTCGATGAGGTCATTGCTCTTGCAACGTGCCTTCGAGTCAACTTAATGACGAAATTGTCCACTCTTATTAGGTTCGTCCTATTGTATAAGACCTCATTAGGATAGAATTTTTTGTACTCAGACTCTGGTGTTCTATATAAGGGAAGACAAGTCCTAAGACAAGCCCTCTCAAACACCAGAATCTTTTCCAATAAACTTGCTCTCACGTTGAACCACACGGGACATCCAAATACAAGCATGGGCCTGATGAGGGCCATGTAGCAGATTACCTTCACCCTCGCATCGAGTTGGCTGTCTCTTTGTACGGGCAAAATCACCTCTGGCTCTGGCCAGAGCAACCTCTATATGTTTGTTAAAATACAGAAATTGATCTAGCCAGATCCCAAGGTATCTGACTACATTTCGACAAGCAAGTGGCTGTCTGCGTTGTCCGACGATAGAAAACTTTCGCCAATTCTTTCTGGTATCCCTAGAGGCCCCAGACAAAGGCGTCCTAAACAGAATGGTTTCCGACTTCTGAAAGTTGATTTTCAACTTCCAGTCATCGCAATATCGCTTAATTTTGTCGAAGTCACGCTGCAAAAGTATATTAATGACCTTAATCTTTGGACCTGATCTGTACGCGATTATGTCGTCTGCATACACAATGGCATGGTGAAGTGAACCTATCAGATCACTCGTGTAAATGTTGAACAGGATCGGCGAATTTACCGCACCTTGTTGCAGACCGTTTTTAATGTTAAATGTTCCAGCAGAAGTCACATCGCCATTCTTCACGATGAACTGTCTACTGGAGAGCATATCAAAAAGAATATACAGCAGTGGTTTACTAATGCCCAACCTGTCTAGCTTGAAAAAGAGTCCTTCTAACCATACGGTATCGAAAGCTTCCTCCAAGTCAATCAGGCAGGCACCAGTGCACTGGTTCTTGCCTTTGTTCCATTGGATATCAGAAACCAGCTTCGACGCAGCATGAATGATATCATGCCCCGCCTTGAAACCGAATTGATTATCCGGAAATATATGTTTGTCCTCAACCCACTTAGTCAGGACTCTATTGGTTACCCTCTCGAAAACCTTACTGATGTTTGGGAGAAGACTGATCGAGCGGAGATTCGCCGGATTGGAAGTGATAACATTCGCCTTGTACACTTCCTGGAAAGTCGCTCCTATAGCCTCTACCTATTCCTGCGGATCCTCGATCACAAAGAAGCTGTCATCATCAACAGCCTCATTTGGATCTATGCCCGCTGTTACCAGTATTTGTTCGTTGTTCGTCGTTCGGGCGATTTTAAGACACTGAAGGTCGTTTTGATTTTTTCTCCGAAATATTTTATTTATTTGTGGGAACATATTCGGGTTGCTGGAATTTACAGCCCGAATTTTATTGTTCCAGTACAAACTTACGGAATTTCTGTAATTTTCCTTTGTTAATGTTTGGAGGTTTTTAATCGATGACTTCAGTGTCATGATCTCCGGGTTATGTCTGCCAGTAAACCGTCTGTACAAGGTTTTCAGTCTTGACAGCAGTCTACTTTTATGTCGGTGCAGTGCGTCTTCTTCGTCAGTGTGTTTATACCGCGGTATCATTTTGTCCATTGTTCGTTTAATTGTCTCGTCCATTAGTTTTAGATACCTGTCAATCTCCTCGTTTGAAAGATTTCTGTTGGACGGTGAGTAGAGCGAATTCGAGGAGAGTGCTCTAGTCAGTGTTCTGGTGAAGTGCGTCAAACGCACCCTACTATAATTGTATGAATGCCTTTGAACAAACTCATCCAATTCCGCAATTTCGTTTGGAACAGTTATTTCGGTGCTGAGACCGCAGTGGTCACTGTCATACACAAAAGTGCGTAGACAGTTTGTAGTTTGTTTTTTAGTGCATGTCAGTTGTATTCGTGAGTCGAACAGCAGAAGATCCAAATAGGACCCGTATCTGGGAAACGACGGACTATCCGTCGCCTTAAGCCCGAGTCGATACATTACACTATGCTGACCCCACCAATTGAATAGTAGGTTCCCTCTAGTATTTGGTGTATTATTTTCCCAATCACTATGTTTGGCGTTGAAATCTCCACTGATAACAAAATAGTTGTCTTCCAATTCCAGCCTCAGAAATCGAAAAAGTGTCTCGATCTCTGAGATAAATAAGGTGGATTGAGTAGCCTTAGGTGCATAGACAGACACCATGTACAACCGCTTTCCACTACGGAGAGGGATATACACGATGCATGCTTCCAGCACCTGGAACCTACGTACTACACGTCTGTATACTCTTTTAAAACGTATACCTTTTCGTACGAAAATTGCAACGCCACCTCCCTGAATAGAGTTGGGTCGGTTTCTCCGTACTATTTTGTATCTTCGGTGCCTCATTTTGTGTCTCTTGGTAAGCTTAGTTTCGCTAACCAACAGCACATCAGGGGCTTGGTCTTTAAGCAACTTAAATAGTGTGGCTCGTCGTTCGAATCTAATCAGTGAGTTCACTTTCACAGCAAGGACCTTAAGAGTTTGCTCCGCCACGTACGTACCCATTACGGCAAAAGGTGCGTTAAGCCAGGCAGCAGCGCGTATACTTGATCCACCCGCGCGGTAATCCAAAGCTATGTATACAGGGTGATTCCTCGACATATAATAAGAAGAAAACCGCATAGGCGGGTGAGTCAGAAACGCATACTCTCCAATATACACAGACTTCAAGCTGCACTGTTTTGACTCCTATTGAAAATAACATATTTCAAACTTATGCGTAACAAATGGGGTGTCGTTGAACTTGTAATTATGAATACTTTAATTATTTTAAAATAAATGGCAACAGGACGGGCAATGAGTAAAAGAAATAAGTTGCAGTTCACACTTTATTCAACCCTGAATCAGAGCCGTTAATTAACGAAGTTTGGTCTAATTGATTAGGAATAATGTTAGACCATTATTATCGCTAATCTGAATGAAACATTTCCTTTTTTCGGGTAAAATGTAATAAACATCAAAAATGTGAAGTTTTATTTTTAACAAATTCTTCTTTGAAGAGGACATGGTACATACTAAGTAAGTCTCCTTCTATTGTGATACAATCATTCCAGCACCGCTCTAGCATTTCTATTATTACACTGCGTTCAAATTTTCTTTGGTGGACATTTCATATCATACTAACTCAAAATGACTAAAAGATAGAAAAATGAGATTTGCCTGTAAATGATAATTCTGTCTGCTATTATCACATACTATAAAAAGTAGGCGATAAGAGCATATGTGCTTTTATCATCGCAGGTTATAGACTTATAGCTGCTATGCCGGCTTCCATTAGCGATAAATATAGCATACTACATAACGTTCTCTGATTTCATAGCTAGTGGATCACATAGAACGGTTTATCCAACAGTTCAAAATACACTTTAGTTTCGTCGGAACCAGGTCTCTTTACGGCGAGCATTTTTTTTTTATTTTTTTTTTGATGTGTGGCAACAAGCAATAGGATTAATGCAGCATTAAAACGGCACTCTGAATTAACAACACGATGTTGTTTTTGATCCAAACGTGGTACCCACTTCCAACAAACTATCGCATACCCAAATACCTACTCGGCCAAAATATGATGTACACGGTCTATTGATATCTATACGACGTCAGATATCTCACCTACTTTTGCTTTACAGTTTTTCGAAACGATTTTGAGAATTTTTTGGATATTTTCAGCATAATTTGTGTCTGTACGATCGCGTTTGCAGTCAGAAAACCAGTGACAAATGGTTGCTTTCGACCGAGCAGATTACTTACAACACTTTTCAAGCCATTCTTGAATTTCAACGGTATTTTTTCACATCAAATAAATGTCTTTTTAACGTACGAAATTAGTTTTTCAAAAGGTGCATCACTAAAACTTCAATATCACGATAACTAATGGACAAAATGTCATCAAATTTTGACACATTTCGTTTAAAGTTTAGTACTAGCACTAGCACAAGTGTAGTAGTATACAATCGTATGGATATGTTATTAGAGTCGCCATCTATGTCTCAGTCTTCCAGTCAATCCCCTCTCATGATATGAAATACCATGGATGAGTAATAATATTGTAGTACTGAGTGATTATGTTTGAGAAACGAAAAGGATGAAAAATGAGTGATAACTAGGGTCCAGCTACACAGCCCATTCCGAGTTATCATATGGTCACGATATGATCCAATAACTGTTTTTTTTTATGAAGAGCAAACGTCTTATTGATTTAGAGTGAGTATTTGGCAAATTTGTTGTGTTCCTATTTGGAAAAAATAAAGACTAACTTTCATATAGGATATCCCAATCTGTGCGCAACACCTCTCGTGAATGATACGTTTATTAATGTTAAACCTTCATTAACAATACGTGATCGTTTTGGGCTCATAATCGATCCACAAAGCTCGTTTTGTGGGTAAATTTCGTACCATATACACTCTACTTGACTCAAGGCGGTCTTGGTGACCGTCTCTTGGTCTCTTGGTGAAGAGAAGAAAATGTAGCATCTGTGAGTGAAAATGTGGCAGAAAATCTGTAATTGCAGATGGCGGGCAAAGCCCAATATGTTGATCGTTAATCGCCCGCATTAAGGAAAATTTTGCCAAAATATCTCGGCCTACAACCGTGTAGGATATCAGTGAAGAGACCCATTTGTGGTTCAACAGGTCTGCACACAGAAGAGACTCATAAGACTCAATTACATCCATAAAAGTGTACTGTTTAGCATGTTTTTCACGCTGGTGGCACGATCAGTCCTTTTTTTTTTTTCTTTTTTTCAGAAATGAGGCCGTGGATCTTGTTAAAGTCAATGAAGAATATTACCATACAATGATCACTGAGTATTTTGTCGACAATACTCGGTTCCAGCTGGATGGCGTTACGTGCCATACGAATATTGAATTGAAGATCGTGCGATTTGAAACCACTCAATTACTCTTTGGGGGGTATGTAAAGCCTTAGGGCATGCCAATAAACTGCAAATTCTCAGACCCCAGAAGACAATATTTAAAGCCATAAGGGTAACCTATTTAATGCGCTTTGCGAACAAACTACCGAGGAGCCATTTGCTTGAAGTTGTTTTAGAAATTAATGTCATGAACTGTCTTTATAATCAATAAAGATGTTGTAGTAAAATTATAACTAGGTCGTAGAAACCAGGTAGTTATCTATTTATAGCTCATGTACTAACCAAAATTTCTCGCAATATGCTGTTTTTATTTCTTCTGTCAACCGAACTCTATCGTTGTAACCATTCGTTTTAATTGTTTCATGTCCTCTAAATTTTATATCAGAAATAGCAAACATTTTAAAATTATTGATAAAACCTCGAGCTATAAAAACTATTTTCCAACGTAGAATTCTGGCATGCAAATGCAGAACATATATTATATCAACAAATCGCTTATCAACGGATTGGTATTTGTCATTTTGGTAACAATCCGGGGCCAGATAACTTGTGATAGCTACTATTTGTTTATCGATAGTCAGAAACGCCTAAGATAGATTCAATAGAAATGTTTTTATTATATGTATGCATAAAACAAGATTTAGTTATGAACCAATTCTCTGTTGTAACAATGTTGTAATGAATATGCACTTGCAACTCTGAATGGTTATATATTTATATATGTATATACGTGACAGAAAGGCGGCACGGAACAGAAAAAATTTCAGACAACAGTCATTCTGATGAGTTTGGAAGTCATATTGGAAAGATCTCTCCAGCACAAATTAAACAGCAAATCGGTTGAGAAACACTGGACCTTGGACAGTCGATACGAAAGCAAAGGATATACATGATCACCGTATGAAGAAATCCTCTTTGGCGGTGTCCCATTACTTCAAAATTAATTTAGAAATAAGAGAAAAAAAACGCCGAGTATCATACCATGAGCAACTATGACTACCTTGTTCCGCACAAGCACTCGAAAATATTATAGATGCATGCCAAATCCGACAGACCTTTCTAAACTGCGATCGACTGTTTTTCCGTCTTGAAAATAACTTTTAAAAACAAAAGCCAAGAAACACGAACTCACTGCCAGAGAATATTAAAAAATAAAAACGACAGATAATCGCAAGCAACAGAATTGCCGACAAACGTCAAGCCTCCCTTGTCAATGTTATGACAATTTGGACATTTTTTATTATGTATATGTATTTCAACTAGGAAAAATTTTAAAACAAATAGTACTTACTTTAGATCCTCTTCCACCTCGTCACTATTATACTCGGTGGTATCTATAATGATTTCCTCAGTTTTAATTTTCGTTAAGGACATAATGTCACTTAATCTTGCTGTCTTTGCCTAGTGCAGTTTTATTCTTTTCAATGTAATAACAAACTTTCACTTAAAACCTCAAACAATTAACGATATTTCACACCCCAGTAATATAGTTCATGATTTTCCGTAAACTCTAGCATATAATTTTTTCTTTTTATTTACTTTTTTGTTGCTAACATTTAAGCAAGCAAACACACTTATACACAAAACACATTCAATAATAACACTTGCAATATGAGGGTATTGTCTGAATCAGCTGCTTTCAGTTCTACAACTTCAAGAGTTGAATTTCATATAAATTATTTGTAAATATTATCCGTCCATAAGTTAGTCTACTAAAGAACTTTCTTAAACATTTCATAACAATCCAATTTGAATTATTTTTCAACCGAATAAATGCCTAGATAATATCAACGTCCTAAAGGCAGAGCACACAGATGCAAGGAAGCCAAAGACTGTTCACTATTTCTTGAGTGGCGGGAAACAGCTGAGAAACTAATGACGCTACTTTCTGTACGGCTACACAATTGAGTTCATTTCAATAAACAAATTATTTTGGTATCAAATTTAGTGTCACTATTGATAATTGTTAAACACAAACTATGCAAAACGCTTTGATGAATGATTTGTGAACATTTTAACATGTTGGTAATTACTATGAAGGTTCTACTTTTGTCTCGCGGTGTGCAAAAGTGTTTTACGCTTCGACGTATTTCATCGGTTCCCAGGCAGCTCCACCTTATTACGCGCATACATACTTAAATATATCGCTGTCACATGTCAGCTCATATTATTTATTCTTACTGTACTGTCATGACAGTTGAGTTTAGTTGTTCCATTACTAGGATTTAAGAGTACTACATATATAGATATTTACATTTAAACAAAATGTCATTATTAATACGAATTTATGAAAACAAAATCAAATAAATATGTGGAATGCATATAATATATAAATTTTATCTTCGATAAAAATATCTGATAATGTATTTTCTGAAGGCAGTCTGCACACAGGATAGTTGGGTGTAAAGTCAAAACGAACATATTTTTTAACTACTCCACCTTAGTTCTCAAAATTCTGACAAAATATTGTAGATATGAAAACAGATGTTAAGTTTGTTTGTAAAATAAAAATATGTACAATGTGCGTTTTCGTTAGTATTCGATTCCAACATGTTTTCGATCTTCAATATGAATTTCGAAAAATGTCACTGATTGTTCTTAAGTAAAACATTCTGCTTGCATATTATAACAACTTTATCGTGACATTTAAATAATCTTTTTGGGATTTTAAACACCGACCCTGAGGAATTTTACTGTTGTGTATTAAATATTTATTAGAGTATATATATTGACGTCAATAGTTTCAAGAGACTTTCAGACATAGATGAACTAACTTAGAGGGCCCATACGCGTGCATACACATCGCTGCAAACCTTAAGTCTGTGCAAACACCCCTTCGTCTCACACGGTGCAAGCAATCTGCACAAACTTTAATTTGTATCGTTTCGTCGTGGTCGTCTGGTCGATTAGAAATTGTTTATCTGTGTTTTTGTTCATGTTTACGATATCAACTTTCCCTCTGGTCTGTGCAAAATTGACTATACACGACACAGACACGTCGCTGCAGATCACGAAAAATTAAAAAAAAAAATGAATTCACGCAGACGGTCGTTGCAAACAGGTGAAATGAATACACACGACACAGACAGTCTGCGCAGACATGTGCATAACAACAAAATATATTGGTCTGCAGCGACGCGTCTGTGTCGTGTATTAGCCTTATTAGATGGCTAGCTCTACTAATACTATTGGAAACCCATAACCCTCAAACAGACATACTGTATGTGAATTACCAACACATTGTACATCTCTATAACCTGCCAGAATTTGCTAGAATGAGAACAACTTACAAGTAGAGTTGATAGAATGAAAGCGATTTGCACGTAAAGTTCACTATGCATGTGTAATTTGGATTTCTTTTAAGAACTTAACACTCAAGTGTAAAGTTTTTTGGAAAATGGGATAGAGAGAGAAAGAAAGATGTTTGGGCTCAGTGGTGATTTCCTCCATGGGTGGCATCCAACATTTAATGGGGAGACTAAATTCTTAGTGAAGGCTGGCTTGATGTTGATTTTTAGTCAACTACTCATCATACTTGATTTTCGGATATGTATTTCGGGCCAGGCTGGGATTCGAACACCGAATCTTCAGATTTAAAAGCCAGTCCACTACCACTTGAGCCACGGCCACCCACAAGTAATGACGTTTTTTTGAGTGAAGTAGGCGGGTTTTGTGCAAAATCTGGAAAGTTTGGCATGAATGAAATGAATGCCCATTTTATTTAAATAATTCGTATAAAGCACTACCCAGAGACAAATTTATGATTTTGTTTACAAAGATTTTATTCTATATTTTAACCGACATGTTATAAATTAGAGTTGGAGCCAAAGTTGATATGGGTTTTATTGGAGAGGTTTTTATCAAAAAATGGGAAAACGATTACTTATGTAAAAAGATATCCGAAAATTACGTAATAATATCATTTACTTTACTTCACTTTATTTCAAACAATAAATTTAAAGCTAATTATTACATTAAGTATAAATAATTATATAAAATTTAGTTAAAATGTGACAAAGTTTTAATTTTATAAGATGAAATAGTTAGATACAAGTCTTTTGCCCGAAGGACAAGTGGCGATTGCATCAATTGAATGCAAATATTAGCAATGTTTAATAACAGTTGATGGGGAAAATGCAAAAATTTAATAGTAACAATTAGGAAAGAAGAATTTACTATAGATCGAATAAGTTATCTTATTGATGTCGAATCAATAAGATAATTTATGCTGGTATGGTCATATAAGAAAAGGTATTGTTTAATTTCAAATAAGAATACTCTTTTCTCTCTCATACATCTAAGACTCTCTGGTAGTTTAATAAATAAGCGCGGACCAACTGCACTGCAAGAGCCCGAAAAAATATCTTTATGGATCGTGGGTATTATTACTCAATCTTTGGTATTGCAGCGTAGAATATAAGTTGTATTTAAACTGGTCATGTTGTATCCCGAATATAAAATAAAAATTATTTTAAGACTTTGTAAATGTATAAATGCCGTAATGGAAGGATCCCAAGATTCTTGAATATCTCATAACTTTGTGTTCGATGATTGACGTTATGCATAATCCGAATTGTATTCTTGTGTTTTATAAGCTCAGGGTAAATATCATTAGAGTAGGTAGCACCCCTACAAGAAATGCCGTGTTGCAATTTAGAATGAAACAGGCCATAGTAGGCTAACTTTAAGATTGGTAGACGAAAGTATAGGCTAAGATTATATAACTGCTTCACAACGTTCATGAAATATTACTTAAGGTTCAAGGTATGTTCCTTCCAATTAAGCTTATTATCCAATAAAATCCCTAAGTACTTAAAGCTGTCGACGCGTTCAATCCCAAAGCATTCGTTGCAAGAACAACGGGTTCACAAATATCAAAAAAAATAAAAAATAGAACCTAGGAGAGAACCCTGTGGAAGACCAACATTTAAAGAATAGTATGTGTAAGGGTGAATACAATTATTTTGAGCATAAAATCATTGTATCAGCATCAAAACTTTTTGATTTTGACATAACCGAAGACAGTTTTGTTGAAATAGCGTTTACTTATGCCTCAGCCATTCTTACTGTGAAAGACTTTTATCATCATCTCCCCAATCTTTATAGCCTTTTGCAAAAAGAATGCGTACAGAGCTTTTGAGAATAACTACAGAAAATTACATTTCCATGCTATATTTTAATATTTTAACGTTGGCACTGCAGAATTTAATTAAAAAGTAGGCTTCATCACTATTAGTAACATCAAATTTAGAACTTAGGTCCTTGCTGATTTTATATGAATATTGCCTAGGTAATGCGAATCTCTTATGTACAATACTATGTATAGTTTGGAAATGTTATATCAGAACTTCACCGTAGTACAATAATGGCGTTTTCCATTGGCCGACAGAAACCTTCTTTTTGCACTCCGAAGAAAAAAAAATAACATAAAACTGCTCCATTGGCACTCTTTTCACGTTTTCAGAAACAAAATTTTGCTTCTGGTTTTCATTTCAAAAGCAAAATTTCTCTTCTGGATTTTATGTCAAAATGTACTAACACATATAAATATAAACGTCAAATAGTATTATGTGTCAACCAAGATTTCTGTTCTCGACCAATCGACTGTGTTTGACATCCTTTTTGGAATCTTTCACAATTTTATAGTTTTTTAATTAATAAATCGGTCCTCTGCCATTTTGTTAATCAAAGAAATTGCGAAATAAAAACTTAACGCTTAACCAGTTCGTATAAAAATATTGACTGCAAAGTCAGAAGAAGTATTTAGTATTTTATCGGAGTCCAAATTGCTCGACTTTCGGAGAGAAACGATTGGAAAAAGCCATAAGTGATAAGTTATTGTCATATGATAACTACAAACCTGTTTGTAGGGTACGTAGTGCGAGTTTTAACACGGAATGTACAATATTGTGTTCAATTAGTACAATACATCTAGTGCTATGCAAACGATGCACAGCACATACAGAGTTATGGTGTAGCTGCTATATTGAATTGTTTAAAAAGTTATGCTCTAAGTTTTCAATGATTCTAACATGCACATAGTAAAGCAAAGTATGTAGTAGGCAATTTCAATACCAAATATAGACGCTGCCCTCTTAACGTCATTGTTTGGCAGAGAATAGGTATTATCAAGCCCATGACAAGCCCATGACACGACGTTCATGGTGAGGATTTTCATCCCGTCGCCAATGTAAACAAGCACAATGAAAATTAAAATCAGCTTTTTTTCTGTCAACGCATTAAGCGCCGTTTCATGAATGTTGAAATGTTTTCTGAAATTTGCATATTCCACACGATACTATTTGACGTTCGAATTTGGAAACATTTTCAGAGCAGAAGACGTTCCTTCGGAAGACAAAACAAGGTTTTCTTTACTCAGTGGAAAATGCCATAAGATATTTGAAAAACTTACCTCAATTTTGTGGTGAATAAAGAAATCTCTCTAAGTTGAATTTGTGACTGAACATTTCATCTATGAATTTAGGCTCTCTCGAATTAATTTCGTTTCTGATTCCTGGTGAAATAAGCGTATGACGGATTGCTACGCATTAAATGTTTGTAAATACAAAAGTGTTGCTTTGAATAAGCAAACAGTGAAATATAAAGATAGTATGAAGGAAAATTGCCGGTTTAATGTGATGACAAGAAAACAATTGTACATTCATCAAAGCAAATAAATTAAATTATTAAAATATAGTTCTGTTGCACACATGTATAATTATGTCGTCGGGAATTTCGCGTTCTTGCGTTAGCCGCACGTTGTTTCCTCTGAAATCAATCTCTGACGTTGTGGACTTTTTTCGGAAATGCCTTGAAACTCCTTTCGCAGATGGTGAACCAGATCTTACTTTGCTTTCTATTGTGGCCGGTTTTGTGGAAATTTCTCTTACCACAGGTAAGTTGGCTGTAGCAGCTGTTACTCAGAATTCTGCCTCTTCAGCTTTGGATCCAGCTGATGCAAAATGCACGAAATTTCCTGTTGTTACCTATGAAATGGTTAATTCACTATACACAAAGTATCAAAACATACTTACCCTAGTACAAAAGCCTAAGTCTGGGCGCTACGCAAATCGTGATGTGATCAAAAGCGTATCTGATATTATTTGGCATTCATTGTTTTGGAGCAGTCAGAAGGATCGAGCTCACTTGCAAAATTTGTACAGCTACCTATCATTCAACAAGCTGGATTCGTTTGGAGCAGCTCTTGGTGTTGTCGCTGGTTGTCAATTGCTTGGATATAAGGATGTACACCTGGCTATTTCGGAGGATCACGCGTGGGTAGTGTTTGGTAAAAAACGTCAAGAAGCTGTCGAGGTTACATGGCACGGAAAGGGTAGTAATCATAAGCGTGGACAAAATATTTCAGCTGGAATCGATGCAAAAACTTGGTTGTATTTAGGCGGTATGCCAGTTATCTGTGATCGATATATGGAAGTAGCATCAATTGTATCAGCAATAAATATTTCTCTTACCCCAAGTGTTGATTGCTTGGAGGTAGCGGAATTACAACAACGGCTTTTATGGCTCTTGTATGATATGGGACACTTGGATAAATATCCCATGGCATTAGGTAAATAAATTTTATATTCTTTAAATAATTATAAACAAAAACAATTTGGTTAATAAGATTTAAGTTCCCTTTTATTGTAGACATTTATAAAACCTAGAATGATTTAAAATGTGATATAACACGGCATCCTTAGCTTTAAAAACATTTAAAAATGAATTGTAAGTGTTTTGTTGTGATAGTCCTTGTTTTTCAATTGTCATTGCAAATTGATTTTTGCAGACTAAATACCGAACAAAAGCTTGAAGCAAAATTTTTGCTGGCACGAATCATTTTTTATTATATTGTTTTGTAAATTTTAGAACACATTGATTAAAAACCATCATTACACACGATTGCTTCGAAAGTGAATAAAAAAAAGTAGTCACCGCTTTACTTCCATGTGTGCATTTAAAATTGAAAGTGCCAAGATTTCGAGTTTTAGAATCCAGAATATTTTAAAAAGACACCAAAATTATTTAGCACAGACTTAAAAACTTTATTTACTTATCCAACGTTTTTCTCGTACATTAGAATTTACTCGTAAATTGATGACGATAATTTTAACGATGCCAGTTCGCTTACAATTTCAGTTCTACTAAACGTAGAATTACTTGTTAGACTTCTGTTTCTGGACAGAATAGCACCGCTATTATGTATTGTATATTAAATTGAAACTTTTCCGGAAGTTTCAAAAAGAAGAAATACATGAATTAAGGATATTTAACCTTTTTATTAGATATTACTTTTCAGTATGTATTTGATTTTTTTTTTTTTTTTTTGAGTGAGTTAGCATGAAACTGACTTTAGACTGATGTGATTTCAGTTAGCCTAAAAGGTGTTGGACCGTCACTTCTATTTATAATTATTTTAAGTGTAATGCACGACGATAGCTTTTAAATAAGTAAGCTCTGCAAAAATACAATTCTATTTTGTAGTTGAATGTATCCGATTTTGAGCTGTCTGACAGTAAGAGGATGTAAGAGGATGACAATAATTTTACGAATTGTGGGCAATGTAGTAAGATGTGAAAATACAAAAAATCAAAAAGATGTAACTTTAAATGTCAAAAATAGACGGACTGTAAAAATAAATTGATAACTTGCATCTGCAGCATATTATTATTAAGAGACAGCAAAATCCCTACAAGAATTAGTCTTTGATGAAGCCAGCGCTTCAGTCTTTAAGATCGACCAGTCAGCTTTAGACATTCATGTCTAATTTCACCTTTAAACTAATTTCGAAATATTTTTTTTTAATTTAGAGTAAAAGTTTATGTTTAGATATTTTTTCTAATTTTTTCATACATATTTCATTTAAATCATTTCTTTCAAATATAAAATATGGTTATTTTAATATTTTTAAGGCAACCTTGGGGAATTGGAAGAAGTTTGTCCCACACCTGGAAAAAAAAGTTGCGAGGCATTGTATGTGGAGGCAATACAGTCTGCTAAATTGTATTACAAAAATCAACACGTTTACCCATATACATATCAGGGTACTTATTATAATCGATTGGGAAAATATCGTGAAGCTTTCCGATCTTGGGCAAATGCTGCCGATGTTATCCGATTATATACCTACAGTTGTCGTGATGATGAGGAGGTTTATAAAGAATTTTCAGAAATTGCAAATGAACTTATACCGTATATCATGAAAACGGAGAGTTCTGGACATTCGGGTAGAAGTGTACTACGAGATTCTGACGTTTTTGCTAATATCCTCAGATTCTATGATGGAATTTGTCAATGGGAAGAAGACAGTTTAACTCCTATTTTACACATCGGATGGGCAAAGCCTCTCGTAAACACTATTTCAAAATTTGATCATGATGTTCGGTCTCAAGTTTTTATAGAAGTTCCAGAGATAAATAAGGATGGTGATAAAAGTACAAATGATGCTAAAAAACACGTTACACCTTCAGATAATAAACTTGTCGAAGGGAATAATAATTCGATTAACTGCAACAAGGTGATTTTTTGATTTTTGATTTTTTTTTTTTTATACGTGCATAATAGATTTTTGAATAAAGTATTATGTATATAATCATCGAGAATATTTCGTTTATCAGTTCAAAAACATTTTAAGTGACATAAGTAGTGTAGTTGAAAAATTTGATTAACTTTTGTGGGCCCAAAGGCCTTCACGACTTTAATGTTTTTGTTTTTTGCTAAATTTATATTATATCTTAGTATAATAACAAATATCCACAAAGTTTTAAACCAAAAACCAGCATTTAGTTTTCCGAAATTTTTTAAACCAGGTTTTAGAGTAGGATTCAGCTCATCAAAACAATTTGGAAAAGGCAAAGTTTGGTTTCTGCCTAAAAACGTCGGTTAGATATAGCAGTTAAATAAATATTTCCATCTTGAGATTGTAAGTGAAGATGATCAGTCCAAATAATACAACATGAACATCATATTATAAATGGGAAAGATCATGCCGCAGATACTCGTACAAGCATGTATGATTCGATATTGCTTTTTAAATATTGTTATTTAAATAAAGCCAGTTTTAGTTCTTTAATTTAAAAGGAAACTGCATAATTTATTATTTAAACAATAAAAACAACAATTATTGCCTCTTTTAGATAACGGTTATGTAAAGGAAAATAGTCATATAGAGTTTTTCTTAGTGAAGAAGGCTACACAATCCGTGTTATCGTTCAAAATCTCAAGAAACAAGACCGTAGTGAGTGAATCATTAACGGACATTAAAAAATAGAGTATCAAAAGTGAAAAGTTACTTATTCTTCGATTTACAATCAATTCAACACTATCTGGAGCACTTCAAAACTCTGTCACTGCACTTTATATTAGTATGTGGACAGACAGTCCAACGTGAAATGACAAAATTTTGTTGACATTTAAATGCAAAAGACTTTAGGAAAAATATTATTAAATGCATCTCGAAATGAGTGGTAAATTGCTAAGTACCGTATAACACTATCACATGATATGAAAGATTTGTAGAAAAAATTTAAATTTTTTAACATAGAAATGGAATTTGCATGAATCTGATGCCAAAAAAGATTTTTTTCAAAATCAATTAAAAGAGGAAACTATATTGTGTGGAAAATTATTAGAGTTGATGCTGATTGTTTGAAAAAATCTTGCTCAGCAATGAGGTAGATTTTCGCATTTTTGGGTATGTTAATTATAATCAATTATGTGTGTTAATAAGCGTATATAGGTATATGAGACTCCTCATTTTAAAGAAATACCATTGAATGTACAAAAAATTGCAATCAGGCGGCGTCATTTCAAAATTGAAAGTTAGAGTAAATGGACCGCGTGAAAGGGTTTGAGGGCTAAGATTTAACGCATTTAACCTTTTTTTGTTGAAGATCTACGTGAAGAGTCGTTTCTATTTCGATAATCCTCACACATGCAGTCAGAAGTGTACGCTAATCTCATCGAAAACTATAAGAAGTGAAAAGAAGTAAAAGAATGGAAAAACATTATACTGAAATATAGATCCCATGAGATTATGCAGGCAAATCTTAGAACTGAAAATTAATACTCCATTACATATATTGCAAATGTTTAATATTTATAGGTATTATGAGGTATCCTAGTTAAATATGAACCCACGCACTCATAGTGGTAAGAAGACAAAAACTATTTCTAGTTTAATTAATGTAACCTATAGTTAAATTATAAATGACATATGCAGATTTTGTTTTAAAATTATTGTTTTTTTCTCTATTTTTGTAGAAATCTACATTTGCTAATGACAAAAGTGAAAAGAAAAATGAAATGCCAACAACTTTAGCTGATTTAACAGCAGCTTGTGGTGAAAAAATTTTAAATCCAGATTTTCTCCTTCAGGGAGGTGGTCAACTATTTGCTACAGATTCAAAAAATTCTGCCGCGCGGGAGAATGCAGTTTCCACTCAAGATGTTTCTATATTGAAGAAACCTACACTCACACCAATATTAGATCCACTTCCAGAAGTAAATGTTACACTACCAGTATCACCTATACCCTCAAACATTTCACCAAATGAATTTGATTATGAATTCATGCCAAAGCAACCTATAGTAAATCTATACAGTCGCAAAATGTTGGGTCTGAATAAATTGCTTTTAGCTGAAAAACTTAATACACATGCTATTTTGCTTCAAGTAACAGCTCAATCTGTATCACATAGGAAATGCAGAGGAATGGAGAAATCAGCTATTTCTCCCAACCAGACAAATGTACAAGCTGAAGAGACTTCTCTGATAGGTACACGATCAAAAAGAACTCGTCGTGAATAAATTTTGAAGGACTACATATTTGTAAAATATCTTATGTCTAAAAACAAGGCCATTATAAATTTAATTAAAAGAGCTTTAAGCTTAAAAAATAAATATTTAAATTTGCCAAAAGAAAAACGTGTTACACGCTATATTTTTTTTAAAAAAAATGAGAGAGAATTTTTGTATATTTAAAAAAATGTTGATGTGCTATTACTATTATATACATATATATGACGTTATTTCTATTAACTTTTTATGTTCTTTACCTACTTTATCCATTGCACGTATATATATGTATGTATCGTTTTCACTTGTATACTTGTATAACGTTAATCATGTAACAACAAATTATGTACAAATTTTTTTGTCGCACATGTTTTGTTTCTTTTACAAATTATTATGCTCAGATTTTTTTTAATAGAACTCTAAGATCTTTAATTCTTAACATTTAAAAATTATAAACTATATAACATAAAAATATAATATTTTTTGAGAAAAAAGATCACCAATATGGTAAGAAAGAGTGATCACTTGAGAGCATACAAACATTTCTTAGGTTTGCTATAATAAATGCAGAACTTGAAAATGAAATTAAATTACTTGTAAAACTAACATTAAAAAAAAACAACGGCATAATAGAAAAAAAAAAAACATTATTGGCTGCAAAAATTGTCATTTGCAAGTTATAAAAATATGCTTTATTAAAAGAGAAAATACTATGAATATTTATAAATATAATCAAGCAAACCAGCTAAGGTGAAACATAAAAATTCCATCCAACCCCTCCCAGTTAGTCAGATTTTTATTTATAGAAGTAAAAGTATTGTATTTAACAAAAGTTAAACTTGCTTAATCCTTATATTTGATAAATCATGTATACGCTTTACTTTTGTCCCTAAATTATTTTATTAGTTTAAGATTCATGTAAGCCTTGTACAATCAGTCCTAGTGGTTGAAAAAAATAAATAAAAATTAAACTTGGACTTAAAAAAAATTTGTGTATAAGGACATGTGTACTATTTTAATTAAATGATATTTTAAATATGTTTTAATCCTACTTAAGATAAGTTTAAAAAGTCTTACTTTTCTTAAAAAGAAATAAATTTCAATCTGAAGAGATCTTCTTTTAATTTTTTAATTTATTGTTGTATTTTGAATTAATTGCAATTTTTTGTATATATCTAATTAAAATATCACAAATAATTTGCAATCTGTTGAAAACTTGTCATTTAAAATCAGTTATATTAAAAACAAAATATTTAATCCAATCAAATAGATGATAAATTTATTCAGTTATTGTTATAGGACTAAATAAGAAAACCACAAAGTTGATTTTTACATAGCTCTCCTACTTTTTTTTTATATGTCATGAATGTGGGATTTAATGTTGCTTATAAGAAAATTTTGCAACTATCCCAATATTTGAAGTATCATATTTATTTTCGCGAAGACATTTCTTTTTCTGGTGCAGAGCATAGAATGCTTTAAGTCAACTGCTTGGCTTTACTTAAAAAAACAAATAGCTTTGGTGAATGGTAGCAATTTTTTGATTTATACTTATGTATAGAATAAAAAAAACGAAAAGAAAGAGCAAATGAAAAAAATCACATTCCAACCTCTTAAGTGGGCAATGTATATTTTAAGACCTTCACACTCTCTATTACCTGCAATTTGAACACTTAATCAAAATGTCACAAATTTAAGTTTTTATTTGCTTGTTTAAAAGTTAAAATTCTTGTAAAAATCATACTAAAGTAATAAACACGTTTTTACCACATATAGTGGAAGATACTAAACTTCATGCTTAAACAAAATACATCACTGGATATAAATTTTAAAGAAAATAGTTATTATTATGTTATGTTTTATTGCACAAATTTAGTCTACAAGCTACAATAAAAAATACCACTATTTTAAAGAAAGGAATATTTTGTTTCAACTTATAAAAATAATAATAATTTATCTCTTTTTTATATAGCGCGCACTCAAGGGGTTTTAGTACTCTTAAAATGTTTGTACACAGCATGGGAAAGGAAAGTTAGGGAGGATAAAGTGAAAGCTACTGATCTACCTTATTGTTACGAGTAAATGTCTTATGCAAAAACAACTAAGTGTATATCTGTGCCGATATAACTTGTTGTATCAATTTCAATCTGGCTTTCGTTCCAAGCACAATTGTAGTACCGCTCTAACTAGAGTGGTAGAGGACATAAGATCTAGGCTAGATGCAGACAATGTCACCTTCTTGGCCCTATTGGACTTTTCCAAAGCCTTCGATACGGTAAACCATACAGTACTCTGCAAAAAACTACGAGCTTCATTCAACTTTTCTCGGTTTGCAACGAATCTTATTTCGTCGTACCTCAGTGATAGAAAACAGGCTGTATCTATAGATAACGTTTTAACAGATTTCCTCTCCTTGACCCGAGGGGTTCCCCAAGGGTCAATTTTGGGTCCACTTCTTTTCACGCTGTACATTAACGAGGTTCCAAATAAAATACTACACTCATCGATACACATTTATGCAGACGACATTCAAATCTACCAGAGTTGTCCTCTTGGTTTGATTGAAAATTGTGCCCGGAATATTAACCAGGACCTTGAGCGTATTCTGAGCTGGTCGGTTAGGAACGGTTTAACTCTAAATCCACATAAATGCAAATGCTTGGTGATTTCCAAAAAAGTTTTGGACCTGTCGTACTTCCCGCCTATTCATTTAGGCAACGTAGCCTTGAAGATGGTGTCTACAGCTAAAAATTTAGGGATCGTGTTCAACAGAACTTTGACATGGAACGACCACATAAACTCTACTGTCGGTAAGACCTATGGTATTCTCCGAACACTATGGACAGCTCAACAATTTACACCGTTAATAACGAGAATAATACTTGCAAAATGTTTAGCCATTCCTGTACTCACACACGGATGTGAAATCGTTGGCAATTGTGACACTGTTAGCAAGAGAAAGCTCCAAGTCGCTTTTAATAGTATTATTCGATATGTGTACACCTTGCGTAAGTATGACCATGTTTCACATCTGTCTAAAAACCTTCTTGGGATGACTTTTGACAATTTCATTAAGTTTCGTACATTAACATTTGTATCTAATATCTTAAAATCACGTCAACCATCGTACCTATATGAAAAATTCCAGTTTCCGACAGTAACTAGATCAGCTTGTTTAATACTTCCGCGTTTTTCTTGTTTAACGTCGGAAAGACAGTTTTTCATCGCTGCTATTCGACTATGGAATTCACTGCCGTTTTTTTAAGAGAAATCAGTGATATCGGAAAATTTTAAAAAGAATTGAAACTTTTCCTATCTCGCTAGTTCTGTTTTTCATAGCAACGTCGTATCTGGTCCTTCATTTTTTTTTCTATTCTTTTCTTTTCTTTTTTCTCTCATTTCCTTCCTTATATTTCAAAAATTGAATTGTTAAATATGTATTTATTTTTTTTTATTTTTTTTTTATTTTTTATTTTCGTATACTTACTTACCATGTATCTACATATACCAAATTTAAGATTCGCACGTATGCTATTTATTTTATTTTATTATATTTTTTGTTACTTTTATTTAATATTGTCACAACCTTGTATAAGCTTTACAATTCATAAGATTACTTTGTATCTTAAGTATAAGCTCTAAATATGAAATAAATAAACTAAATGTTGGCAAGTTGCAATGACAAGCAAATAGAGAGCTCGGCAGGACACTCCATAAGCTAGTTGTACGGCTTGGGAAAGAATCACGAAATTTCAGAGTGGGCTTGAAGGTATAGCGAGGCGGGTGTTACGGTTGAAAGTTTAAAATGGCGGAATGCTTCTGGCAATGGTGATGAAAATAGTGATACAGTAAGGTGAGGCAAGAGAAATTACGTCGATGTTCAAGAGTATCAATTGACTGTGCAATATTGAAGTCACTTATGAGTTTTATTGCACGGTTTTGGAACTTATCTAGCAAGTGCAAAGAGATTTTGGGGGTACCTGATCAGATGTAGTTATTGTACTCCAATTTTGGGCGGATAAATGCCTTATATATTGGGGCCAGATCAGAGGGGAAAGTATTTCTTACATCATTTGAGGAAACCTAGACATTTGACAGCATTTTTGACGACATCGAATGTATGGTCATGTAAGTTGTCATTGACACACATACCGAGAATGGTATGTTGCTGTCGCTAGATTGATGTAGACTTTGGTTTCGTTCATTGAGAAGTTTTCGTGTTTCAAGATATTTCATGAACTGACGGTTTATCAACGTTTCCATGAACTTGGAAAGAAGGGACATAAGTGCAGTGGGTCTGTAGGAGGAAAGAGAAAAAGGTTCACCTTTTTTAGGGGCTGGCTAGACAAATGCTGTTTTCCATCTGCTCGGAAAGAGTCCTAAAGTATAGGATTGATGAAAAAGCTTACGCAATGATTTTTCCAACGTAGAACAACACCTCTTCTGAAGAAGGTTTGATATACCATCTGGGCCAGCGGATTTGCGTATGTTCAGAAATCTTGTGGGTGGCCGTGGCTTAAGTGGTAGTGGAAGGTTTGGTGTTCGAATCCCAACCGCGAACGAAACAGATTCATTTTTAAAGTTAACAAAAATCAAGTAAGATGAGTAGTTGACCAGAAACCCACTAAGAATTTAGTCTCCCCATGAAATGATTGATCCCACCCATGGAGCGAAATAACCGCTGACCCCAAACATCTTTCTTTCTCTCTCTATTCCATTTTCCAAAAAATTTAATACATATGTACATGCTGAGGCATTATAAGTGTATTCATAGCCGACCCGACGTGCTCAAATGTAGCCTGAGACAAAACACAATCTGGAAGTAGAATGTAATTATAAATGAGCGTTAGGATAGAGGATGAAGCAGGATTTCTGATGTTTTTGACAAACCTTTGGCACATTGTAGTATTTTTTGCATCGGTTTTTGATCGTATTGAAATTTCACACGCTTAAGAACGGCACCACAGTCATTACTGGCTTGTTTAAACTTTTTCCGGTCTTCCTATGACGGGTTGGTCTTGCAAGACCGAACAAATATTTCTCTAACCCTAACAGCCTCTTTACAGCTAAAGTCGTACCATGCCTTTTATTTTGGTTTGATACGAGAATTAAAGGATCTCATTCCATACATCATATCACCCGCATGATCCACGTCTTTATTAATGAAACATAACGTCCAGCTAAAATTCCTAAAGAAGGTGTTAAGTGCGCTACATTGACTTTCTCGTATTGCCATACGGTTCTTTTACGAATATTTTCTCTAACTGTGTGGTCATTGTACAAGAAACTAACAGATATGACACAATGGTCCGACGAGCCTAGAGGGGAAAGCACGTCAACATTCTGCTTATTATGGTGAGACGTTACAAACAAGTCCAGGGTGCTGATGGTATGACTATCCACTTCTGATATTCGCGTGGGCTCATTTATAAGCTGGGTCAAATTGTTTTCCGTAGCGAAATTCTCAACACACAGTTCTTCGGGTGTTGCCTGTTCACTACTTCGAAGCTACCCAGAATTATATAGACTGAAATCGGCCGCAATTACGAATTCAGTACGAATATTATCTACCATTTAACTCGTCACTGCTATTATTGACACCCGGAATGAAAACTCTGGCGGATATTTTTTGTACTTAAGCCCCTATGTCAATTTCTGACAGTTCGTTAGTGGGAGCAAATTCGTATGAGAAGTTAAAATTCGGTAGGGAATAATATTTATTAATATTTTTTTTTAAAGAAATTGTTGTTTTCAATTACGTGTTTAGTTGAAATATCGAGAAAAGATACTTAATTATCGCAATAAGTGCTGGTGATGGCTTAGTTTAAATGGAATCGTGCTTTAAAAAATGTAAACAAAGCACTTTCGAAACGCGAAGGTTTAACATTGAATAAAGAAATAACAAGATCTTTATTCAATGTTAAGTTTCGTAGTGAATAATACAAAGTGTTTATTTAATATATTGTTAAACAAGTCAATAAAGATAGTGAAATGCAACTTAAAATTTTCATAGATGTAATCCTATTAATGTTACAGCAGTATTATTTCAAGGGGAATATTTCAGTTGGTGAAACTGAAAAGTTGGTGCAAATTGGCTTGCTTCCTCAGTTGTAATTGAAGCAGGATCAAGTACAGGAGAGTAATTGCAAACAGCTCTCAATATTCACTTCCACCAAGCGAAATAGTCCTTTAAAATATTCTGGTAGAAGTATATGCATATACATCCACATGTGTAGTATTCCAACTATGTGAATTTTCAGCCGCATTTCACTATCTTTATTGATTTGTTTAACCATATATTTAACAAAAAGACACTATATTACACAGTATTCACTAAATATTTAATGGAAAAATAACAACACAACAATTTCTTCGTGTTTCACAAGTGCTTTTTTTACATTTTTTAAACCACGATTCTATTTAAAATATCCTATCTAAACACTTCAGAAGCACTTATTTCGAAACTGCGTATTTTTTCTCGACATTTTAACTTTAGACTTATCAAACAAAACTAAATTCTATAAAAAATTTATTTATTTTGTTCAGCACCAACTTTTCAGTTTCACCAGCGGAAACATTCCCCTTGAAATAATATTGCTGTAACATTAATAGGATTCCATCTATGAAAACTTTAAGTTGCATTTCACTGTCTTTATTGACTTGTTTAACAATATATTAAATAAACACTTTATATTATTCACTACGAACTTAATATTGAATAAAGAAATAACAAGAAAAACAATTTCTTCGCGTTTAACAAATGCTTTGTTTACATTTTTTAAAGCACGATTCTATTTAAACTATCCCATCTAAACACTTTACAAGTACTTATTTCGAAACTCGCGTATCTTTTCTCAACATTTTAAGCCAACACGTATTTGAAAACAAAAATTTCTTTAACAAAATTAATAATATTATTCCGTACCGAAATTTCACTTTTCATACGAATTTGCTCGAGCCAACGATCTGTCAGAAATTTATATAGTCGATATAGTACAAAAAATTTCCGCAAGAATTTTCGTTCCGGGTGTCAATACCTTACATATGAATTTACTCCCGGCGACGAGCTGTCAAAAATCAGTCTAGCCGTTTAGGTAAAAAAAATTCCAGCAGGGGGCGCTGAAAGCACTTTACCGGGTGTCATGATCGAGACTTGAATCTGTTTGCCATACTATCCGCGCACACACATTCTCGTGTTTTCTGTACTGTATGCTTACGGCTCTATGAGTTCGATTATAAATATATGAGATATTGAATTATTATAAAAAAAATAGAGGCTTTTTATATAAGATGTTGTAATATAACAATATTTAATTGTATAATATATTAAAAAAATGGTTTTCATAAAAAATAAATAAAATTTGCATTTATATATATGTATGTATATGTATACATATTTATTTCTGATAATGATCTATACATTATTTTTCAGTTTTAAGATGATTTGAGGTGGCGGAGTTAAAGTGAATAATTACCCAAAATATCTTGAAAAATAAAATATTATGAAATCGCTTTCTAATGGTACTACTCGTATAATTTTTTTTCCTGCATCGCCACAAACATTTTAGTTTTAAGGTGATTTGCGGTGCCGGAGTTGGAGTGAATAATTACCCAAAATATCTTGAAAAATAAAATATTATAAAATCGCTTTCTAATGGTACTATAATTTTTGTTTTCCTGCACCGCCACAAACAATTTAAAAAAAAAGAAACCAAATAAATTAATTTGTTCGTTCAGATACGTTACAACGGGCTTAATTTAATTGTTCTTGTTTTTGAGTCCATTTCAAAAAGAGACTCGAACGTTACCACGAAATGTGTCACCAGGTTAGTACTCAAAATGAATGAATGAAGTATAATGAATTGTTCATTTTGTTTTCACTTCGTCATTATCAAAGCCGAAGATCGAAGAAAAGTTTGTCGAATAAAGAAATTATTTTCAAAGAACTTAAACAATGGGTGGTCCTTCTAATCAAACTGTTCATGATATTGAAATGGAGAATTGTGATGCACTCACACAAAATTCCGAAGAAATTAAAAAGGATAAAGATATTTTGACTATTCTAGAAATACGAGAACATATTCGGCAAATTGAAAAATCAATTATCAGCAAGGAATCAAGGTAGCTATTTTTTCTTATGTAAAAAATCCCATTCCATATTTCTACTGTTATTTTATTTGCAGGTTCATTCTTCGAGTAATTAGAAGTTTACCCAATACTCGTCGAAAAATAAATTCTATTGTCTTAAAAAATGTGGCAACTTACATATATCCACCCGGACCAGAGCGAGATTCAGCTCTAAGCTTAATTCCAACAGTGCAAGCAGGTCTGCAGGAGTTGGAAGGTTTGAAAGGTCGTGCGGCAACTAAACTTCCAGTTCCTGAAGTCGACGTTTACTTCTATCTTCTCATCTTATTAAAACTTATCGATGAGAATAGTTTAGAGAAAGCATCAAAATGCTCTGAGATGCTTATGAGCAAAATTCTTTGTCAGAATCGCAGGACGCTCGATTTAATTGCAGCAAAATCGTATTTCTATCGTTCTCGGGTCGCTGAGTTAACAAACGATTTAGAAAGTATAAGGAGTTTTCTGCATGCTCGTTTGCGGACCGCCACCCTGCGGAATGATTTTGAGGGACAGGCAGTTATAATTAATTGTCTACTTCGTAATTATCTTCACTATTCGCTTTACGATCAAGCCGATAAATTGGTTAAGAAGTCTGCGTTCCCTGAATCTGCCGGGAATAATGAATGGGCTCGTTTTCTTTATTACTTGGGCAGGATTAAAGCTGCCAAATTGGAGTATAGTGTAGCACAAAAACATCTTGTTCAAGCGCTTCGTAAAGCGCCACAAGCAACAGCTGTTGGTTTTCGTCAGACTGTTCAGAAAGTGATTATCGTCGTGGAACTTCTACTAGGAAACATACCAGAACGCCAAGTTTTTCGTCAGACAGCTCTAAGGAAATCTCTGGGGCCATATTTTCAACTTACTCAAGCTGTAAGAATGGGCAATTTACAACGTTTTGGTGAAGTTGTTGAGAACTTTGGTCCACAATTTCAACAAGATCATACTTATATTTTGATAATACGTTTGCGGCATAATGTTATAAAGACGGCAATTCGTTCCATTGGTTTATCATATTCGAGGATTTCGCCGAAAAATATTGCGGAACGTCTTATGCTCGATTCGGTAGAAGATGCTGAATTTATTGTAGCTAAAGCAATTCGTGACGGAGTTATCGAAGCTACTTTAGATCCTGATATGGGCTGCATGCGCAGCAGGGAAAGCACCGACATTTATAGCACAAGGGAACCACAGTTAGCTTTTCACGAAAGGATTTCTTTCTGCCTTGATTTACGTAATCAAAGTGTTAAGGCTATGCGTTATCCGCCAAAATCGTACGGAAAGGATTTAGAAAGTGCTGAAGAAAGACGTGAACGCGAGCAGCAAGATCTGGAATTGGCTAAAGAAATGGCGGAAGATGACGATGATGGATTTTAAAATGTAATCCTGCTTTCCACGTTGGGATCCTAACTTAGTTTTTAAACGACCATTTATTTAATATATTTCGATATTTTTTTCAATCGTAAAAAACCTTTTTTTTTTTGTTTAGGCAGACTTGTATGCACACATTGGGTTTTATGGATAAACTAATTGATAAACTTTCCAACATAAATGCATAAATGTGTCAGCGGCTTTAAATGTGACCGCACTGACTTGTCGCGTTATGGAAATAATTTACATATTTGCAAGCCTTAGAGCCTTTTCATAACACCTGTGCTTTGTTGCTCGATAATAAATTAATTTGACTCATACTCATAAATCATAACATTTCAACGGGTTGTGTTGGTTTTTTTATAAATCGTGTAATGTAGGTATATACATTCTTAACATAAATTGTATTTTAGTACCATTCAGAAATTGTTTATTTAATGTTGCTGCGTAAAATTTTTTTGAAATTGATTTCAGTATACATATTTTGAACAACATTTTAGAAAACAACTTGAAATCATATTTTAAAGGTGGAACAGATTCTTCGTCACTGCACATCGCCGCATGTATGCACTGCAAAAAAACTATCATTATTTTGATGATCTCGCGTGTATGATTACCATGATTTTTATGTTTTATGATAAATTTTTGTGTGGGTACAAATGATAGATCTTATTCCTTTCAATATAATCGCTTTATCCAATATAATTGTAATTTAGAATTCAATATGTTTTCTCAATCATTTTTTCTTTACTTTATTTTTAATTTAAACCACTTTTAGACTGCTCGTAATTCACATCTCAAATTTCACTTTACTACTGCATATTACCCATTCAGCACAATTTTTTACTCTGCGCTCCGAAAAAAAAACAAAAAAAACGAGAAAAGCATTCGGAGCGTTAAATTTTCTTATGAGATCGTGAAAGCAGCTTATTATACTCACAAGTCACAAACAGCGAAGGAACAGTACCAAACATTTTAACTTCCTGATAGCGAAGATCTTGCATTCCCCCGAAAATGGAAATTTTTTGATATGTACGTTTTAAGTTATCTATAATATGGCCCACTATGACTAGCGAACGAATGGTGCTATCAATACGATTTTTTGTTGGACGATGCGTCTTCATATCGAATCGCAGCCATTAGATTTTGACCAAAATCCACCGATGACTTTTTAAGTTACTAATAAAAAATCTATTTACTTAGCACACATTTAACGAAAATTTGAAAAAAAATCCGATCGGAATCATCTGAGTTATGTAAGGAATAGGAACAATTTAGGAACGGGAGTGCGGTACAACCTACAACTTTGTTAAAACAAAGTATCCCAGACCTCACCTTAGGTTTTTAATAAAATTGAACTATATTTCTTTACATAAAACAAGAAAAGCATTCTGCATAAAAAGAGATTCATCATCGAAACATTAAGCTATCGGTTTTTTTTTTAAACCCTAAAACCGCGGTTAGCAAGACTGATCTTACAATATCGCATATATTTCTTTAATAAAAAATAGCAAATAAGTTACTACACAAACCAAGGGCTTATGTTACAAAACAGACTGAATATTGTATATTTAGGTTAGATCATTAATTGAAGTTTTTGGCTAAAGTTCTGTAGCTTTTTTCCAATTCACTTGAAGTTTGCATTCAACTTTATCTTGCTTTATTTAATGTTGCTGCGTAAATTTTTTTTGAAATTGATTTCAGTATACATATTTTGAACAACATTTTATAAAACAACTTGAAATCATATTTTAAAGGTGGAACAGATTCTTCGTCACTGCACATCGCCGCATGTATGCACTGCAAAAAAACTATCATTATTTTGATGATCTTGCGTGTATGATTACCATGATTTTTATGTTTTATGATAAATGTTTGTGTGGATACAAATGATAGATCTTATTCCTTTCAATATAATCGCTTTATCCAATATAATTGTAATTTAGAATTCAATATGTTTTCTAAATCATTTTTTCTTTATTTTATTTTTAATTTAAACCACTTTTAGACTACTCGTAATTCACATCTCAAATTCCACTTTACTACTGCATATTACCCATTCAGCACAATTTTTTACTCTGCGCTCCGAAAAAAAAAACAAAAAAAACGAGAAAAGCATTCGGAGCGTTAAATTTTCTTATGAGATCGTGAAAGCAGCTTATTATACTCACAAGTCACAAACAGCGAAGGAACAGTACCAAACATTTTAACTTCCTGATAGCGAAGATCTTGCATTCCCCGGAAAATGAAAATTTTGTGATATATACGTTTTAAGTTATCTATAATATGGCCCACTATGACTAGCGAACGAATGGTGCTATCAATACGATTTTTTGATCGATTCGAATCGCAGCCATTAGATTTTGACCAAAATCCACCGATGACTTTTTAAGTTACTAATAAAAAATCTATTTACTTAGCACACATTTAACGAAAATTTGAAAAAAAAATCCGATCGGAATCATCTAAGTTAGCATTTTTCCAATTCACTTGAAGTTTGCATTCAACTTTATCTTGCTCGGTGGAAAAGGGTGATAGCTTTTCCAAAATTGAAATTTGTGATTCGTCATGTAAAACGAATGTGGAGCAGTGGTGAGTGGCGTCAATCCATCATACCGTATTTTGCTATAGAAATTCTTTTTTTTCGCTTCATTGCTGAGCTAACTATCAATGAGTGCGCTGTGAAACTTGATCCTCGCGAAAAACAAATAAACAGCTGGCGCAAGTAAACATAAAAACAACCCACTTGTGTGAGCGAATGCGGGCATCCGAATCTTTCTGCCCTGATCAAACTGTTGCGTGCACTCAGTCACTGTCACTACATAATGTAATACAGCAACGACAGTGACAGAGTGTATAACGTTAAAAGTATCCACATGTATTCTGACCAGAGAGCTGCAACGGGTACTTTGTATTTGTGTATACCCGATCAATGATTCAGATTTTGTTTGAAGCAATCACTTTCGTTGAGCAGCAAGGAATAATCGTTTGCTCATGAACTTAAAAAATACATGTTGGTTGAAACATTCGGGTCATGCAGATACATGCATTCGAGTGTTCGGGTATTTTGTGCAGTATTAGCAAATAATGATCGTTTGTTCGGGTGATTGAACACAATCGAGATACTGCAGACACTCGAATATACCCTTACCCATGTCCATACACAGAACAATATTAGATTTCATATGTTGTGTTTTCTGTTTGCGTTGTTTGTTGTAATTATGAATTTTGTTCCTTATCAGTAAAATATGAAAGTTAACGCATTTTCGTTTGTTTCGGTGGTTGAACACACTCGAGACAATAGAGATACTCGAAACACTCGAATATACCATACATTCACGATGAATTCTAAATTAAAATCTTTAATTGGTATTTTAATCCTAAAAGGTTATTGGCCCCGAAGTCTCAAAAATAACAAACAAAAAGTAAGGAAAAGAAAAAAATATAAAAGTTTAAAGATTTGAAAAGGATAAAGAGAAATTAAATTCAAGTAGTCGCCATTTTTAAAGAAAAACAATTAAATTAATTAGCCATGCTATAGTACAATCTGCAAATTTCGAGTCAAATGTCTACTCGACGAGGAAGAGTTGAGTGTAGCGCTTACAAGGGAAACATCTTCATATACGGATGAAAATGAACGAGCTGCTCACGAAGCCATGGATGCCAAGGCTAGATAGATCACAATTCAGTGCATCAGCGATAAACATCTTGACATGGTGAGGGGTGCGACAAGCGCCAAGCAAATGATGACGGCACTGCGGGAGATTTTCGAGATAAAAAGCATTTCGTATAAATTATACTTAAAAATTGGAGATCATTTTTTTAAATTCGACACGATAATTAGGGAAATAGACGGTGTAGACTCTAAGATGGATGAATCGAATCAGATAAGGTAGGTCTATCACTTATTATTATCAATTCTAAAAAAGTACAATGCCGTTATCACAGCAATTGAAACAGTAAATAAAGTCACGCTAGAATTTGTAAAGTCGAATTTGTTGGACGAAGAACTCAAAATGGCAAGCAGGGTGAGTGAAAGTAGCAGTGCATAAGGCTTTTCCGTACTGTTGTTATAGAAGCGGCAAAATAGGTCAGGTTGTACCATATGAAATGTCCGAATTTCGTTCAGCCGGAAGTAAGAAGTTCTCGAGTGAATATCTGTGCCAGAACGTTAATTTTTTTTTTTTTTTATAAAATAAAGTGGTACCTACGTGTGCTTGACGTGTGAGAATTTTAGGGTTCGTTACAAGTACCGTTATTTTTTTCTAGGAATTATTTACCATGCTGTCGGCAGTTCAAATTCAAGCCCTCTTCCTTTACGGCTTTAAAATGGGACATAATGCGTCATTGGCAATGAAAAATATTAATGACGCATTTGAGGATGTAGCGGTAAATGAACGCACTATACGACGTTGGTTTGGAAAGTTCCGTTCGGGAGATTTCAACCTCGAAAATGAACCTCGTGGGAAGTCGGAAACGTTAATTGACGGTAGTCAACTGCACAAAGCATGGGAGTATTTCCAATGACAATAAGTCGACACCTTTCCTTCATAGGAAAGATAAAGAAAATATTGGCTTTTAAATTTTTACTATAAAATCGGACATTTTATGTGGTACAACCTAATATAAACACCGCGAAATCGATTTTTGTGCTTTTTCAACTCAAATTCAATCGAACAAAAGCTTGAATAACATATCTTTTATAACAGATTTGGCTGCTAAAGAAAATCTTATTCAGGAAAAATATATGTATATAAATGTTATGACTAGGATTGAATGTTTAAGGAATCGTATTAGAATAAAAATACCAATGGAGAACAATTGCTGGCCATAAGAGTGGAATACTAAAAACTAATTTGAAGGGACAGGTGATTAATGTCAGCGCACTTATTGTATCCAGATGCCAAACTTATGGAAAACTTTATGTAATCAATTTGGAAATATGTATACGAAATAGAAAATTGTAATTTGGCAGACACTAATTTGTGGCATAAGAGACGTGGTCACACCAATCCTATTAGTCTAAAGTTGGTGAATTTACCGGTTAATAGTGAAATATGAGGGCCTTGTATGGAAGCGAAATTGACAAGACTTCCGTTTATAAGTATTACTCTAAAGTCATCTAAAATAGCTGAACTCATTCACTTAGATGTTACTGGACATCAACAAAAGAAGGATACAAATATTTTCAAACAATAATTGATGATCTTTTCTATTTTACAGATGTGTATCTCCTTGTAAATAAATCAGAAGCTGCAAATAATTTAGTTGAATTTATAAAATGATTAGAAACAGAAAAAGAGACAAAAATTGAAAAGATTAATGAGATAAGAGAGGTGAGTTTTCATCAAACTGGTTGAAACTTTTTTGTATAGATAGGGGTATCAAAATTGAATATACATATCCTTGTAGCCCGCAACAGAACGGAACAGCGGAAAGAATGAATCGTACACTTTTGAACAAGGCGAGGACTATGCTCTATTAATCCAATTTGCCAAAACACTTTTGGGGAGAAGCAATTTTATGCTCAGATTATATAATAAATAGATCACCTTCTCAAGCAATCAACAATGACATTCCAGCATTACGATCTCAAAGGAAACTAGATTTACAGAAACTGAAGATTTTTGGATCAAGGGCATGGATGGTAAATGTTCCAAAAATGACAAATTTGATAACAAGGCAAAAGAAGTGAGAATGATTGGATATGATCGAACAGGCTACAGATTATGGGATCCTGAGACTGATATCGTTAGACGGTCAAGAGACGTATGATTTGTTGAAAGTGATATTGAATACTGCTGTAAGAAAGTAATGAATAAAGGTGAACCAAGCATAAGTATTAATATGGTAATTATGCAGAAGATCAACCATTGCAAGTACAAAATTTAAATGACGAATACTCGAATGAATATAATTTGTATCCCCAAGAACAACAAAAGTATAACGAACAATCAGAAAATGTACATCAATATACAATAACAACAAGAAGTGGAAGAGAAGTTAAGCTCCAGATAATCTAACCGATTACGAATTATACGAGTATCAATCATATTGCCTAGTGTCATTTGATGAGGAGCTACAGAGATGCTATAAGCAACGAATTAGAAGCACATTGAAAAATGAAAACTTGGATAATTTCTGATTTGCCAAAAGAAAAACAACTAATAGATGCAAGATGGATAATTTGTATAAAACAAAGCAAGATTCGTAGCAAGGTGCTATCAATTTAAGGAAAATAAAGATTTTAAAATAATCTACATATGCGTCCGTAGCGTCCGTAGTAAAGACAGCTTTAGCGCAAGCAGAAGCTAAATTTCGGAGAGCCAAGTACATTTTTAGGAATGGAAATAAAAAGAAAAAATAACTCAAAAAAGATAAATGATAAAAATGTTAGAAAAATTTGGTATGATCGATTGTAGAGGAGTGAAAACACCATTATCAAAAGGAATTCAAACAAACACAAACGAAATTATGGAAGATGTGCCATATAGACAAGTAATCGGAGGGTTAATGTTCATCTCGACTGCATCTTGACCTGACATTTTATTTGCGACCTCGTATCTTAACCAGTATTTAACAAAACAACAAAAAAATGTATGTATTCGATCAAAACGAGTACTGTGGTATCTTAAAGATCCTGAAGAAACGGATAGTTATATGTTAAAATTAATGAAAACAGTTTCATTGAAATTTACTCCGACTCAAATTGAGCCAAAATCCACAGAGACCTTAAAAGCATCACGGGATCCGTGACTTTGTATAATAAAAATGTTGTATTATGGTTTTTTAGAAAGCAAAACTCTGTTTCGTTGTCAACAGCTGAGGCAGAATACATTGCTGCTGCGACCCGTGCTTGCGAATTATTGAATATTAAAGGATTTTTTTATAATATCAACAACTCGAAAAAGGAACAAGACCCTAGAAGTATGCAGTTAATGGACAACAAAGGTGCAATTAAACTGATCAATTCTTTCGAAAATAGTAAACGAGCAAAACATATAGATATTAAACTTAATTTCCTTAAGGACTGAGTAAATAAAAACCTAATTAAGCTGGAGTATAGCTCAACTGAAGATAACTTATCAGACATGTTAACTAAGCCACTGTCAAATGAAAGATTTTGTTTTATAAATGTTTTATTGAATACCGTTTAAATTTTGAATTACAGTTTGTCTATAAATGAAGAAAGGCCTTTCAATCGAGGAGGGCTGTTAAAAGTATCCACATGTAGTCTCACCTTAAAAAAGATATAAATACTGTATCTTTTTACTTAAGAATAAAGATGGTTGAACACAGAGTTTTCGTTCTCTAAATTAAAATTTTTAATTCGTGTTTCAATCCTAACAGTTGGAGGACTGTTTCCTATTGTTGTAATATAACATCTACAACAATTTGATTCGGTAAACGAACTCTAAATTTTTACTTCTCAGTCGTGCTTAGTATCGTCAGTGTTTCTGTTTGTCTTTTTTTATAATCACTCGGGAATTTAGACTGAATATAGGTAATATTCGTGGAACAACTGTTTTGGCACTTAGTGAAACACAGGTAGATCCCCTCCGACACCTCTCAGATCAGTCTGATTTGAAGCTACTTGGCTATGAACTAGTGTCATTATTCTTCTCTCACCGCGATCTCACCAATTACGTGCGTAAGGATGTAGCTTACCAATCATTATTCTTCTCTCACCGCGATCTCACCAATTACGTGCGTAAGGATGTAGCTTACCAAACCCCACCTGTTCCAATCCGGAATTCAATTTCATATGGTTAAAATTCCATCTCCGTAAGCAAATTATACACCATTGCTTTATTTATAGAAGCCCCAAACTGGACAGCAATTCGACCTGTAATGAATTTGATGCATTATCTCACTCCGTACAGACAATTGTATTCCTGCATCCCCGTACTGAAATTGTTATTACGGACGATTTCAATATACACAATTCTGGGTGGCTTCGACATTCTGGACAGACAACACCCGAGGGACGGTGTGTTGAGGTCTTCTTAACTTAACCCGGCTTGTAAATGAACCCAGCCACTAATGCCAGACGTTAATAATCATACCGCAAATACCCTGGCTTTGTTTTTAACTTCTCATTCTGACAGATACAAGGTCAATGCGTTTTTTTATTTATTTTTTGTTTTAAACGAACTTAGCACTCAAGTATGACTACACTTTAAGTGCCTGAGCACGTTTTAAATTTATAGGAAAATGGGACAGAGGAAGAAAGAATGGTTTTTAGGCTTAGTGGGGTGGCATCCAACATTTAATGGCGATACTAAACTATCAGTGTAATCGGACTTGTATTCTAGGCAACCGCTCATGTTACGTGATTTTAGTTGCCTGAAAAAAAAGAATGTCTTTCGGGCGCGGCTGTTATTGAACTCCGATCCGTTCGATTTGGA
This sequence comes from Volucella bombylans, assembly GCA_949129095.1. Classification (NCBI taxonomy): domain Eukaryota; kingdom Metazoa; phylum Arthropoda; class Insecta; order Diptera; family Syrphidae; genus Volucella; species Volucella bombylans. The sequence goes on from OX422144.1 coordinate 75,399,343, forward strand.
GGCCAATACACTACCACTTGGGCTATGGCCACCCTCCCCTCTAGGGTTGTTGGACCACTGTGTCATATCAGCTAATTTCACGTATATCGACCATACAGTTAGAGAAAAGATTCTTAAAACAACCGTATGGCAATACGAGAAAGCCAACTGAAGCAGACTTAACAGCTTCTTTATGAATTTGAACTGGTCGTTATGTTTTCTCGATAACAACGTGGACGCTTCTGCTGACACTATTCTCTTTGAAATGAGATCATTTTTCCCTCATCGGATGAAGAGTATCAAACCAAAAGAATACTCATGGTACGACTCAAGCTGCAAAGAGGCTGTCAGGATTAAAAAAATGTTTTTTGGTCTCCAAGACCAGCTCGACTGGGGAAAACTGAAAAAAGTTCAAACGAGCCAGAAATGACTGGAACGTACTTATTAAGCATGTAAAATTTCAATATGACCGAAATCTGAAGCAAAAAACATTACAATGTTCCAAAGGTAGTAAACATTTTTGATCGTTCGTCAAAAATATTAAAAATTCTGCTTCATCCTCCATTCCAACGCTCATTTATAATGACATTCCAGCTTTCAGCTGTTTGGACAAGGCCAATCTGCTTGCTGCACACTTCCAGAGTTTGCTTTGTCTCCGCCTACACTTGAGAGAATCGAATCTTCAATGGGACGAATTCACTTTTGCACTCTTGTAGTAGCAAAAGGACTTAAAGATTTTAACATTTACAAATCCGCTAGTCCAGATGGTATAACTCCCCGTCTTCTGAAGAGGTGTTCTTCCACCCTGGAAAAACCACTGAGTAAGCTTTTCCATCGATCGTTCTCTTAAGGACTCTTTCCGAGCAGATGGAAAACAGCATTTGTCCAGGCCGTCCATAAAAAAGTCAAATCTTCTTCTCTATCCTCTTACAAACCCATTGCATTTACATCTCGTCTCATGAAATATCTCGAAACACGAAAACTTCTCAATGACCAGTAACAGATGCACTGGAACCAAGTGCAAACAAAGCGTTCATCAATCTGGCGAAAGCAAGATAGTTGCACTTGATATTTCTAAGTGCCTGTTTACATTGGCGACGAGATGAAAGTCCTCACCATGAACGTCGTATTCACATTGTCATGGGGTTGAAAGAGTTTTTGACAAGTGTAACACTTGAATCGGAGCATTTTTAATTTTTAAACTTGCGCAGCTGGCCTGAAACATACGTTTTTTCCTATTCTTCACACTTCCTTTCTCATCAAAGATCAAAACTAAAATGAAAAAATATGTCAGAAATGGAACGAAATGGAAGAAAACGATGTGTTGTACCCGAGAATCCACTTTAGAAATGGATTCTCGGTGGAAGTAACCCTTCTTCTTCCCACTTCAATAAAAAGCGTTCCCTCTCTTTCGGACAATCTTCCTGCCCGCGCCAATGTGAACACGCACTAAGGCATTTAACAGTACTCTCTGCTTTTCATATTCGTTCGCCGACTCAAGTCCCTGCTCTCCGGCTGCAGAACGGACACTATCTTTTAATTCTGATATTAAAAGCATAGTTAATTGGGGAACTGCTAATAGAGTAGAATTTATTGCTCCCAAAACACAATGCTATCTGCTGTCGTTAAAGCGAAATTCAAACACCCAGCCATTGTCCGTGAATGGCACTTGCATCGTCGAAACCGAAAAACTTTCCATTCTCGGTATGTGTGTCAATAACAACTTACGTTGGAATGACCACATATTCGCTGTCGTCAAAAGTGCTGCGAAATGTCTAGGTTTTCTCAAGCGGTGTAAGAAATACTTCACTCCCTCTGATCTGGCCTCAGTATAAAAGGAATTTATCAGCCCGAAATTGGAGTACAATGCCCACATCTGGTCGGGTGCGCCCAAAACACCTCTGCACCTGCTAGGTAGGATTCAAAACCGATACAACTCATAGGTGATATTAATATCACTCAGATGACTTACATTTTTAACTTAAGTTGACTAATTCATACTAAATATCCAACACCCAAATGTACATATACGGTCTGCTTCGAAATGCCAAAGTTCAAACCATCAACCTAGTCACCTTCGAACATCGACATAATGTCTCATGTCTCACTCTGTTTTATCGTTATTTCCACCACCATAGAAATCGACTCCAAACTTCTAACTGTAACATACGTCTCGTTATGAATGCTCATCAGTATATTCTCAAGTCCGCTTTCGAGCGTACTCTACAATATCGTAATTCGTTCCTAACCCGTACAACTCGCTTATGGAATGAACTGCCTAGCTCTTTATTTCCTAGTCATTATTACTTTGAAACATTTAAAATAAGCGTTCATTGATACCTCTCTTTCTTTCCTCCCTGCTTTTCCTTCGCCCGAGCTGGGTGCAAGCAATTTAAGGGTACTCAAATCCATCAAATAAAATTTAGTTGAATCTGCTCGCACTCCTAGTTTCTGATCGAGTTATAAGAAATTTTCTTAATGTGGCAAGCTTATACCTTAGATTTTAATTGAGTTAGCATATGCAACGCATCCATGCATATTTTTCTAATTTAGTTTCCTCTAAATACTTTCCTGAACTGAGGAAAATTGGCTTTAATGAACACAGCACAAAAATACACCTCGTAAAGGGAAGTTTTTCTCAGCTCAGAACCCTAAATTTGACAACTCATACCTTAATTTGATTTGTGTTGTTGCGGTTGCAAGTAAATATGCACTCGTGAATTGTTCACATCATCAGTAGTTGATGAAAAGATAGTAAAGAAATAATTAAATTAAATGTTAGAATTAACAGACTGAAAAGGATGAAATCAAGACGTTACCTCTACTTTCCTGTGCTACGAACCAACTAAGTAAAACTTCTAGGGCGGCAATATTGTTAAGATAACGAATAAAAAAAACGGACACGTTGGAAATAATTTTTTTAATTTTCACAATGTTCTTCCAATATAGCCGCGAATTTTTATTAATTACTGCAATGTGTGCAGGACTCCTAAAAAGGTACCATCAATTACGTAGTTGGTGGTTAATTTTAAATTTAGATATTTTTTCAGGGAATCTACAACTGCGGTAATATATTCTCCAAAGGAAATGCTGACTAAAAGTTTAGTTCAAGAGTGGTCACATGGTAGTTTAATGGATTTCCAGGCTAAAGTGGCGGTATCTGAATTATCGCTTATTTTTTATTACGCTCCTTGGTGTGCTGAAAGTTTGGTAGCAAAAAAACTGTTTAAATCTGTGGCAAACTCCTACCATGAAGAGGTAAATAATAATATGAATAATGATTGCGTTGATAAGTCGTAGTCCATTGGATTAGTCGGCGCATAAATTTAATACTGTCGTTAAAAATTTAATTTTAGCTCAGCTAAAGTAAACCTCCACCATTATATTATAAATTTGTACGATATTTTTAATTTTTGGAATTGCCACTATGCAGAAAAAAAAGCTTCCAACTGGTGCTCATTCTTTCTTTATATGTAATAATTAATACGAACCTTATCCCATTGAGTTAGTATTTTTATATCCTTAGTGGTAGCAATTTAAAGTTAGTGTGGTTGCCTGTGCAAGGAATGGGACACAATTAAACGAGAGAAGATCGATTGTAATACTTTATATATTATTATATATTTTTATCTTCCGCTGCTTAAATGTAAGTTAAACCAAGACAAAGGATGCCAATGACGTGCAGGGCCGCATGGTCTCTGAGGCCTTCGAAGAGAAGAGCCTCTCAATGAGGCAATCTTTTTTGACAGAACTGTCAGTTTCAACAGATATCGTTTGAATACAGGTTTAATTATATAGCTTCTAACTTGATTATGAATTATTACAGTAAGCGAAGAAGATTATATACCTAATTAATAATGCATTCAATAAGAATCAGCACAATTGGTCTTTATTTCTTTTGAATGAAAGCAGTTCAGTTTTGTGACGATTAATAATTCTCAGTTCGCATTTTGAGGCCGTTCTTGTGAGCAGGAAGCTAGGATAGAAAAAGAAGGGAGGGGGTCATTCGCGTTTTTTCCAAAGGCTGTAATATTAATCTTGCCTCGGTATCCTATAAATTTGAATTTATTTTTCCTAGATGGGCTAATATTCTCCAAAGGAGAAGACAAAGGATTTTGGTTTCTTCATCTGGGCATCAATGTCAAAGAAAACATCAATACAGATTTTTTTATTTTTTATTTTTAAAGAACTTAACACCCAAGTGGGTATTATTACACTTAAAATGCCTGAGCACGTGTTAAGTTTTTAGGAAAATGGGACAGAGGGAGAAAGAAAGATTTTTGGGCTTAATTTTCGCTCCACGGGTGGCATCCAACATTTAATGGGGAGACTAAATTATTAGTGTAATTGGTCTTGTTGTTGTATTCGTTTTACGTGAATTAAGTTGCCTGAAGAAAACAGTTTCTTTCGGACGAGGCTGGGATTCGAACACCGAACCTCCCGATTTAGTAGCCAATACACTATCATTTGAGCCACGCCCACCGGAAGCGATAATATAAAAGCATTAAAGCTGTTTTGGCTTTGCCGTACGTATCTTTGTATACAGAACGCATGGAAGGGATACTGCTTCAGAAGTGCAGGATGTCAACATACCTTTCTAATGTTTTTGGGATCCAGCAAGATAGGTCAATATTTAGGTCGGATATTCTTTCGATGTACGTGGAAAGTTTTTCACGCTTTAGATATAAGACGAATTTAATCTGAGTTCTAAGAATACGCGCGACATTTACATTTATTATTCTGTGGGAAAAATGAATACTTTCACCGGTGCAGAGCAAAATAAAAACCCAAAGAACACATGCGGGATCGCACAATCCATTTTTCTTCAACCCCACATCCCATTACTCTCTTGGACCACTCATTTCGTTTTGCTTTTGCGTGCCATCGGTCACTGTTTATGTGACCTATTACAGAAGCAGTTATTGAGTATACATTACATCAAACCACTGACGGGTTATGTGTGTAGATAATACTTACGAGAATTTGATTGGAAAAATTATTCCCACGTCATAACGATACTTAGAAGTAATGTTGAAGTTGAATTTTGCACGTTGATGTTTGAAAAAAACAGCGTGTTTCGTGGAGTTGTAATATTTATAAATTCGTTCTTATTCTGCAACACACATAATCAATGATTTGAAAATATTACGTATTATATATAGAATAGGTAACCTTTTTAAAGTAGTTCATTATATCTTAGAGGTTTAATATATTTTTTTTAATAATTTACGCGCGCCCAAGGGGTTTTGATACCCTTTTACTCTTGCCAGGGCGCGGGCGGATAGATAGAAGGAGGAGAAAGGAAAACATTGTTGTGATGTGTGGTTTGAAACTCAGGTATACCATATTTGGTTTCGATATTCTTGTATTTAAAAATATTCATTCAAGCCATATCTTTATTATATTGTAAAATGTTTATGTGGGTACAAATGATAGAACTTATTCTTTTCAATACAAATCCCTTTATTCAGTACAGTTACAATTCACTATTTAATTGTTTCTCTCAGTACAATCCAATTTCTCAACCGCTTATACTTTTCTTATCTTTTACTTAAACCACTTAATCATTTCTCCTAATTAACACTTCAGATTTCACTTTAGAACTGATTTGCATACCTTGGGGATGCTGGTATTTATACTCGAATGACATACTTCCAGAACAATCCTCGCCATCCAGCGTCCTATACAATTCTAATTTGCTAGAAGATTCGATTCCACTCTCCAGTCATCAAGCCTCGAAATCTTCTGGTTTTCGAGTATCGACATCTTCTGCTCTGTAAATCTAGATGTCGCTGCTCACATTTAAGTGGTTATCACAATATGTTATAATACTACTCCATATCATTCATTAATTCTTCTTCCCTCGCGCTGCATCTAGATCAACCGTGCAGGGTTCTTCTACTGGTTTGGGTTTATATATACACACTCGGCAATTGAACTATCATGAGTGACTTATTATCACTTATTGGTGATACCTATTGTTTCTTGTTCAATTATTTCATAATTGCAACCGATTAAAATTTGGAAGCGTCGCTTAATCATTTGATCAAAGCCCAACTACATATTTTTGTTGCTTTATAAAGTACAACAAACAACAAAAATGAAATGAATGCACAAACAAGATTATATTTAGAAATAAAGTTGCATGTTTTCATTTTTCTATTCAGCCCTTAGCTTGTAAGTTCACAGGTATAAAGATTAGGTGATCGCGTTGGCCATATCTTTTTCTCCAAAACTCCTTCGGCATCTCACTCTTCTGGAACTTGTTGCACAATATTGAAGTATACTTCGGATCGTTATCCTCCTCCATTTAGAAGCTTTCACTAAGATGTGCTTATACTCCTCCTTCATCAATTCTTCGATACGTATCAAGCCTCCTACTACAATTGCAAAAAGATATATCCAGATCATAACGCAACCGACACCTTGCTTGACCATGGACATAAACGCAGCCTGACAGAATTTGGTCTCCCAGTTGGACAAAATTCCTTCCTCAAACCTCCAATTTTAAGCCCAGAGTATTTATCTTCGATGCTCAGCCCATTCTAAGCGTTTCTTTTTATAGTAATGGTTTTCCTGCTGCTATTCGTCCATAGAGTACAGTTTCCCTTAAAATTTGTATGTACTATACTGATTGATGTTCCGTTCCGTTAGCTGATTGATATATCTTCTCTGTTAGTTGTAGCTTTCGTCATTCCTGACCGATAATTGCGCGGATCTTTTTTACTTAAGTATTTACTATATTTTATTTGGTTAAGTGAGTGCTTTTATGCTGACAATTTTCACTCAAAGTTGTGGAAATACATCCCCTCCAAGACACAAATGTTTTAAGCAAAGCCTTACGCAGCCCTGTTTTGACCCGTATTGAAAACAACATTGAAATAGCCCTGACTTTTCCCGATCTCTCTGCACTCTAGGACTGTCTTCGCAAATCTGAGAGATTGACAGCTAATACGACCGCACGATACGACTTGAGACGATTTTTGTTTTTTCTTTCTTTTTCTATCTTGTGTCACACGGTAACGAGGTGGAAAAACAAAAATTTTTAATTTTCTCCTAAAGATTTAATGAACAATAAAATATAATGAATTTGTTTTTTAATTTGGAATAATTTTACAGATACGATTAAAAGTTGTCTAAGTGTGGTAACATTTTAGAAATTCTTGTTACCGCAACGAGTGCAAACCGCGAAAAGTCACCACGGTCCAATGATATGAAGGAATACAACTTTCAGGCCTATCCAGCACCAGACTCGGAATGTGATATGGTGTAAGGCGTTGGATGCAAATTTTGTGACCATTTCACTTGTGCTATCATTAATGGGTCTGTCGACGAAAGAGTTTGGTTACGCAGCACATGCCTTGCTGAAACCACTACTATTGCAGTTACCACACCCACGAGTGATGCTGAACTCGCGCACCGATCTCCTAACAACTGTGAACATCCCAGCGACACTACCCCACTGATCATCTGATCAGCACCGTAAGTCCAATGTCACACGTTAAAATACAAAATCTTAAATCAGTTGGCCTATAAGTCATCCGAGAGAGAAGAAGAGGAAGAAGCAGATTCAGCCGAAATTAGAGGTAAAATGAACAATTGGCTTACTACTAAAATCTTCACTCAGCAGGAAGAAGTTCTCTCTGAAATGGAGAAACACATTTCCACTCGCTCCAAGATTTGCCAAGCTTTCCTTGAAACTGCCACTAATCAAGTGTGCGCCAATACACATGCGGGTTCATCTATCTCAGGCAATGTACTACAGCATAAGTCTTCGATGAACTACATCGTACAAAAGCCACACTGCGCCGACATATATGGTCCATCTACTTTAAATTTACAAGGTAAGGTACTCTTACAGATGGTATTACTTCCCCGTTTCCGTTTCAAATCTCTGCGCAGCGATAAGGGGAAATCAGCTGTCGATGCCTACCAAACACTGGAACTTTAGGTGCAAATCAGTGGACGTATATGTAAAAAAAAAAACAACAGCACATAGAAACATCATCGATTTCTCCACAATGACGAGAAGGATATGCCAAAAACAGAGCCACAAATTGAAATAGTCATTGCCATGATGAGGTGAAGAATGTGAATGAGACATTTCAACCGCTGCAGTATGATTTCAACACTGATAAGAAAATAGTCAAGTTTAAACATTCACCTTTCTAGATGATGGTTCATCGCTGACCCCAATGGACGAGGAAATTGCCAAACAGCTAAATATGAAAGGTACAGACCCCCATCTTTGCATCAGATGGACCGGGGACACTCGATGATACGAAAACGATTCCAAACTTATGAGCCTGCGAATTTGCGCCACTGGACATGATGTGAAGTTCAATTTTATAGACGTTCACACGGTAAAGGGCCTACAGCTACCTGTACAATCTTTGGATCCTGAGAATCTGAAGTTGAAGTATAAACATCTCCGAGGCCTGTCCATTGCGCCCTACAAAAATGCTCAGCCCCGTTTGCTCATTGGCTTAAACCATCTCAAGGTAGGATTTCCCTTAGTGTGCAAGGAAGGTCTGATTAACCGGTCGCTGCCAAGACTGGGGTGGCTTATGTGCATGGTCCACAGGTCCACGCTCCCAAACGACCTTCTATCTTTGCGGATGTGGGCAAGAGAATAGCGATTCGAATCCGCAGAGGCCCTTAAGGATGTCACCAGTGGAAAAAACTATAGAGTGTCAAGTCCAAGAAGCCTGTTAATGCCAACGGAAGAGAAGCGTGCCCTAGAATTTCTGAATATTACACCCGCAGAGTAGACGGCCGCTACTTAACAGCTCTCCTCTGGAAATACAGCTAAATTCAAATACCAGACAGTTTTTACATGGTGATGAAAAGTATTTTATGCCTTCGTAAGCCTTTTAATAGAGACCTGCAGTTGGCTGCCGTTATGAATGAAAAAAATCGAGGACTACGTTAGCCAAGGCTATCCAAGGAAGCTATCGTTAGGGGTCCGATCATGTCCGATCTGCCAGACGTTAATGTTATGAACGTTATGACATTTGGTGCAACTTGCTCACCTTCAATAAGAACGCCAAAGATTACGCAATGGATTTTCTCCGGGCAATTCGATGACCTGATGGATAGCGTTTACACGGAAGGGGAAGCGATTAGGCTGGCAAAGGACATCCGCTTCATTCATCTACAAAGAGGCTTCCACATCCGTAACTGAATCTCCAATTTACATAGGGTGGTAAAAGCATTACAAACCGATCCCACCGATCAGAAAAAATTGAACGTGGACGTTGAACTTGGTTAGGAGAAAATTATGGGCATGTGGTGGTGCGCCGCATCGGACTGCTTCACTTTTAAGCTGACTTCTAAACTAATACATAAAGCACTCCTGCTCGGAATACGTCGCCCAACCAAACGTGAAATATTAAGAGGTTTAATGACTATCTTTGATCTGCTGGCAAACTATTATGCTTAATGCACGTAAAAGTACTTCTGTAACACATATGGAGATCTGAGATCGGCTGTGACGGCGAATTGGAAATGGAGCTTAAGTGGGTTCGCCTTCTACGAGAGATAGAAACACTAAAACCTCCTAAAAGACACACTACCTAGGATTTTACAACGCAACCAGAGATTGAACTATAATACACATTTCCGTGGATGCCAGCAGTGTGAAATGCTCTCTTCCGGGAGTTAAAACAAGGTTGGCTCTGCAAAAAATACTTACCATCCCGAGACTGGAGCTACAGTCAGCACTACTAGGTGCTCGATTGGCTAAGAATAAGACAGCCTCCCATTCCAGGAACGTATATTTTGGATGAATGAGTGGCAATGGATTGAACTCAATGTTACTGATGCTGACTAAATGACAAAAGACACCTCAGCTTAGATCTAAACTCCAATGATTCAGAGGAACCAAACTCCTGAGGTTATGCAGCTATCAACCAAAATTCCTTTTGATCTTCAATAATTTTTGACACATTAATTTTAGGGCAACATTTACTTTGAAACAATTAAAGTGCTCATAATTACGAATTCAACGATACCCCATTTGTTACCATACACGCTTGGATTTGAATGTTATTTTCAATAGGAGCCAAAACCCGGCAGTGTAAAACTTTGCTTAGATCCTCTGTATCTCGGAGAGGATGCATTTCCGACACCCTCCTACCATACGATGTTTTTCTCAAAATATGTAAAGGAATCTCTTTAAAGTCTTCGCCAGTAAGCTGGACTTCTTTGTCGACTATTGAGCTGCTTGAGAAGATCAGATTCGGGTAGTGCGTTGATGCTACTACATCTTTTGTTCTGTGCGTGGTGTGAAAGGTGTGAACGCTGCGCTAAATTGGGTAAATGATTTGAAGAGTTGCCATATAATCGATTTTACTTAGAATTAGTCGCAATATTGCAGAGGGTGTTAATGTGTACACTTCTTCTTCTACAAGAAAAATACTTAATGATGTTAGACCATGCAGCTAGACACTTCTTAAGATCTAAACAGTGACTAACCCATTTGTATTTTTCATTCAATAATAGACCTAGCATTTTTAAGTTTTTGACGTTTTCTAATTCTACATATTTAATATCTATTGAAAGAAGTGTACCAGATTACTTGAAAGAAATATGTAGGGCTTAATTTTGGTAATGCCCCGGACAGAGCTTGATAAGTTGCAATACAAAATAAAATAAAAGTAAACTCATTTAATTCATTCTAAAACATAAATATTTGTAATTTTTATCATCCACATTACACACAAGTGTGCAGATCGCTCTCATTCTAGCAACTTTACTCGTAAAGTGCTCTCATTTTAGCAACTTTACTTATAAATTGCTCTCATTCTAGCAAATTATAGAGATGTAAAAAGTGTTGGTAATTCACTTACAGTGTGTCTGTGCGAAAGTTAAGGGTTTGCAAAAATATTAGTAGAGTTTGCCATCTATGGTAAATAACCTTCACCAGTTTTGTAAACCAGTATGTGTAAAAGTGGAAGAAAAACATTTTGTGGCTTAATCAGAGGTGTATATTTGACATTTGATTGTCCAGCAACAAATCCGATTTCTTCAGCCAATCTTTAACCAAGTAGTGTTTCTCTGTAGCTTGACTGTCCCTCATAAACAAAAAGCAGCAATACTTTGTAAAGCCACCCTGTAATCCTAGTAACAAGGCTATCACTTTTAAGTCAGCACAAACTTTCCAACTTGAGTCTCTATACTTTATTAAGTTTAATATAAGTTGCAAGTTATTGAATATGCTACAGGTATGGAGGGTTATTCGCTACCGTTAGAAGGATTGCTTTTAAACTAGTTTTAGATCCATCAATAAGGAGACGCCATTCATTTGTTCTGTAAGTGATCCGTAATCCATTCATCAATCCGTTAATGTCGTTACAGTAGCATACGGGTTCGTTCTGTGCGAAGATGCAAAGCAAAGATATCTTAGTTTCTGGTGATAACAGATTCCATTCTTGCAGTCTAGAACCGAGAATTTCAGACTGTCGGATGGATAAACTTAAGTCACGGAACAAGTCATTCAACTCTTGCTACTGAATTACGTGTGGTTCTTCCAATGAACTTCAAGGAGGTACATATTCGGATATTTCCTTCTCTAGTGCATAATTTTCTTCACGCTTATCCTTATCGCTTGACTTTGCACATGGTTCTTGTGTTCTTGGCCTGGGCACAGGAAATTCTTCACTATGATGTATTGGCATGGGCACAGAAGCTACTTTAGAGTATTTTATTTTGTTTTTAATTTTTTTGAACACCCTTTGACCAAATCATTGGAATAGCAAACGGTATCGACTTCTTTTTCCCATATAACGATTCTATAAGTGTAACATAACACGAGATATAAAACAATTTCGGAATCCATTCTTTGTCTTGTTTTATAGAACGATTAAAATAAAGTTGATTGCTTTAATTTTTCAGTTACAGCCCTTCCTTGGGCCTTTACAATATATTGGCCACACACATAACAAAATTTATTGGGGCTATTTTCACAAGTGCAACGACCGATTTTTTCCATATTTAGTTTATAGATTGTATTGTATTGTATAATAGGTTAGGTTAGGTTAAACCTAATGGATATCCCATCACACAAACACTAGATACCATAACGGGCCCATCGCGGACCCTATGGAACCAATTGAATTTGTCTTTAAATGGCAAAAACCTAAACAATCTCCCTGGCGAAACACCGAATTTTCTTGCAAAAGCCAAGAAGGCCTTTGAAGTTCGTGCCCTCTATTTCCGCTAGGTTTTCGAAAAAGTATTTCCCTAAAAATTTTCTTCGACTACGCGATATTGCCTCGCGTTCACACAGTATCTGTGAAAATTGCAATTTCATTCGACCTGATTATTGCATTTTTTATCCAGTTCTCCCTCTCCGGATATATTATATCATACGGAATGTCGAAGTCGACCAAGAAAGGAATTTCATCCATTAGAATTAGATTGGCTGGCAGCAGCTCCGTTAGGACTGTGCCATGTCCGATACTACTGCTTTTGAAGTAACCTAGATTAGTGAGTCGTATCGTACTGTTGTATGTTTGTATAATATGTTGTACAATACTTTCACTTCAAATTATCTCAACACAACTTAAATCACTTTTGTAAATTATTCAGATTGCCAACCGACAACTAAATTGAATTATTGGTGCACTTAATACCTGAATTTTAATGTTATCATAACCTTGTCACGCTATGTTATTAGATTTATTACAAAATCTCCATAATAAAGGATTTAAGTTCTACATCCCATTCTTAGAGTTAATTTAGAGGACATGGATATCGTGTTACAGACCGAATTTGTTTGGCTTTTATTTTGATTTGAGTCAGTTTTGGTAAGTTCATACTTAACAGTTGTAGAGAGTGGGCATGGAGCATTTAACGCCGCAACAACGTGTTGAAGTTATTAAAACATTTTATTTTAATAATAAGAAATATAGCCAAATATAATATATATAAATATAACTCACTCTACAAGAGTATAATGCTCATTGGGACATCAAATGCGCATTCACACTCAGGTAATTATTTAAATAGATTTTTTTCTTATAATTTTGTAACTTGCTACGTTAGATCAGTAATTAATTGTTCTTGGCCATTCCCCACGACTGTTAAATATGAACTCCGAAATTACAGGCAAATCAAAATGACAGGTAAACAAAATCGGCCTGCAACCTGTATATGAATAAGTGGAGGATTAAATTACAAATTATTTTAATTTTTTCTAATAAATGCCTTAACCCATTAATCAAGTTTAGAATATATTACTTAAAATAATTTCTAATCATTTATTTACAGGCCTATTTTTCTGCTGTTAACTGCTGGCAGTCGAGCAGCATTTGCCGAATGAATTACTTGTATCAATGGCCTGTTTTGATTGCTTATTTTTCAAACACATTTTCTGTGCAATATAATGGAGAATGGAATCCTTATTCCATAGCAAAATTTATTGATGTCCTTTTGGCACCAATTGTACGAATTTACACTATGCAACAACTGGTTCAGTTAAAAAAATCCAACGATGCCATTGTATTTGGTGTTTTTAGATCAAGTGATTCTAAAGAGTATCAAGCATTCTTTCAAGCTTCTCTTAAACGTCTAGAGATAAACTCATTCCAAAGTGTTACTTTTGCTACATATATAGGAGACGAGCATTCGATTTTCTTAAATGAGAAAAATGCACCTGCGTTAAGAATACTTACAGCAAATGATACCATAGTAATTAATAAATAATTGCAACAGTATAATTTTTACTTACATCTTTATCAAATCCGCAGGTATATGGAAATTCTAAATGGCTACCAGAAAAAATAATTTACTTCTTTAAAAAAAATGTGATAATATTGCGAAATAACATTTGTAGTACGCTATCGTCCGTAGTAAAGAGAAACATGCAATTTGGTCCCGTTTTACTCATGTTGTCACCAACAATCTCGACCACTCTCGATTATTCAATTGTAATATTTTTAAGTTGAAAAATCATAAAAAATACTTATATTTTTAATTTCAGATGAAAGAAATCGTGTACAACTATAAAAAAGGCTTTAACACTACTGTTCTCAAAGACTACATTAACTACTTTGAAAAAGGTATAAAGAAAAAAAATCCATTATTAATTTCACCGTATTTGTTTTATAGACCAAATTATGCAGAGACAATTAACACAATTTTGTAAACTAATCATGAAAAGTAATGACAAAGAGAATCGAACTGATTCCCAAAACGTACGAAAATGGGCAGATATATTATCTTTGTTGGGCAAAAAAGGTTTTAATGTTTCACATCATGAAGCATCATATCATGACTCAAGTCTTATTAGTCTTCGAAAGAATTGCTACAAGCAAACATATTGTAAAGAGAATTTGTTGAGATATCACATCACGAAAGCTGACTTTAGTTTTAATACCAATAGAACGGATTATCGCAGTCCCTTACAGATATTAAAAAGGCATTTTAAGAAGCGATGTTCCTACTTGGAAAGTGTTTCCCAAAAGTTTCTAAGTGTCATTCAAGCGGACGTAAGTATTACAATTACATATCGCTTGCCATATGTGAACTCCAAAGACCCCAATATTATTCCTGTAAAAAATTAAGTGTATTTTGTTTTACATAATAAGTACCCGTATTCTATGTTTTCGCTGGACTGGAATAAGTTTAGTCAGTTCACCTGTTATAAATATTTGTTATCATTAGCGTTTAAAAAAAGCACTTTTTAAATATTTTGTTATTATTTTAGAATCAAAAAAGGTCACCTGAACTATATAGCAATGAAACTATGGCAATATTTATGCTACCTAACTCGGCTTGCAGTCACTATTTTAAACATTTTCTAGGCGATATTGAAATGCCTTCATCATCACCCTCATTGCTGATTGTAGACAAAAATGTAATGCTCGATCCATTCTCCAGTATTTATGCGGTTTTTTTTTAAGTTTTTATTAAATTTTAGGCAGAAACATCATATGTGCAAAAGGATACGTTTACTCTTAATAAGACAATACAATTTATAGATGGGTTGCGCAAAGGAACACTTCCCCGTCATTTAAGATCGTCATTAATACCGGAAAATCGGAACTTTTCAAAGACCTCTCATGTGAAAGTAAAAGAGCTAAATTCTAGTCAGTTTTCAAATATAATGCAATGGACGAATATGGTGAGTAATTTTCTTTGACTAAAATTGTATGCGCCAGAATTATCTAGACTTAACTTAATGAACCTTTGTGGGTTCTGACATACATGACATAATTTACAACGCTATATTGGAGCTGAGCTGGGGAAAAAAAATAACAGCGCGCGCGAGTGAACAAAAAAAAAACTCACTTGTGCAGAAAAAAATAAAACGCACGAGTGCAGTGAAAATGCCATCCACAGTGCGGGCATCCCAACCTTCCTGCCCCTGGTCATACTGTTGCGTGCACTCAGGCACTGCCCGCACTGTATAAAAATGTAAAACAGCAATACAGTAACAACCGATGGATAGCGGGTTGTGGGTATGAATTTTTTTAGAAGGCTGTTTCCTATTGTTGTAAAGGCAATAATTTGATTCGGTAAACCAACTCTGAATTTTTAGTTCACTTCACTTCACTTTTGCTTAGTATCATCAGTGTTTGGGTTTTGTGTGTTTGTCTTTTTTTTATAATGACTCGGGGATTTAGAGTGGATATAGCCAATATTCGCGGGCTAAAAAGTAATCGCTTTTCTGCGTACCTCCACATCTGTAAATACAAACCAGCTGTTATGGCACTTAGTGAAACACAGGTAAATCCCCGCCCATACCTCTCAGATTACTCTGATCTGAAACTACCTGGCTACGAACTAGTGCCATTATTCTTCTCTTACCCCGGTCTCACCATTTACGTGCTTAAAGATGTAGCTTACCAAACACTACCACAATGTATTCTCTTTTCCAATCCGGAATTCAATTTCATATGGTTAAAATTCCATCTCCGTAAGCAAATTATCCACTATTGTTTTATTTACGGAAACTGGACAGCAATTCGACCTTTAACGAGTTTGATGCGCTGTCTGACTCCATACAAAGAATTGTATCCCTGTATCCTCATCCTGCGGAAAATAACTTAACCCAGTTTGTAAATGAGCCCACACGAATACCAGACATTGATAGTCATACCGCCAACACCCTGGACTTGTTTTTAACTTCTTACCCTGACAAATACAAGGTCAATGCTTTTATTTATTTATTTAATTTTTTTTTTTTATAACTTAGCACTGAAGTGGGTATGACTACACTTTAAATGCCTGAGCACGTGTTTAATTTATAGGAAAGTGGGACAGAGAGAGAAAGAACGGTTTTCGGGCTTAGTGGTTATTTCGCTACAGCATCCAACATTTAATGGGGAGACTAAATTATTAGTGTAATTGGACTTATTGTATTCTAGGAAACTCATCTTACGTGATTTTAGTTGCCTGAAAAAAGACTGCCTCGAGTGCGGCTGGTATTTAACCCCGAACCGTTAGATTTGGAAGCCAATATTCTACCACTTGAGCCATGGCCATCCTATCCCCTCGTCGGACCACTGTGTCAAATCAGCTAATTACTCGTACACCAACCACACAGTTAAAGAAAAGATTCCTAAAAAAAATCGTATGGCAATACGAGAAGGGCAATTGGAGCGGATTTAACAACTTGTCTAGGAATTTTAACTGGTTGTTTTGTTTCCTCGATAACGACATGGATGCCGCTGCTGATATGATCACAGGGACTATTCTCTTTGTAATGAGATGCTTTATCCTCGGATGAAGGGGTCCATGAGGTTCCGAATTGTTTGACCAGTTTGAGTGGAGCGGAATCCATCAGATTCTACGCTCGATGACCTGACCATAAAAATGATTTACGTCAGCGAGGAACTCACAGCAACTCGGCTGACCGTTGCCGAAATCGGTAAAGAAGTGAGATTAGCTTCCCACAAAATCGATGACATACCCGATCAAATACAATTCCAGGCAGTTCCCCGTACAATGTCTCAATTCATAATGAATTAGTAGCCACGGAGTCTCACTTGCCATCATTTTCAAATACTCCTCCCGCCACCCTAACAATGGAAACCGGAACCGTTTTTCCTATACCAACTAGGATCCCCCCCGTCGCCGCTCCACGCAAACTGCTCAAACAATTTGGAACCTCATGGACCCCCTCCGAATGGAAAAACAGACTCGAAAAGCTGAAACAGGGAAACCTTACGGCATTCTTCGTTGAAGGGGCTCCTCAACACGCTGATGTTTCTTGGGTGCGGAATTTCTTTCACCGAAGTTATGCTATCACCATTAGCGAGTGCCAGATGATTTCCCCCGCTGACTCCAACAGTTCCTGCAGCTTCAAAGTCAACATCCCAATCCAAATATTCGTGGTTGTTCCCTACTCCTCCTGGTAAGTCAACTAAACCTGGGAAGATAAGAATTACTAAATGCTCTGAGGAACGAGAAAACGCACATTTCGAGAGTAATGAAAGTTTTAAAAATAATCGTAGTCTTAACAATAAACTTAAAAAAAGACCCCTCTCCAACTCCCTTCCAAATAAAAAACATGCTACCAAAAAACGAAGCTCTAATCACGATCCTAACTGGAGCTTCAAAACAAACTTATTCCCCAATTTTAGTCCTACCTCCTCACTTATCCGACACAAAGCCCTTGCACACCAATCTTCTTATCCATTAATTCCCCCGTTCTACCGAACCCCCCGCGCCTACGTGTCTCTTTCAACTTAACCCCAACCACCCATATTATTCCTTCTCAACCTTCTACGCCACCAAACCCAGCTAACAACCCAATTCCCAACTTCGACCTTAAAACTGGAGCTAAGTACCCTAATTTCATCCCATACCCTAAACCCCACATCTCATCCCTCGTCCAACTCCATATCCAATCATTTATCTCTATCTCCCTCCTCCAATGCTCCTATTCTTGATCCTCTTTTTCCCCCCACTGTTAAACTAACACAGCAAACCAATGGCACTACAGAAAGCCGATATGCTCTCTCTAGGCTCAGAGAAAGAAAGATATATGAAAACATTCGCCTCTTTCTTGCCTATCTACATGACAAATCTGACTCGGTCTGCTACGAAGGGAAAACCAAAACCAGCGTCATGGTTTCCATCCAGCAGGAAGGCCTCCCTACCGACCCTATCAGTCTCAGGAACCTTTATGTCAGGTACCACGAGATATTTAACATGTCGCCTCAGAAAGTAGCAGACGACCTTGCTGCATTCGGCAACTATGTTCACTCTAAACGAGTATCACACCTACAGCGAAGCCGAGCCGACCACGACAAATTTTTTCGCCCATAACGTGCCTCCTCTGCCAGCGCTTAAACCATCCTGCCTCACACCTCCACCCCACAACATCCCTCTTACATTTTACTACCAGAATTTAAGAGGTCTTCGCTCTAAAACCAATGCTGTCCTATGTCAATCGCATGCTCTTCCAACTATCGAATCTTACCTATCAACCTATTGAATCTTACCAATTTGTTATTGATGCGATCGATCATTTAATTGACCTGTCAGACCCTATTGATGATATCCTTATTTTCGGCGACTTTAATCTTCCTCAACTACAGTGGACTCCATCAGATGATCAATCGTTTTTCATCGCTTCAAATGCCAACTCAGCTAAGGAATGTCTCTTCTTAGATCGCTTAACAGACTCAAGTCTATGCCAAGCCAGTGGTATATCCAATTATATGGGCAAGCAATTAGACCGTATTTTCACAACAGACCCAATTAACTCCTCAGTCTCACTTTGTCCCCTATCTCTCTCAACAATCGATAACTACCATCCCCCCTTCTACTTTCATTTTTTCATAACTCTTCATTCCAGTCCACTCTCTCTCATACTTTGGACCCGTCTTATATCGAATATAAATTATACCAACTCAATGACGAATTCACACCCGGCCCAGATGACCTCCCTGCTATATTTCTTTAAAAATGTTCTTCCTCTCTTTCCCTTGCCCTTTCTAATCTCTTCCGTCTATCCATTTCACAAGGAGAATTTCCTCAGGCTTGGAAATCCTCCTTCATAACCCCGATCCACAAGAAAGGATCAAAGAATGAAATAACCAACTATCGTCCCATCGCTAAACTCTCCCATATACCTAAACTCTTCGAAAGTATTTTGTATGAAGCTCTAAGCTTCCAATGCAAATCACTTATTTCCCCTAGACAACATGGCTTCCTAAAGGGTAGGTCAACCACCACAAATCTCGTTGAATTCGTATCGTTTGCCCTCTCTGCCCTAGAGAATGGCAATGAAGTAGTTGCAACCGATTTTAGCAAAGTCTTCGATAAAATCTCTCATCGGTTAATCATCTTTAAATTGTCTGCCCTCGGCATTGAACCCATACTGTTAAAATGGATATCCTCTTACCTCGAAAAACGTTTTTACAGTGTTCGTTTTAGGTCAGCCCACTCCGCTCCATTTTTGGCCACCTCTGGAGTTCCACAAGGCAGCCATCTCGGTCACCTTCTTTTTATATTAACCATAAATGATCTCGATATGATCATCAAACACTCGTCTGTCTCCCTTTACGCCGACGATACCAATTTTTTCAAAACCATTTCCTCTCCCCATGACTCTTTCCTTCTTCAACAAGATCTTGATAGTTTTTCGATCTGGTGCCTCAAAAATTCTTTGGAACTTAACATCGCCAAATGCCAATCCATCACCTTCTCACATATGCAGAACCAATCTCCTCCCCGACTCTATCTTCTCCATAACCAACCTATCTCCTCCGTACAATCTCTTCGCGACCTCGGCATTTTGTGTGATAGCGAGCTCAACTTCCGTTTACATATGGATGAGATAATCCTCAAAGCCAACTCTGCACTAGGCTTTGTAAAACGGTGGTCCAAAGAATTCACCAACCCATACGTGACCCGGTTCCTCTATATTACCTTTGTTCGCCCCCTCCTAGAGTATGCCAGTCAAGTATGGTCCCCATATCATCGTGTTCATATCTCGAGAATTGAAAGCATTCAGCGCCGTTTTCTTCGATTTGCTCTTCGAGGCATGCCCTGGGACGATCCTTTTAATCTGCCCCCCTATCAAAACCGTCTCAACCTTATCAACTTAAACACCCTTGAAGATCGCAGAGATGCAGCAGACTTTCTCTTCATTCATCGACTCCTTTCAGGTCACGTTGAATGCGCGTCCCTTCACAACTCCATTTTCCTCAACACTAACCCTCGTAATCTACGTACCCCTCGACTCTTCTACTCGTATCTACCAACCCACCACACCTCCTATGGCGCGAACGAACCAATCTCCCGTATGCTACGTCAAATCAACTCAAACCCTACCGACTTTTACTTCCACCGCACCCTTCCTACCTCAAATCCGTTCTCCTTCACCATTCCAACCAACCTTAGTTTTAAGTTTTAGTTTAAGTTTAATTTGTAAGTTATAGCTTATATTAAGCCGAATAAATGGGGGCGTACGCCCCCACCAAAATTAAATTAAATTAAATTAATATTAAAAATTGAGGAATCGGCAGACAAAACTAGGTCGACGAACAACGATGGGAAATATACTGAGTCGGCAGTTTACGGGGCTTTGAAAAAAAGTGGAAAGAATAACTGAACCCGGTATACGGGAGAAAAAGAAAAACACGTCCGCTCAGGTTGACAATTGCAATGGTTAGGGTAGGCATTTATTGCCAAGGGCCAGCAGAAAATGATATCATATACAATAATATGTTTCCAGTGACGGTGAGTGACCCTCTTGGAACTCCTCTTCGACTCCACTGCAACGTTAAGCTCGTCTTTAGGATAGCTTTGCGTTCGAAACGTTGCATATAAGGTATAAGGCTGCACTTTTTCATTTGGTTGGGTTACGTTTCGTCAGATCTATACCTCTTATTGAACGTGTTCTCCAGAAGTTGAGAACCTTTCTAACCTATTGATCGCCAATATTGAGTACCTTAAGTTTCACACTCTTTACCCAACAGCAGCTTACACTGTTTGTTACCGCTTAAAATTCGAGCCTTCTCACTATTACTCGTAACTTCGCAAAGGTCTTATTAAGCTCCTCTCTATTGCTAGGCCATAAACTTTCTACGAGGAGGGAGGTGGTACATGGCGACAGTTCAGCTTCACAAAATCCATTCCCTTTTAGACAGCAATTGTATATTTTTTTTATTGTTTTTTCTATTTGATTTGTACCTATAATTAGGGTAGGTTACATTTTGCGCAAATCATCTCAAATATCGCCACACTATCACCTGTAAAGCAGCCAAGAAAACTATTGGAGGTAGAGAATCTGGGTTTACGAGGGCGGGTCAATAAGTCCGTGACTTTTTGAATTTCTGACCTCTTTACTGAAACATCAACACTGCTCCTGTCAACAGGCATCTGTCAGTTGACTCCTGTCAAAATTTAAACTTGCTGCGTCAGTTAGTTTGTGTTTGACAGCTATTTTTATCAGACTACTCACTAATTTGAGGAGAAAATGGAAAAAAGTGAATTTCGTGTGCTTCACTTCACAGGAAGGTTTGGCGTTGTTTAATCGCAATATGGAGGAGTTTTTGCACCGTTTTGTAACCGTGGACGAAACATGGATCCATCACAACACACCAGAGAACAAACAACAGTCAAAACAGTGGGTTTCTAAGGGTGAATCGGCGCCAAAGAAGGCCAAGGTGGGTTTGTCAGCCAATAAAGTTATGGCGACTGTTTTTTGGGATGCACGCGGGATAATCCACATTGACTACCTTCAAAAGGGAAGAACAATCAATGGGGAATATTATGCCAACTTATTGGGCCGATTCAATGACGATTTGAAAAAAGACCGACCTCATCAAAAAGTTCTTTTCCACCAAGACAATGCAACATGTGCAGTTGCCATGGCAAAAATCCATGAATTGGGCTATGAATTGCTCCCTCATCCACCCTATTCTCCAGATTTGGCTCCGAGCGACTACTTCTTGTTCCCAAACCTGAAGAAATGGCTTGGTGGAAAAAGATTTGACTGAAATGATGAAGTCATCTCGCAAACAAAGGCCTATTTTGAGGACCTCGACAAATAATTTTTTTTGGAAGGGATAAAAAAATTGGAGAAGCGTTGGACAAAGTGTATAGAGCTCAAGGGAGACTACGTTGAAAAATAAAATTATTTTTTATCAAAAAATCTGTGTTTTATTCCAAAAGTCACGGACTTATAGACCCGCCCTCGTATTTACCATTTTGTTATGGCAGTTTTGAAAAAAAATATTCAAAAATATTTATTTTATAATTTAAATACTAGAGATAAGTTGCTTTCAAAAATCGAAATAAATATATAAAGATAGCGATTATTTTTTGGTTACTTACCGATCGAAGCCGAAGAATCAATGTTGCCTACAACAGTATCGCGCGCTATATATATGGTCTCAAAAGATATGACCTTATTTCTTTGTTCACCAGACCAATATACAGTCTTATATTGGACAAAAAACAATCACGTCAACCCTCTTACATTTATAACAGGATGCGTTATAGAAGAATATGGAACCTGATGCCCGTACGCTATTAATTCTGAATATCAGAACGCCAATTTTCGTCATTCATCGAACAATCAAATTAACAAGCTGCTTAGCCCTGTTTAAGTTGAAGCTAAAACAGTACATAGAGGTGCTTTACTTATGGTGATTGGTTTATCTGTCTTTATAATATTTCTTTTTCCATTTTTAATAGTTTTTACTTTACCACTTAAATTGAATATTTCAACATTTAAACATTTATATTTCAATAAAGAACTTAAAGAAGGAAAGTGGTTAAGAGGTAAAAATTAAGGTGAAACATATCAATTGTCTGTCTCAGTTTAATTGCAATGGAGGTCATACCTCATCAATATGCAAACAATAAGAGCAAATGTACCAATAAAGGATATACGGGGGTAATCAATTAAAATGTTGGATGCTATCACTTTATTGGTATAAGGTTGCACTTTTCGTGTTGTTTTTTATTTGGTTCATCCATTTTATATGTTATATTATATCATACTTAGATGGTGTTACAGACTGATGTGCAAACATTTTAAGGGTACTTTAGTCCCTTGAGCGTAAGCTAATTTAAAAAAATACATATATTTATATGGGCGAATTCGTAAACGCAAGACTTGCAAAGCAAATTATCTGCAATACACATGTAATAGAGCAGTTGAAACGTCAAAAGCATATGTTTGCATTGCAAGCCTTAAACGTTTATGAACGGATAACTTGCACAATTTTCATTTCTCAATATTTTAAAGCATGATGGTTGAACCAAGTTGTGTACTTATTTTAAACACCTTAAGATGCTCTTGTTTTTGCGTAAAAAAACTGAATCTGCTACGTTTTAGAACTGTTTGCTTTGTAATATTCCGTTGTGCGTTTGTGAATCTCCTGCTTTCCACATTTTGCGCAACATATGCGTTTACGAATTTGGCCTATATACGAGTACATTGTAACTTAAGCATTATCATTGATATTGCATTCGCATTGAACTGCATTTACCATTGAATTCAATGCAAACAAATAATTGGCATTGAAAAATTAAGCAGCAGTGGCTGTTGTTAGTGGTTAGATGAGGGACCACATCAAAACACTAAAATCTTCGCAAAGATTTTCTTCAAATATACCTACATATGTAAAGTTAATATGTATTTTGAAACAAAACTAGAAAAAAAAAGAGATAACAGATATTAGCAAATATATAAACAAAAGTATTTGAAATTGATATGTATATCATATGTTCAAAATGCTTATCTGATAAATTTTGGATTCAGTATATAATTGCATTGAAAAATGCAATGCCAATGCAATATTTTGCATTTATATTCATCCGCTCTACATGTGTCAATCATCGAAGCCGTTGTATTCGAACTCTTCCCTCCAGAAACTTTAATGGAGCGAGCTACTGAGTAGACGTGTTTTTTCGGTCGGCAATTTTTTTTCCTTACGTTAACTTCAATTTATCACGAGCCAAATCGATGTTTGTCTATTATTCATTGATTCAAATCAAAAATTTTCTCTAGCAAGATCTGAAAACTTTCCGTTCTGTTTCGAAACCATTCAAACAGTGTCAAACTCCCTTTAAAATTGTGAACCCAAGCAAAACTACAACTATTTTCATTTACATAAATGTCTGCTAACAAACGGTGCACCACCAAGCTCGATATTCGTTACCATAACTCACCTCGAACTTCCACGGAATCGCCGCAACAAACAGCAAACAAGAAAATGGCAGTTAATGATGATACGATGTGGGAGAAAATGGACGAGAGACTCAAAGCCCAAAGTGAATTATAATGAAGGAACACAATGACACTCTCGCATTGAAAATGGAGACCCAATTCGCCGAGCTCAGCAAAAACATCTCCGATGTAAACAAAAGGGTTATGCAACTTGAACTCACTCAAACAACGTCTAGTCACAACATTGAGATGCTTAATTCCGAAATTTCACATCTAACCACTTCACTGTCTAATGTTAATAGCGAATTGTTGGATACGAAAAACAGTTAAGCGGCTGCACAAGTGAACTGTCAGATGTTCAAACACAGCTTGGTATTATGAAAGGCGCTCTTGAGGACTACGACAACAAAAGTGTAGCTCGTGATGCAGTACTCTTTGGTCTTTAATCATATGTGTCACACAATTAAAACTAAACCACCAACCGTTATCGACATTTTCCGGCTCCGCCCGAAGAATAACAACTCCGCGATCATAATTAAATTCCGGTCGCCGTATGATAGGAACTTTATTCTCACGTCACTTGCGAAATATGTGAAAGCAAATAAGAAAAAACTTTCTCTTACAGATGTTGGGTTACAATCTCACCGTACGATTTACCTGCGCGAGTGCCTTACGAAAAACAATAACAACCTACTACGCGCGGCGCTTGAATTAAAAAAACAAAATAGACTGTCCTCTGTTTATACACTCCGTGGTCTCGTATGTCAGGTGTCATTCTGCTGATGAAGCTGTTCATATCGATAACATCACACGCTTAACGGAACTGCCAGCCCACACGGATAATTAAGTTAATAATCTCTCTGTTTTTGTTTTGTCTCTTTACTAGTGTTTCTTAATCTGCTTATTATTATTGTTATTATTCCTTCGTTTTTCTCTTAAATTATTGATTTTATTCATTTTATCTTATCTCTTTCTAATACTATAAACACAATACATCTCTTTTTCCGTTTACACTTTTTGTTTTCTCATTTTTCTTTTTATCATTCTATTTGTATGATTGTCCCGAACTCGGACTGTTCGTACTATAATACGCTTCATCTTTAGCGATGGATATTAGTAAGTTTGGTGGTGGTTTCAAGGACGGGAGTAGTGATGGAGTCGTTCGTGCTATGTTACGCGTCTTAAGCAACCAAAAGATCGGTCTGCAAGTTTGTCATATAAATGCACAGAGCTTGCATCCGAAACTGGATGAGCTTAGGGACATTTTTGTAGGTTCTAAAGTTGATGCCGTTTGTGTTTCTGAAACATGGTTTGTTAATGATTTTAAGGATAGTGTCTATAGAGTGGATGGTTACAAGCTCTTTCGTGGTGATAGAATTGGTAGAGTTGAAGGTGGATCGGCAATTTATATACGTGAAGGCATATCATGCAATCTGAACTGCAAATCAGGAGTCGGCAGTCAGATAGACTATGTTTTTGTTGAACTTAAATCAGGAACAGGCAGCATGCTGTCAGGGTCAGTTTATAGGCCTAATAAGCATATTGCCATCACGCCATTGTTTGAACTTCTCGAAACAATCTCCGTATGCTATCCCAAAATAGTAGTTGGTGGTGATCTGAATAGTAACCTCTTAGCAGAGAGTTCTCTTGTCCTGGGGATGAAGGCACTTAATTTGTTCCCGGTCAATATGACGTCCCCCACTCATTTTTCTTCTGAATCTAGTACACTATTAGACGTTTTCTTTATTAGTGAAATCAAAATTGTATTATTATATGATCAGTTGTCAGCACCTGCATTCTCTAAACACGATTTATTATATCTAACCTTTGATTTTTTAATGATTCTGTCTGTAACAACTTATGAATACAGAGATTTTGACCACATTAACTACCTAAGTTTGAGCATAGCTCGAATGGGAGCGTGTTACATGTATGTCCTGCCCTTGTGATCAAGTTGAGTTCCTAACTCAGAATATTAACACACTTTTTAATAATCATGTTCCTATTAAAGTCAAAGTGACTAAACATGACCAATGTCCCTGGTTTTCAAACGAAGTTCGGATGCTCATGTTACAACGTAATCGTGCCTACAGCGTGTGGAAACGTTTTCGAATAGACGACCATCTACGTCTTTACCGTACACTACGCAATCAGGTGGTTTCCAAAATTCGTGCTGCAAAAAAGCAAATGTATGGTAATAAATTAAACCCAGCTATGGAAAGTCGACAACTTTGGAAAAATCTACGAGATATTGGAATTGGGAAGCGTAACACAGGTATTGACACCAATATCGATGTAAACGCACTCAATCACACCTTTGTAACGCTTCCTTTCCAGTTCTGAATCAAGTCTCTCAAAACACTTCCGAATCCCAAAATGGTCCGCAGAACCCAAATGAACGGATGTTCGAGTTCTCCGGGATTGATAGCGCAGACTGGTTGCAAGCGTTTTATCTATAAAATCGACTGCGATCGGTATAGATGGAATACACCCAGTTTTTGCTAAGGCCATTCTACCAGTTATATTACCCTTTCTTATACACATTTTCAATACCATCTTAACAACTAGTGTTTTTCCTACCCAATGGAAGCTGGCGAAAGTCCTACCGATTCAAAAGAGCGCTAATAACCATGATTATAGACCTATTTCCATTCTACCATATTTCTCGAAAGTGTTTGAACGTATCAAAGAGCTCCCTTCCATTGTCAGCTCATCCTCTATACACATGTATGCCGATGATGTCCAATTGTTTAACAGCTGCCCTCTTGGGTTGATTGAAAACTGCGCAAGTAGAGTTAACGCAGATCTGGACAGGATCTCAGTATTAGTCCTAACAAATCTAAATGTTTAGTGATTAGTAGGAAGCCCGTCGATCTATCATATTTTCCTAAAATTCATCTAAACGGCTCGACCGTAGAATATGTTGAAACGGCCAAAAATCTAGGAATGCTATTTAACAGGACACTATCTTGGGATACGCATATTAATGCGGCGGTAGGCAAAGTTTATGGTATACTGCGCCTGTTATGGGCCTCTCAATACCATACGCCCCTGAACACACGTCTGCTACTCGCAAAGACACTAGTCATTCCAACCCTCACATATGGCTGTGAAATTTTTTGCAAATGCGATGCTTTAAGCAGAAGAAAGCTTAATGTTGCCTTTAACAACACCGCGCGTTACATCTATGGTTTGAGGCGCCTCGATCATATCTCCAACTTCTCCCGACAAATCTATAACATCTCATTCGACCACATTTTACATTTCAGATCACTCTTATTGTTATTTAATGTAATTCAGACACATCAACCCAGCTATTTATTTAATAGACTACGTTTTGGTTCATCTAATAGATCCCAACAGCTTGTCCATCCGCGGTATCATTATCTTACTTCGGAGCGCTAGTTCTTCATTAACGTTACCCGTCTTTGGAACTCTCTTCCACAGCATTTAAGAAGGTCAGGTACCATTGCACAGTTTCGGAATGGGTTACAGTCTTATTTCCAGACAATCTCTGACTAACATTTTATTGTATTAATACTTACGCTTATATATGGTAGTTTTTGCTTGAGAAAAGAGAGATGTATATTGTATATTTTATATTACGAGTTCCTTGTTTTTTTTATTTTTATTTATCTTATCGTATTTAAGAAACAGAAAGAGAAAAACTCTAATTATTGAATTATTAATTTAACGCTAACATGTTGTGTAGCTTTTTCCGCTTTTCTAAATAAATTATATTTAAGCCTTGCACTAGTTTATAAGATTATTGTTATCTTAATGTGTAAGCTTTCAATGAATAAATAAATGAAATGAAATGAAATGAAAGAGTAGTTGGTTAAGAAGAGATACAGGTCGTCGCTTAATCTGTGGTTTCTTCCTCCATTTTTGATAAATTCCATTAGAGCACACATAGAGTAAGACCGGGGTGATCGAAATCTTATATAGGGTCATCTTGTACGAGAAAGAGCTCTTTTACAACACAATTGCCAATTTGCATGTTAATAATTGCTAATTTACATAATTCCTAATCCAAAGAAAAACCATTGACAATAGTGTTTGTAGGAGAGTCTAGTTAAATGATATCCGGGACAACATCAAAATTATATCTGCACATTGCAACATTTCGTAAATAATACTCGTATATATACATATTACTATATAATAGGTTTATTATTAAAAAAAATTTGTAAATTTTGACAATTTTTTTTTCCAGACATTGGTAATACTGATTTATTCACCACAATGTCCAGCGTGTCATATAATATCGCAAAAACTCTTGCATATTTCACATATTGTGCAACTAAGAAATGTACAATTTTATCGTTTGGATGGTACTGCCAATGATTTACCTTGGGAATTCACAACGGATAAGTACCCAACGTTATTTGTATTTCCACAGAAAAGGTAATTGAGTCCTTCATTTTGAACCTCTAACTACCTTTGTATAAACCTGTTTAATTAATTTACTATATGTATAAGGTTTTCCAATAAGGACTTGAGAACTTTTTTTTAAATAAAACGCAAACTTTATTATCGGCTTGAAGTACAATCAAAACATTTATGAATGGAACTCGACTTCGTTCATATGGCCACCGCGGGCACGTTTGCAGCGGTCGATTCATTGGACAACATTTTCAACGACTCGGCCACACATTTCGGCCGAAACGGCCGCTATTTCGCGTTCAATGTTGGCTCTGAGCTCTTCCAACGTCATCGGCGTGTTGGCATAAACCAATGACTTAACGTAGCCCCACAGAAAATAGTCGAGCGGCGTTAAATCGCATGAACGAGGCGGCTCATTTCTTGAGATAACACGCTCACCATACTTTCTCTTCAATAAATCGATTGTAGCGTGTGCTGTGTGGCTTGTGGCATCATCCTGTTGAAACCACATGTCGTCCAAGTCCATATCTTCCAATTCGGGCCAAAAATAATCGGTGATCATGGCGCGATAACGCTGACCATTCACAGTAACGTGACTATCGTTATCGTCGACGAAAAAATATGGTCCCCAATAACGCCGCCGGCATGCAAACCGCACCAAACAGTTATTTTTTGTGGATGAAGTGGTGATTCATGAAGCACATGTGGATTTTCACCCGACCAATAACGCATATTTTGCTTATTGACGAACACATTGAGCCAAAAATGAGCTTCGTCACTGCAGATGATTTTGCGATGAAATTCATCAAATTGGCGCATCTTCTCCAGAACCCAATCGGAAAACGTACGTCGCTTCAAATGGTCCATCCGCTTCAATTCTTGAGTCAGCTTGATCTTGTATGGGTGTACACCAAGATCCTTACGCATAATACGCCATAATGTGGTCTGAGCGATGTCCAATTCTTGAGAACGCCGTGGAATTGACTGATTTGGATCGTTTACTACGGACGCCTGAACGGCAGCGATATTTTCGACACTTCGACCAACCCGTTGTCTCACTGACAGGGCAACATCACACAACGAATATGTAGACTCAAATTTTTGCACTAAACTTGTTATTGCCTGTCTATTAGGGCGAGAATTACGACTGAAAATTGCAGTCACTGACTCCGAATTTCAGTAGAAAATTTTTATAATTTGCTCGTTCGTATACTTTACCATGATGAAAATGTTGAATTTACTGAATAAATTGACAGTGACATTTTGATGATTAGTGAAAGAGTGCGTTCTCAAATTAAATTCAAAGTTGTCAAGTCCCTATTGGAAAACCCCTTACATATTATAAATTCAAAAATGTAATTATGAAAATTATTAATGTATGTAGTTATGTATGTGTAATATTAGAAAATTTGCGGAATCTATTACATGTTTTGTTTTTCCACTTTCTTGAAATTAGTTTATGCTGTTACAATTGATTTGTAATCAAGCAAGACATCGTGTAAAAGTATATTACTTTTGGGTCTATCATGATTAAACTATTTAATACAATAAATGTTCTTCTCTAGCAATATATTTATTGATGCTTTGAATAGCCCTTATTACAGTTAATAAGCCCTTTCTGTTTTTAGACATACTACCACAGATGTCCATTCAATGGGACGTACCCGTACGTCCCAGTACGATCAAACTAGAGTGAATCATACTCAAACATGATGTTACTCTTAATTGTTTTGCATTATCAGTTGCGTGCTCTGTTTGTTGGATAGAAGTTTTCCGTTTTTCGCAACGTAATTTTTTTAAATCAAATTTGACTGATAATAAACATTATATTTGAGAACCGTAGGAAGGTCAAAACAGAATGCGCTCTCTTTAATGTTGTGTTTATTGAATAGTTGTTTACGTTTTTTTCCAGACATGTTTTTTTCTATCTTCCACGAACAATGCTTCCGTAATAGAGCGAGGAGAGCAAAGTGTAGAAGGTCCTTGCGATGCTCATAGCAACGACTTTTTTCATCAAACCATTTCGGATCTTTAGTATTTGTTATTCTTATGCATTCTAAAGCCATTATCTCTCTTATATTTCTTTCTTGTGAACGTTCTCTGAAAATTCTATTAAATACTTTGAAGTGCACTTTACAAACGTTAAAAAAAATTCATTAGTTGGTGCCTTCAGACTTCCAAAGTCACATCTTTGAGAATAATTTTTTTCAAAAATGAAAAATTCCGAAGGACATGTTATTTTTTCATCAGTTTTTAAAAATAGTTTGGAACAATTGTTCCTTAAAAGCATCACAGTTACTGAAAGGAGAAAAATTAATAAGATTTGACTAGAGAATTTTCGACATCAAAACGTTAAATTCGTAAACTGATGGATTTTTGTTGTAACCACCTTTGATGCGAATAATAGAAAATAAATTTTCTAATACGTCTCGATGAATCTTTGTTAGTAAATAATCCACGTTCTCATAGAGGCCATTGCTTATATCATAACAAAGTAATAAGACCCCGTTTATAGTTTGTTCCATTCCTTTTAAACACAAGTTTCTTGAAAGGTTAACTGATTTTTGGGATTCTCTAGCTGAACTCTCCGCCTTAAAAAGTTCTTGTCATAATGTGAACCACTATCCATGCAGTCAAATACATTGTTCACTTTTAGTACGAACTCTTTCGTTAAGCAATTAAGTTCAAAAGCAGTTTGAATCAATGCCGCAGTTGTCCGGCTAAATATTTGCGTTGCAAGGTGAACATGCATTTTTTCGAAGGCATTTGGTGCTATATGAAAACTTCTAAATTTTAAACATGTCATAGCTACGTTGTCAACTTCCAAATTGTATATTTCTCTGATAACATCAAAAGACACTTTACCATCGGGAGTTTGTAAATCTCATTTCAATAAAACATTACGAAGTATTTTAACAAATGAGGGAAATCATGAAAACAAAATATTTTTTCATCATTAAAAATTATAAATTGGGTTTCTTCAGAAACACTTAACATTTTATAAGCTTTTCTATTACTGGCCCCTTTTTCGCAAACAATAGCATATACCTTTAGACCAAGTTCTTGACAGATTTTCAAATTGTTTAATAATTTCTTTTATAATTTCGCTTAGGTTATCCCCATTTACACCGTTTGCTGACACAAAATAGTTTAAAACACTTTTCCAACTATCAAACAAACCATTTAGCATGAAAACACATATTTCATTAGCAAACAATCTAATTCTTTCTACACCAAGGTCTTCAAAACCATCTATTAAATCATTTTTTATATTATATGTGAGGTTTTTATGAATCCTAATTTCATCAAATGTTAGGACAACACAACGTTCTCGCTGGTTTAATAAAGCGAACTTTGACTTAAGATACGAACGAGCATTGTTTTCATATCCTGGTTGTAATCCTTTTTACAGGAGCCCATCTACAGAAAGAGAAAATCTGAGGAAGTTTAAAGCCAAGTCTATCTCTCAAAAATTTATAGGCGCTTTGTGATCTATAAAAAATATTTTGGGAAAGTTCTTTTTCGTGGCTGTTGTATTTTGTAGTATTTGATTCTTTCAAAACATTTTACAAAACGTTTTTGAATGGTCTGAAATATTGAGCCTTTCGATTTGAGACGTCGTAGATATTTTATTTTTATTAAAAATTTTATGGCAGTATGCGCTCTGTTTTTTTATAATGTTTTATTTTTAAATTTCTTAATTTAAGTTTGTAAAACTTAACAATATTTTTCTTAAAGTTGCAATTTTGTTCTCCTCTTTTGCACATCTTTCCAATAACTGATCGCACCTTGCACACGAAATGCTGCAACTGTTCGATGTTCTTCTTCGTTTAGTTAAAGGAGACTTCAGATCTTCTAAATTCAAGTTTGAATCCAAATCAGAATTTAAATTTAAGGAAGGAACAGCATCCGACTTAAGATATTTTTTTCCTACAAACTCGGGACAAAAATGATCTCCACAAACAAAGTATTTACCTTCATTTTTAAAACCACATGCCTTCATCCACAAATTATTTAAAATTTCATTTTTTTTCCTAGAAGGACATTTAAAAATGTTCAAGTCAGGGTAATTCCTTTTAGTTTTCCTACAAACAGAACAAGAAACTCCAGATAATCTCTTGTCACCCATTGCTATCGAAAAATAAACTGCAAAGTATGATATCGCTGAAAAAGTACCGCTGAAAAAATTTATTAAGAAAAATTGTTCAGTCACATACATAAATATCCAAATCGGCCGACAGTCGACCGCGAATGAGGTAAAGCAACTTCACAGCCTGCAATTAAAAACTGGTTAGATTTTTTCCTTCGGCGTGCAATATCTATGTAAACTATAGCATCTATGATACTACACTTAAACAAAATAAATACTTACCCGGTTCATTTTTTTAATTGACAGTCAATAAAAAACTTCTTGATACGAATTCAAAGATGTATTCAACTTTGCTTCAATTTATCAGTAGTTTTTAATTATACTTTATCATTAAAAAGATGTCGAATATATGTCTTTATAGATATTTATAAATGCACTAAGTGAATGAATTTATTTTTATTATTATCTCAGGTCGATGAACGCTAATACGTTTACGTCTTCATCAAAGATAAATGTTAGAAACCTTCTTGGTTTCATTCTGTCTCAACTAAAACCAGATCAGCAACTGTATTCAATTATAAATGCGTGTAAATTGACAAAGGTAAGCCGTAAAACTTTGCTAACTATACTGAATCTCATATATTTATTTTATAATAGATAAGTCTCCTCTTTCAAAACTGTATTCAACACGCTCGTGTGATGGTGAGCGACCAAATAAATAATTATTTACGTAAATGGAGTCATTTGCCTCGTCAACGAATAATGATTTTGCAAAAGTTAACAACGCTGAAAAAGATTTACTTCGAACTAGTTCGAGCAAGGAAAAGCTTTGACCTGGAATGTATTCTAAAATTAATAAAAATTTGAACAACTTATTATTTTATGGAGGAACGTTTTAAAATAAATGAATTTTATATTTAATTGCAATGTTTGTTATTTTTTCTAGATTTGTGTGATAATTTTTAATAAAGTGTGTTGTGTTGCTTTAAATGAAATATCAGATGGTAAATACACATATGCAGTTTTTTTTTTTTTTTGAAGAAACTAACACTCAAGAGGAAGTGAATATGCTTAATTGTCCGAAGAAACGTATTGTATTTCCTAGATCGAATTAGAATGCAGGACTACGAACGTGAATTCCATAAATCTTTCTTTGTACAATTGGATTATTCTTTGAGCATCGGGATACACGGTGAAGGTTTTCAAAATACCGCCATACATACATACATAGAGAAACAGTTATAAACATGCACTTTAGCTGAATGTTTTACTAATCCTTGGACAACAACAGAGCCTCCGTTACGTAATATATTGTAAAAACGAAATGCCACTGAAGTAAAGTTATGGCGCATTAGAACAGTAATAATTTTACCGGACACCAAAAACTATTTTTGGGTTGTGGGTGAGTGAGTACATATAATGAATTAAAGATATAGCATGATAAATATAAGATAATTTGTCCAGCGTGAGGGGTTTTGGACAAAATTTGTTAAGCCTTGTATATTTTTCGAGGTAGAAATGAATATTCGTGATCTAATAATTTGAATTGTCAAAATTGAGAAAACAATTTCAGAATCGTTTTGCTTTATTATTTTATTTTTCTTCTTTTATAACACTGAATTTGGTATGTGCAGTGCAATGTGTAACTAGTAATATTTAAGCAAAACATTTTTATGAAAATTCAATATTTTTTAATATTTAAAATGTGACGTATTTTTATTTTTTATTTTTTTTTACTGAATGTCTGCTATTAACAAATTATTTACAACGATAATTCTTCAAAGGTACTAACTACATCATGACCCTTTGATTTCGTTAGTATCAATAAATTTTATTTAATATTCACTCAACTACATATTAAGCTACTGATTTGATTGTGTCGAATATAATAAAGCAAATACATTTGATTGTATTTAAAAAAAAAAAAAAAAAAAAAAAAAACAGTTCCTGTTGTATTTCTATAACTGC
Organism: Volucella bombylans; assembly: GCA_949129095.1. Taxonomy (NCBI): domain Eukaryota; kingdom Metazoa; phylum Arthropoda; class Insecta; order Diptera; family Syrphidae; genus Volucella; species Volucella bombylans. Next base: position 75,433,908 of record OX422144.1, read on the forward strand.
TGCAGGCTCAGCTGTTAATCTTTTCATCAGAGAAAGGTGTCTTAATATCCGTCATCTTCCATAGAGAAGTCAGAAGTGTCTGCGCCATACAAAGAGCTGTAAAAAAAAAACATGAAATGAGTTGTAATTACATGCTGAAACATAAATTATGATAGATTATCTGAAAAATCGGAGTAATAAAAATAAATAATAAGCAATGTAATCTTAGTAGTATTGACGACGCAATAGTATCTAAGATGATGCAGTGAAATCAATTAAATAAATTGGTTTAAATAAGGTAATTAATTATTTTTATATATAAAAAAAAACTCAAACGTGTTTTGGCAATTATTGATCTAACCTTTATTTTTTAAACTTATGTCTAAAAGTCTAAAAGTGATAACCAAAATGTAAGCTGCTGAAAAACTCTGAAAAACTGTTGTTTTTTTTTTGAGTGGAATAGAGTACTTTATTATTATTTTTTCTTTTTAAATAAAATATTACTCTATAAATTATCAGAATTTATAAAAATACAAATCAGGTATTATAGACAGTTAGAAATACAGTTTTCTTTCCAAAAAACCTCATACTAAAGGGGGTAGTCTCATGCTCGATCTTCAAAACATCGATTTTTTTTTTTTTGCATATTTTCAAAGTTTAATAAATTGAGAATATACTATGAAAATTTTAGACTGATACACTAAGTCATTTTAAAGTTACAGCAAATAATAGGCGAGAGCGTACCCTGCAGCTGCAGGGATTATATAAAACTTTAAACGCGTTTTTTTTCGAAAATACATTTTATCCGTCGACCTATTGTACCGGCTCGGCTGAATGGTTCTGTCCAGTACCAGAATTAGATTTTTTTATCCCGATTTTTGAAAAAAAATTACAAGGCCGCCATTTTGTTTTTCCTCAAATCTTTTAAATCTTCTATGGGACAGAATGACAACTTTACTGAATAAAGGCTGGACTACATTCGGCAAAAAGTAAAGTGTGTGCACAAAAATGTTTTGTCTCTTTTTTCACCATTACAAATCTGTAGTTTTCTCTCAACTTTTCAAAAAGTAATTTACTTGAAAGTTGGCGTACCCCTTAACTTTCAAGTTTTTTACTTTTTGAAAGCTCAGAATGAACTAATACATTTACAAAAAAAAAAGTATTAGTTCCTGATTTCATACTGAGGTGGCTGTGATGCACGCAGATTTTAAACAAACGACCCTAATTTTTGTCAGATTTTCAAAGTTTTGTTGTCATTGCACGTCACATCAAAGCAAATAAAATTCTTGTTTTTATGCTTTCTAAAAGCTTTCAAATGTAAAAAAAAATAGCTTTTTGGGTCAGTTTTTGACTACCAGGAGGCAGATGTGTATGTGTGTGAGCTTTCACTTTTTCACTTTTTGACTTTTTTTCCGAATGTAGTTCATACATAATAATCTTTTTTTAATTTTGATTTCAGATGATTACAAAAGGAGCAATCGGGGGAGAGCCACCTACTTTTTTTTTTAAGAGACCTACTTTACCTCAGCAAAATGAAAATATTTTTTTTTTATTTAACAAACATTTTTTTGTATTATTCAATAGCTAAATAATAACATATAATTATCATAAGAAGATTGTATTTCATTTTCCGCAAAAATAATCGTTAAAAACCCTCAAAATTTAACCTCGGCTTTATCTGGTCTATCATCGTAACCGATCGGAGAAACCTCCTTGTTTTCGGAGGTTTGTTCGATTAGGTCATCGGAACAGATACCATGGTACAAAATTCGTAAAAATCGGAGGAAATTCCGTTCCGATCGGATACGATGATCGGGCCTTATACGTTTATGTATTTTACTTATAAATATCTCACTAAATTAAATAATTGTATAAGTTTTGCAAATGCTGACTTTAAATCCAATGACGGTTTCGGATTTATATTTTTACTGAAAACTTACTAGAAAGTAAAACGTGATAGCGGACATTTCCCAGGAAAATCTGTGCGATACATTGCAGTTGAACCTGTCCTAGCACAAAGGTATGAGTTTATATAAACGTCATAATAAGGTGGTTGTTGTAAGATCATTTGATGATCTAGAACAAATTGTAGATTAATTTCCGTGTTTGAAAATTTAAGCCCATTCAATGACTTATGACCCTGATGTTGTTGCTATTAGCTTCAAAACTGCTGATGTCCTTAAAGTCACCTGCACTATTGCAAATGTAACTCTTGATGTAGTTTGTGTTTATAGACTTTAAAATATGCCTTTGCAAATGTTTTTGGATAAATTTAAAAACATTTTAAGCAACGAAAAAGCGGAAAATCTTATTATTGGAGACCTTAATATAAGTATTGTAAGTCCAAATATTGCTTTAGATACGTATGAAGACTTATTGGCTGGACATGGGTTAATTTAATTTTGGTGGGGGCAAATGCCCCCATTTATTCGGCGTAATACAAGCTATAACTTAAAAAATAAACTTAAACTAAAACTTAAAACTAAGGTTGGTTGGAGTGGTGAAGGAGAACAGATTTGAGGTAGGAAGTGGTGCGGTGAAAGTCAAAGACGGTAGGGTTTGAGTTGATTTGACGTAGCATACGGGAGATTGGTTCGTTCGCGCCATAGGAGGTGTGGTGGGTTGGTAGATACGAGTAGAAGAGTCGAGGGGTACGTAGATTACGAGGGTTAGTGTTGAGGAAAATGGAGTTGTGAAGGGACGCGCATTCAACGTGACCTGAAAGGAGTCGATGAATGAAGAGAAAGTCTGCTGCATCTCTGCGATCTTCGAGGGTGTTTAAGTTGATAAGGTTGAGACGATTTTGATAGGGGGGCAGATTAAAAGGATCGTCCCAGGGCATACCTCGAAGAGCAAATCGAAGAAAACGACGCTGAATGCTTTCAATTCTCGAGATATGAACACGATGATATGGGGACCATACTTGACTGGCGTACTCTAGGAGGGGGCGAACAAAGGTAATATAGAGGGACCTGGTCACGTATGAGTTGGTGAATTCTTTGGACCACCGTTTTACAAAACCTAGTGCAGAGTTGGCTTTGAGGATTATCTCATCCATATGTAAACGGAAGTTGAGCTCGCTGTCACACAAAATGCCGAGGTCGCGAAGAGACTGTACGGAGGAGATAGGTTGGTTATGGAGAAGATAGAGTCGGGGAGGAGATTGGTTCCGCTTATGTGAGAAGGTGATGGATTGGCATTTGGCGATGTTAAGTTCCAAAGAATTTTTGAGGCACCAGATCGAGAAACTATCAAGATCTTGTTGAAGAAGGAAAGAGTCATGGGGAGAGGAAATGGTTTTGAAAAATTTGGTATCGTCGGCGTAAAGGGAGACAGACGAGTGTTTGATGATCATATCGAGATCATTTATGGTTAATATAAAAAGAAGGGGACCGAGATGGCTGCCTTGTGGAACTCCAGAGGTGGCGAAAAATGGAGCGGACTGGGCTGACCTAAAACGAACACTGTAAAAACGGTTTTCGAGGTAAAAGGATATCCATTTTAACAATATGGGTTCAAAGCCGAGGGCAGACAATTTAAAGATAATTAACCGATGAGAGATTTTATCGAAGGCTTTGCTAAAATCGGTTGCAACTACATCGACTTCATTGCCATTCTCTAGGGCAGAGAGGGCAAAGGATACGAATTCAACGAGATTTGTGGTGGTTGACCTACCCTTTAAGAAGCCATGTTGTCTAGAGGAAATAAGTGATTTGCATTGGAAGCTTAGAGCTTCATACAAAATACTTTCGAAGAGTTTGGGTATATGGGAGAGTTTAGCGATTGGACGATAGTTGGTTATTTCATTCTTTGATCCTTTCTTGTGGATCGGGGTTATGAAGGAGGTTTTCCAAACCTGAGGAAATTCTCCTTGTGAAAGGGATAGACGGAAGAGATTAGAAAGGGCAAGGGAAAGAGAGGAAGAACATTTTTAAAGAAATATGGCAGGGAGGCCATCTGGGCCGGGTGTGAATTCGTCATTGAGTTGGTGTAATTTATATTCGATATAGGACGGGTCCAAAATATGAGAAAGAAGTGGGCCATTGGAGAAGTTCAGTAGGTAACTAAAATAGGATGGATCTGGTACAAAGGAGTCGTTGGTGAAGGATTGTTTAAAAAAAGTGGCAAATAGGTTGGCAATGGTGAGTGGATCGGTTGATGACCTGTTGTTGAAAGAGAGGGATGGAGGGTATCCATCGGACTTTCTTTTGTAGTTAACAAATTGGAAAAAGGACTTAGGGTGGTTTATAAGGTTGACTTGCGCATTGTTAAGGTAGCGCTGGTAAAGGGAATCGTAAAGTTCGGTGAAATGAAGATAAGCACCAAGATAGTTGGAATAGTCGGTAAAGGATCTGGTACGCAGGAAAACAGCCCATAACTTATTTCTCTTATTTCGTAAGGAACGAAGCTTGCGATTATACCAGGGAGGACTAGTGGATGATGTTTTAAGGCGGGAAAACGGAACGTAAAGGGAAAAAGAATTAAATATTTCTTTATAAAAAATGGATAAGGCATCATTTATACTTAAGTTGTGAAAGTTAAAGTGGGATCTGCTGAGATATTCACTGATTTTGTGGAAGTTTGCTTTATGAAAGTCGTGGGATGAGAGAGTTGTGGGGGTAGTAGACTGGAATGAAGAGTTATGAAAAAATGAAAGTAGAAGGGGGGGATGGTAGTTATCGATTGTTGAGAGAGATAGGGGACAAAGTGAGACTGAGGAGTTAATTGGATCTGTTGTGAAAATAAGGTCTAATTGCCTGCCCATATAATTGGATATACCACTGACTTGGCATAGACTTGAGTCTGTTAAGCGATTTAAGAAGAGACATTCCTTAGCTGAGATGGCATTTGAAGCGATGAAAAACGATTGATCATCTGATGGAGTCCACTGTAGCTGAGGAAGACTAAAGTCGCCGAAAATAAGGATATCATCAGTAGGGTCTGACAGGTCAATTAAATGATCGATCGCATCAATAACAAATTGGTAAGATTCGATAGGTTGAGCTGGTAGGATGTAGCAACATATAACGTAAAGGGACTTGAGAGGCAGTGATATTTTTATTGCGACAAAGTCGGCTTTAGAGGATGAAGGAATTGTAATGGGAGAAGAGTTAAGGCTGTTGTCCATCGCCAGTAGGACGCCTCGACAGGGGAAATCTTTATTTGTGCGGGTAGGATCGTCGTCGCGGAAAACATTAAAAGTAGGAGGGAACAATTCCTGGTTCTTTATGTCGGGAATCAAATTGGTTTCGGTCAAGGCGTAAATATCAAAGGGAAGAGCATGCGATTGACGTAGGACAGCATTGGTTTTAGAGCGAAGACCTCTTACATTCTGGTAGTAAAATGTAAGAGGGATGTTGTGGGGTGGAGGTGTGAGGCAGGATGGTTAAAGCGCTGGCAAGGGAGGCACGTTATGGACGAAAAAATTTGTCGTGGTCGGCTCGGCTTCGTTGTAGGTGTAATACTCGTTTAGAGTGAACATAGTTGCCGAATGCAGCAAGGTCGTCTGCTACTTTCTGAGGGGACATGTTAAATATCTCGTGGTACCTGACATAAAGGTTCGTGAGACTGATATGGTCGGTAGGGAGGCCTTCCTGCTGGATGGAAACCATGACGCTGGTTTTGGTTTTCCCTTCGTAGCAGACCGAGTCAGATTTGTCATGTAAATAGGCAAGAAAGAGACGAATGTTTTCATATATCTTTCGTTCTCTGAGCCTAGAGAGAGCATATCGACTTTCTGTAGTGCCATTGGTTTGCTGTGTTACTTTAACAGTGGGGGGAAAAAGGGGATCAAGAATAGGAGCATTGGAGGAGGGAGATAGAGATAAATGATTGGATATGGAGTTGGACGAGGGATGAGATGTGGGGTTTAAGGTATGGGAGTTAATGAAGTTAGGGTACTTAGCTCCAGTTTTAAGGTCGAAGTTGGGAATTGGGTTGCTAGCTGGGTTTGGTGGCGTAGAAGGTTGAGAAGGAATAATATGGGTGGTTGGGGTTAAGTTGAAAGAGACGCGTTGGCGCGGGGACTTCGGTGGAACGGGGGGAATTGGGGGATTAGAAGATTGGTGTGTAAGGGCTTTGTGTCGGATAAGTGAGGAGGGAGGACTAAAACTGGGGAATAAGTTTGTTTTGAAGCTCCAGTTGGGGTCGAGATTAGAGCTTCGTTTTTTGGAAGCATATTTTTTATTTGGAAGGGAGTTGGAGAGGGGTCTTTTTTTAATTTTATTGTTAACACTACGATTATTTTTAACACTTTCATTACTCTCGAGATGTGCGTTTTCTCGTTCTTCAGAGCATTTTGTAATTCTTATCTTCCCAGGTTTAGTTGTCTTACCAGGAGGTGTAGGGAACAACCACGAATATTTGGTTGGGATGTTGACTTTGAAGCTGCAGGAACTGTTGGAGTCAGCGGGGGAAATCATCTGGCACTCGCTAATGGTGATAGCGTAACTTCGGTGAAAGAAATTCCGCACCCAAGAAACATCAGCGTGTTGAGGGGCCCCTTCAACGAAGAACGCCGTATGGTTTCCCTGTTTCAGCTTTTCGAGTCTGTTTTTCCATTCGGAGGGGGTCCATGAAGTTCCAAATTGATTGAGCAGTTTGCGTGGAGCGGCGACGGGCGGGATTTTAGTTGGTAAAGGCAAGACGGTTTCGGTTTCCGTTGTTAAGGTGGCGGGAGGAGTATTTGAAAATGATGGCAAATGAGACTCCGTGTCTACTAATTCATTATGAATTGAGACATTGTACGGGGAACTAGCCTGGAACTGAATTTGATCGGGTATTCCATCGATTTTGTGGGAAGCCAATCTCACTTCTTTACTGATTTCGGCAACGGTCAACCGAGTTGCTACGAGTTCCTCGCTGACATCAATCATTTTTAGGGTCAGGTCATCGAGCGTAGAATCTGATGGATGCGGGATGTGATGTGTTGTTTTGGAGGAGGATTGAAAAAGCAAGTCGAGATCAGTACGGAGAAGGTTGATAGAGTCGTTTATGTGTGTGAGTTCATTGGACTTAAGGAGGTTGGCAAAATTTGTTTTGAGGAAAGCTTTAATTCCGTCGAAGTGATATTTGATCACTTCGCTCTCGTTGTCGTGGTTAGATTTGTTTTTCGATAGGTTTTGGATCGCTGCCAGTTGCTTTTCGATCATTCTTCCTGTGGACTTGTAAGCATCCACATTACTATCAATGCAGTTTATTGAGTCTTCAATCTTTTCTATTCTGTCCAAAATAGTTCTGCTAATATGACCATTCTCGGTTAGCATCGCATTGATAGACTCGTTTTTGCATTTAATTGCCAACATAACGTGAGCCAAGGTGATCTCTTTGCACTCGTCGCAGTAAAAATTGAAAAGACTGCAATACTCCTTGAGGTAGGTTATGGATCTCCGGGTTAGTCCGATGCATATGGCATGGAATGATTTTCCACAGAGACCATTGCATGCTACCCATTCGGCGTTGGGGTCAACAATTGAGCACAAAACACTAGCACAGCACTTTTCCATTATTAGTTTATTGAGGTTAATTTTTGTTTGGATTTGTTTTGTTTTGTTGTTGTTTTGTTTTGTTTTGGGGTCAAAACTGGCACAGTTGAGTTTGAGGAATCGGCAGACAGAACTAGGTCGACGAACAACGGTAGATATACTGAGTCGGCAGTTTACGGGACTTTGAAAAAAAGTGGAAAATAATAACTGAACTCGGTATACGGGAGAAAAAGAAAAACACGTCCGCACAGGTTGACAATTGACAATTGATCATTTATCAACGAACTAACTAGACCAATATCTAACATATGCCTTGACCATGTATTAGGCCCTTGCTTATGGTAGGAACTGATCAGTGCGCTTCGATCTTCAAGTTACCGATCTCTGTAAGACAGATTTAGTCATTAATTAGTTACAGAGTAAAAGCATTTCCAACCTTACTTTTCCAAAGTTTACCAGAATAAACTATAACATATTAAATGGAAAACCCTTGAGGAAAAACTGATATACTGTCTACGCCGAAGAAAATGCTATTGTAGCCTATGAATTGTTTTCTAAAACTTTAAAAAAAAACCTTATGATACATCTAGTGTGTCCATAGTAAAAAGTAAATCTCGAGTCAATCTTAAGCTCTGGATGAATACTTAGCTTCATAAACAACTTAAGCTTAAACATAAACGCAAATACGCTACACCCGTATATGTCAACTAATTAAAAGAGATAGATACAAAGCAAATTAAAAAGTGCACAAGGAAATCTTAAAAAAGAATAGAATGTTGTAAACTGCTTAGTTAATCGTAAAAATATTAATCGCCTAAAAGCCATTACGCCTAAAATTAATAACGTTGACATCATATTGTAGATCCAGTTATTGTTGCAAACCAATTTAATCAACACTTTGCCTCAATAGCACAGTCGTCTTGTTTTGACCCTGCAACGGTTGCTCAACGACACAACTGTTAGACTGTACAATTCATAATAACAGATTCGTTTTCATTTCGGGATTTGAACTGTTTAAAATAATTAACACTCTTAAAATTCCGCATTCTTGTGGTGACGATAGGATTTCCAGTTCTACTTTGAAAATGATTGTCTTGAACGTGGTAGATGTTTTGGCCCACCTTTTTAGCTCAATCATTTTCTCGTGAATCTTCCCAGAATTGTTAAAATAGGCGAATGTAATTCCAATTTTCAAAAAGGGAAGCTGAATAGAAAAAGCGAACTACAGACCGACTTCCTTTCTGTCTGTAATTAAGATATTACATTTGAGAACGCTGTAAAATATAGAGTTCTTAAATTTTTTACTAAAATTAACATCTTAAGTGTAAATCAATTTGGTTTCAGAGCAAAACATTTTGCCGAAGATGCATTTCTGAATTTTTGCCAACATATCTACAAGTGACTTAATGACAAGGAATGCTGCGCTGAACTTTTTGTAGACATAACCAAGGCCTTCGACTTGGTAGATCATAACATTCTGTTGAGTAAATTATAGCGCATAGGATTCTGTGGCTTTGTCATAGATGGGTTTGCATCTTATCTTAAAAACATAATGCAAAAAGTAAACATTTTCGACAGTTTTGGAGAATCTAAAATTGTCAACCTTGGTGTTCCCCAAGGTTTTGTGCTACGTTAACTCAATGTTTAATCTTCCATTTGTCGGAAAACTCAAGGCTTTTACAGATGACTTCGTGTTTGCGTATTGCTCAAACAATCGCTTCAAGCTCGTTGCCAAAATCAACCGAGATGTTCACTTGTTAACAATCTGGTTTGCGAAACACAAGTTTACAATTAGCAGTAGGACTAAGCTCATGTACTTCAATTTTACCGCTAAAATGTCCCCGGAATTCAGCATCGTGATACATGCAGCGTGTTGCCGCAGATTTAACCTACACCAATGCGATTGTAGTACCCTTTATAATGAAAATATTGGTTGCAATATTAATTGCTTTGAGATTAATTTTGTTAAGTCTTATAAGTACTTAGGAATTGTAATAGACCAGCACATAAATTGAGGCCAACATATTTCTATTTTGAATCAAATACTTGTTAACCACTCTGCAAAATTTTTATCGGCTTCGAAAGTATTGCTCTACAATGATTTCAAAAAATATTTGTATTGGGATCTTCCATTAAAGATTAGAATATGGTATTAGTTGCTGGGGTGGTACTTACTTTTATAAAGTACAACAACTAGCTGTACTACAAAAATTTGTGATTAGAAAAATATGCTATTCGTCTCGTTATATTTTTAAACGAGATAAAAATATGCTATTCGCTTTTTAATAAATTGAAAATTCTGCCTACTATTACAAAGTTCGAAAAATTTTCTTCATTAAAGGTGGTTACCATTAAAGTCCCATCAATGACACCGATAACCTTCGAAGCAGCACAAGTACCAAAGTTAGAATTCTACCTTTTCGCATGTCGAGCTTAAAAAACGTTTACTCTATTTTATCCTGCAAACTATTCAATACTCTTCCCGAAGATATACGGACCATCAGGGTTTTAAAAAAAATTGTATTTAATGTAGAATTGTGGCTTTTGAAATATAATCATCATGAAATTGAAATATTGTTGCGCTTCATCATCTAAATGCATAAAACTGTTATCTAATTCGAAAATTGCTTTTCTTTTCCTTTGCCCTGCATTATTAATTTTATTTCCTCCTTTACCATTCAAATTAAAAATGTTTAAGCTTATAATTAACTTTTTAAATTTATATATATGTACAATGTTTTCTACCCCACACTGAAATACTTATAATGATGTGCCATTTATCACTATTCTGAACTTAGTACTAAATGCCTCTAACTACGAGGGCGGGTCAATAAGTCCGTGACTTTTGGAATAAAACACAGATTTTTTGATAAAAAAATAATTTTATTTTTCAACGTAGTCTCCCTTGAGCTCTATACACTTTGTCCAACGCTTCTCCAATTTTTTTATCCCTTCCAAAAAAAATGATTTGTCGAGGTCCTTTGTTTGCGAGATGACTTCATCATTGGAGTCAAATCTTTTTCCACCAAGCCATTTCTTCAGGTTTGGGAACAAGAAGTAGTCGCTCGGAGCCTAATCTGGAGAATAGGGTGGATGAGGGAGCAATTCATAGCCCAATTCATGGATTTTTGCCATGGCAACTGCACATGTGTGCACCCTTGCATTGTCTGGTGGAAAAGAACTTTTTTCTTGGCCAAATAAGGTCGGTTTTTTTTTCAAATCGTCATTGAATCGGTCCAATAAGTTGGCATAATATTCCCCATTGATTGTTCTTCCCTTTTGAAGGTAGTCAATGTGGATTATCCCGCGTGCATCCCAAAAAACAGTCGCCATAACTTTATTGGCTGACAAACCCACCTTGGCCTTCTTTGGCGCCGATTCACCCTTAGAAACCCACTCTTTTAACTGTTGTTTGTTCTCTGGTGAGTTGTGATGGATCCATGTTTCGTCCACGGTTACAAAACGGCGCAAAAACTCCTCCATATTGCGATTAAACAACGCCAAACCTTCCTGTGAAGTGAAGCACACGAAATTCACTTTTTTCCATTTTCTCCTCAAATTAGTGAGTAGTCTGATAAAAATAGCTGTCAAACACAAACTAACTGACGCAGCAAGTTTAAATTTTGACAGGAGTCAACTGACAGATGCCTGTTGACAGGAGCAGTGTTGCTGTTTCAGTAAAGAGGTCAGAAATTCAAAAAGTCACGGACTTATTGACCCGCCCTCGTATCAATTGCAAGACAAGAATTGTAATAACATTGTGAATAAGGTTGTATATTAATTTTTGAGAATAAAGAATTAAAAAAAAATACTGGACTCACCAGTTTTGGCGCTGAGTCGAATGCCAAATTTAGCATATGGGTAAATTTCAATTTACAAGTATACATATACATATTTATCTACACTTAACTGTTGGTGTTAGTAACTCAAATGCAACTATTTTGTTTTTTCAACTCAACTAGTCGAGTGCATAAACCTGAATTCGATAACAACTCTTCTTTTAAGAGATCATGTTTACATTTTAAAGGTAGCAGGTAAACGTTTCTTAGGTAAACCTGATTGATCAGTAACGCCGAAATAGGTCACGCCAAGGACTACCTGATAAAGAGAACTTGTAGTACTTATTCTTAATATCCTTTTAGAATTTAGGAAACCTATCAGCCATTAAAGTTTTAAAGTTCAGATATGAGACTCCCTGTATTAACGAAATCGTAATTAGTACTGCAAAATTGTTGCTATTTCTTGAATAACTCTGATAATTCTGGTCCGATTTTCGTCAAATATGGGCTATGTTAACAGTGTTGCAAAAATCTCGAAAGAGTCCTCCATTTTTAAGAAAAAATTAATTACATTTTGTACGTTTTTTTTTAAATAACTTCAATAACTTCATCAGCTGATTTTGGTCAGCATCACACATCACCTCCTGAGAAAAATTCAAATCGATAGCACTATTCGTTTAACTCGCGAACGTGGGCCAAAAAATGTACACATTGCACATACACATACAATTGATGAAAAACTGTCTAAAAACATTATAGACACCTTAAAACCTAAAGTTATCACCGAGTTTTCTTTTTCGATTTTCGAGGTGAATGCAAGAACTTTCCTGTCAGAAAGTTAAAAAGATTTACACATTCACCATTATTTTTACAATAGCAATGAAAATTCTAAATAGCATTCAGCTCGTCAAATGGTTATGCATTTACCATATGTCACCTTTGGTTTATAAAGGTTTTTTTTGTGTAAATGAGTAGAATAAATAAAGGGTGATTTTTTTGCTGTTTAGTTTTTCAGTATCAAAATTGGTGCTCTGTGAAAAATGTTTTTCGCGCACTTCGGCCATTTTACGGACGTCATAATCGACCTACTGAACAAGCAATTCACTTTTCGATTTTCGGTGAGTGGGCCTTAGAAAAACTGGAGGAAGATCCGCTTTTTTATCGAAAAATTGTGTTCAGCGACGAACCTAATTTCTGGTTGAATGGATATGTTAATAAACAAAACTGCCGTATTTGATCCGATGAGCAACCTCAGGCAACACAAGAACTGTTTGGTGCGATTTATATTCCGGCGGAATCATTGCCCCGTATGTTTTTTAAAGATTACCGTGAGAAAAATGAACTTTTTTTTGCCCAAAATGCACGGGCTGAACCTGGACGACACAACACAGCAATCGAATCGATGGACCAATTGAGAAATGAATTCGCTGAGTAATTTATCTCTCATTTTGGACCGGTGAATTGGCCGGCTAGATCGTGCGATTTGATGCCTTTAGACTGTTTTTTAGGATACGTCAAATAACCCGTCTATGCCAATAAACCAGCGTCAATTTGGAAGACAACATTACACGCGTTATTAGCGAGATAACAGCCAATATGCTCGAAAAAGTGATACAAAATTTTACTCTCCGTATGGACCACTTAAAACGTAATCGTGGTCAACATTTACATCTTTAAAAAGTAAATGGCAAGGATAGATTTATCAACTCAAATAATAATTGTATACGCTTAAAAAATCACCGATTAGTAAACCGTATTTTCGAATTGTATTGGTACAATTTTAGTAGTCATTTTTTATTAAAAAAAAAATATGTTTTTTTGGTAGAAATTTTCGAAATTTTCTTATACATACAGATATATATCATTTTTTTTAGGTATGTCATAATAATTCACTATATTAAGCTTTGTAACATTAAAATCACTCTGAATCACTATCGCCTCTCCCTCAAAAATTTCCCATCAATTTTCCCACGATGCTTCTCCGTCGACTTTTGCAAAATGGCTTATTTAGAAAAAACAAGTGTTGACAAGATACCATCTTGATCAAAAAGTTCCCAGGATAACCACCAAGTGGCGCTCCTATTCTTCCGATTTGAGTTCGGTTTTCTTTGTTTTTACAATTTTAGAAATGGATTTAAATTTGCAACAACGGGGTGGCCGTGGTGTAGTGGTACTAGCAATCGCTTCTCACTCGGAGGGTCCAGGTTCGAGTCCTGCCCATGGCAAGTCAGTTTTTCATTTGTAATTGGAACTCAGACAGAAAAATTCTGCGTGTGAAGGCATAACACTGACACGTAGATTTGGCTGTTGTAGAGTTTCAAGCACAGAAAAACATACTGTGAATTTTACCTCCAATCACTCTGAATGAAGCAAAAACTCTCCGTCCTATTCGGACTCCCACCCCCTGGAGAGCGAATATCGAAACCAAACACACCTGAGTTTTAAACCATTTTCCGCTCTCTTCCTTCTACCTTTCCGCCCGCGCCCGGGCAACAGTAAAAGGGTATATAACCCCTTAGGCGCGCGTAAATTAAAAAAAAATTGTATTAAATTTTGCGTAAAAAAAGGATTTAATGGCGCGCGAACGTTGGAAATTTTGGAAAAGTGTTTCGGCAGCGATTCCCTAAAGAAATGGTCGTGGCACCAGTGGCACGAGCGGTTCAAAAGTGGTCGTGAGTCAATCGAAGATGATGAACGCAGTGGAGACCGTCGACATCGAAAACCGACGAAAACATTGATGAAGTAAAAGAAATGTTGGTAAATAACCGCAAATTTAACCATCAGAGGATAGCATAGGACTTGAACATTGCCTATGGATCGTCCAAGACATTTTGATTAATGATTTGGGTTTCCGTCGTGTAGCAGCAAATTTGGTGCCAAAAGACCTCAATTTTGTGCAAAAAAGAGAATGTGTTGATCATCATTAATCGTAATTTTTTGACGAAAAATGCAACAAAATGCCATCCAACAGCCACCGAATTCACCTGATTTGGCACTCTTGGACATACCGAAAACCGAATATAAAAAATGTTTCGAGGATTGGATCAAGCGCTGGCATAAGTGCGTTGCAGTCGATGGGGATTACTTTGAAGGGGACAATATAAATTTAGATGAATAAACTTGTATTTTGAATTTTCTGAATAAATTCCGGGAACTTTTTGATCGAGGTGCTATGGTAATTAGAAATGCGTAAAACAATTATTTATAACAATACTTACTTAATAGCGCGACATGTGAAGAATACAATGCGTTTTAGTTTTTTGTTATAAAAGAAGTAATTGAAAGACCACAAACAACCTGGTTCACCAAACGGATCTGAACTTAAGTCTGGATTGTAACTGTAAATGTCGCATTCTGATAAGCTGATTTCATCTTCGATAGCTGACCACAAAGACTGTCTAAGCAATTGATATTGATCACCTGCAAGTGCTGACAAATTCGAATGTACTGAATTCATGACCCAATGAACAGATGGTTCTTTACTGAATTCATGTGACTGAAAAGATAAATAAAAGAAAAATTATATTACAAAACATTAGTATACAAATAATAATTCAGTGATAAAGATGTAATAATATAAAAATTATGTTAGCGTAAGAGAAAAAAAGGGATTTATGCATAATTATAAAAAAAAACTACATACATGAAAATCATTATGCATATGTATGCACAATATTCATATTTATACAGAAATGCAGAAACAGGTTTATATAGGAAATTATAAGTATTAATATATGTAAATATTAGCACTCAGAGTAAAAAATAAATAAATAATAAATACGAGTACAGTTCAAGTAAAACATCACCATCATATGTGATTCTGTTGTTTTGTTGAAGACTACCAGTACTATAAGTTACAACGATCATACAATTTTCATGAAAGCTATATCTAAAATATGACAACATTTCAAACGAATGTACAGTTCGTACAGAATATTTAAACAAACCTTTAACATCACTTTAAATGGGGGTTGACTATGGAGCTCGCGAATTCGCATTTTGGTATTATGCAATTCGCGGGCGAACACTAACGCACGTCCCTCTACTATAGTACATTCGTCCAACTACGTGGATGCAAACGTCATTCGCTCGACTTTATGTGCGATACATGTTTTGATAGCGAAGGTTGACTACGATAACGGTGCATTTGGATTTTAAATTGAAAATGTAAGTATATTAAGAACAGCAAAAAAGAGTGATTTATGATGTTTTTTTCCACTGAGGGCTGATACACAAAATGATTTTAGGTTTTTTAATTCATTAACACATTATATCAAATATGAATGTAATTTTCAAACATTTAAAAGACTTATAGCCAATTACATCAGGCTCACGATACCACGTATATAACATAACTTTCATTTTCGCTATTTGATTCTATAACAATACTATTGAATTGAATTATTTATACGTTGATTACGTTAAGTTGAAATATGTATTTTATACTATAAATGGAATTTAATGGCATTATTTACTAAATAAATAAATAATAAAACAAAAATAAAACTCATTCTAACTGGCAATTTTAATTGCTGGAGCTCACTTTGGAATTCACCGTCAAGTAACCCGTGGATTAAAATAATTGAGCAAGCCACTTATACCTCATTATTTTAAATAACGATGGACCTGACCATTTGTCAACTCATATGATTTTTACCCACGTATCGATCTTACTCTAATCTCTCCCCAACTTTGCCCAAATACTTCCTGGACTGTTCTTCCCGCCTTGCACGCTAGAAACACTACTATATTATGACCATTGTCACAATTGGCTCCAACTAACAACCTGTTAAGTTTCCACCCATGTATCAAACGGATAGGGTTAACTGGATTCTTTTCCAAAGCAAAATTATTAAATATGTATGTATAATAGAGACAAATTCAGACAGTTTTGGAACAATTATGATCAGACGGAATGCCCAATAGATGTTAATGAACAATGCGATTTTCGCATAAAACAAGAAATAGTGCTCCTTGATTTTATCGAGAACTAAGAAATATTAACCAAGCAAAAATAAATGCAAGTAACAAAGCTGTGATAACAAAGAGAAGCGAAGTCTGGAATACATATAGACCGATTAGAAATACGAGTAGGTACGAGCAAACTGTGAAGCTGTAAAATGTTTGTGTGGGTACAGTGGAACGAAATTATTCGTTTCAACATAAGCGCTTTATTCAATACAATTACAATTCACAATTAAATCATTTATCTCAACCACTTTTACTTTTTTTTATGTTTTACACCATTTATCACTACGAGTGAAGGCAGTTTTCTTACAAACTTCGGTAGTCTAGACAAAAGCCCATGCTGCAGCCTTTCTTCTTCACGAGGACCACTGGAATAGCAAACAGACTCTGAGATTCTTCAATCAGCCCCACAACTTTCATCTTCGACACCATTTCAGCAACTTCTGTTTGCTTTGCCAATGGAAGACGCCTTGCAGGTTGACGGATTGGTCGGGCGTCTCCGGTGTTAATGTGGTGTTGAACAAGTTGTGTACGTCCATATTCTGCGTCTTGTGTAGCAAATATATCAGCGTACTCACTGCCCTTGATCCAAATTACAGAGGCTGAGGATTTTGTTTTTGATTTTCATACTCTGGACACTCGCGACCGGGGCTGTACGACTTGTTTCCGTTGTGGTCGATATAGCCTCAGTAGGTGCACATTTTCCCACTATCTTTTCCTTTTCACCTTTACGCTGAATGTCTGTGGATTTAGAATCCTTAAAGGAACCATGTTGTTCTTTGGTTCCACTAAGGTTTTTATCACCATAAAGACTTTTCTATTTTCTGACTCCATCAAATAGAGTCGGTGGCTACAAGACCACCCACTTTTGCCCAAAAAATTGCTTCCGAAGAAGGCCCTAGAATCTGATTTCGGCAGATGACGAGTTTTAAAACAGATGTGTTGGTGTTTCCGAATGCCATTGTATCTCCATGTTTCCGTGTTTCAGGATTTGTGCCCCAAAGTCGTCTACTAGTCCATGTTCTTTCATGAAGTCTGTACCAATGATGCACTCGTCACATATGTCAGCCACCAGAAACACGAGAGGGAATATTATCCCGGCCAATTGCATTTTTATGCGGACTTCACCATATACCTCAACCGTTACCTCCGTAGCTATTCGAAAGCTGCAACTTTTGATGTTATGCAACCAAGACTTCTGCACCAGATCCCTCCTGATGATTAAGGCCGTGGCATCGGTGTCTATTGTCGCTATCCAATTCTCCTTACCGCTGAATACTTCTACCAGAAGACTTTTATTGCATCGTTTTGCCAGGATGATGGTCCTGGGGCCGACAACTCCTGCTCTCAACTTCGCTGGGCATCTCGACTGGATGGCTTCGGGAAGATTGACCGGCTTCTTGATAGCCGTTTCTGCCGGTTTCTTCCTCTGTTTGCTTGTTTCTGAAATGAGGGCAGCTTTTTCGTCGTACCGGTTCTTTACACTGCCTTTGAAGATGTCCTATCTTATCACAGTTCCAGCAGCGCATTCTTCGTCTCTCCCGTGGAGTATCTCGTTCTTCGGCAATAAGTTTTGCACAGGAGCATTCAACAGATGCCTCTTCCCTGACGAAATGTGTTTCTTTAGAAACCTGATGGGTTGCTTCCATTTCCAGAGCGAAGGCAAGTGTTTCAGCAAGGGTTCTTTTCCCGGCCATCCTTACTGCTGACTGTAACTTCTAATCTGCAATTCCCCTGATGAATACGTCCTTTGCCATTTCGTCGATAATTTCCTGGCCTGCGGGGTATGACAAATGTGCCAGTCTACTCACGTCTGCTTGGAGCTGCTGCAGTGTTTTTCCTCGTTGCTACATTCGGCCTTGCGATTGGACCTTTTGCCAGTTGCTTAACTTTGTTGTCTATTTGTTCAACATTCTTCTCTATTCTTTCAAATTTTTCATCAATTTCTTCGAACTTTTGCTGTAGAATGTTCTTTTGCTCTTCCAGATTTTTCTTTTGTTCAATGCTGTTTTTCGAGACTGTTCTTTTGTTCGTCTTTTTCTTCTGTTCGTCCAGCTTTTGTTCGAGGTGTTCTTTGGTCATCTATTTTCGACAAGATGACTTGCACCGGTTTTTTCTTTCTCGTTGTTCAAAGCGTCCTGAAGTCGCAACCCTAAATCGCATTTTCCTCCACTGGCGCTGAGGTTTCTCTTGTTCAACTCGGACTTGAGTTTGACGAGGGTCAACTCAAAACTGAATTTTTCAAATTGGTTGCACCCATAATTTGAACACAATTTTTAACCAATTCATTTCAAATTTTAAGTAGATCTTTCAAAATATATTGTCTAAATAAGTACGTAGGATTTTTTTTATATGGCATAGTTCATTTATTATTTTCTGACGAATTTTGTAAGTTTGACTTTGGAAGTGAGCCATCCGGCCAAAAATTCTACGTACTTCTCTAGCTGTTGTTATGTACAATAAAAAAAAACTTTAGTGACCCATCATAATTCAAAATGTACAGGAGCTTTTTTCCAAAAAAGAAAGGTCATCTAAGAAAAACTGCACAGCCGAAATTTTTATATAAATTATTCTATAAAAACTATGCTTTACAGTCAATTGTATGTACAATAAACGTTTACCTTTGTAAACTCGATTTATTTTATGTTTTTCCTAAAAAAAAATAAGTAAAAGCCTATTTTTACGGCCTCTAGAGTGGCCTAACCCCTAAACACAATAAATTGCATCCCATTTCTGACAGCAATGTAAAATGTTTGTGCGGGTACAAATGATAGAACTTATTCTTTCAATCGCTTTATTCAATACAAGTCGTGTTTTATTCAAAAGTGCATAGCCACTTTTTCACACGAAACAAAATCAAAACTTTCAGAAGTGAGGATAGATTTACGAAAGATTTGAATTATAGATGTAACATACAACTAGAGGGCATTTATTCGTTTCCTGATGGTTGGCAGCATGCCGTTTCTCCCTATTCTGGGATGTGTTCGTGGATCAACTTATGTTTTGAAAGAGCAAGTCAATAATGAAAGTACTTTTGGGCTTTTTACACTTGGAAAGAATATTTATTTTTCTTCTACCCGAAAAGGAACTTGGACCTTCAGTTTCCCCATTAAATGTCGGATGCGACCCATGGAGCGAAATAATCACTGAGCCCAAACATCTTTCTTTCTCTCTCTATCCCATTTTCCAAAAAACTTAACACATGCTGAGGCATTATACTCGTAAGTGTATTCATACCCCCTTGAGTGTTAAGTTCTTTAAACAAAAATATTGTATTAGAATTAAAGATTTGAATAAAGTTTTTTAATAAACCGCTTATTTGTTAATTGGGGGCTCAACCGGGATACCTCACATAGTATAATTGAAAAATGAAGTAATTTGTGTGAAGTGTATTCCCAGCCAAACAACCGCCAAAGTATTCTACGTAGATATAGGTAAGTTGCACTAAAAAGAGTAAAGACATCTAAGCTAATTCTACAAGACACAGTATCCGGAATTAGTTCCAGTCTTGAAATCCTGAATAATATTCTGAGAAATCAAAAAAAGAGAAATCAAAAGAAGAGAAAAAAAAATTAAATTTAAGAAATTATTATTTAAGTATGTTCGTTATTTATGGAAAAAGAACAAGTAAAATCTGTTAATTAAAATACCATATTATATAGAATCATTAATCAACTTATTTAAAGAAATTAAATTAACAACAAACAGAATGAACTAAGACCGAATCGACGATCTACTAGCAAGAGCAATTAAACAAAACAACGAGCATTTTCAAAAATTACTTCTTGACCACAAATGTCGAAACGAAGAAGGAATTAGAAGATTATAAAATTTGTTATGTGCCAAGAGTATTTCTGGTACAGTTACTGAATTCAAAACACAGAAAATAAATCCATCAATTACTTGCTCAGAAACTTTAGACGTGATAAAATTCCTTCTCAAGTTCAATGCTGAACAAACAGCATACGTCAGTTGGCGTGAAGCTGCATAGAATTCAATGGTCCTATACACAATCGGAAGCTTCAAATATTTTGCAGCTCTGACTATATTCAGGAACAAGATCACAAAGAATGCTAATTATACTCGTATACTCACTAATCATGGTAGTGTTCTCAATTTCGAGACAATTATCGTCAGATTAGGTTTCGCTTACGCCGATAAACGGCCTGTACACATCATAGAGCAGGAATTGAGCATATTGCGACAGAGCTCATCTTCATTAATAGATTTTTATAATTAACACTTCTAACTAACAAAACAATAATATGTTGAATGGACAACTGTCCAAAATTCTTTTGTCTTTAATTCCATAAGACTTGCCAAACGCTCTGACAAAGGCGCAGGAATTAGAAATAGATTTGCTCTCCAGTTCTCTTCTCATAGAGGAGACAATAAGGCAAATTATAATAATAATACTCTTAGATTTCATAAAAACAAGCATAATAGTATTAACTCTCACCAGCCAGCAGGACGATTACCGCCAACTGCCTCAAAGATTCGAACCCATGGTTCTCGGTAGTTCGACGAATAAGCCAATTACATAACATGAATAGCAACGTTTCAAACTAATTCATCAGAATAACCCAAATCCTCCACGTTGACAAAAGCCAAATTATAGTATGTATAATAATAATGTCAGGCCTGTATTTAAAAGAGAGCGAGAACTAAGTACTCAGTACTGCCACCTCTGGTAAAGAACGAGTGTATTAACAACCTCAACGAAAACAAGGAATATTTTTTGGAAGAAATGTGGTATTGCCCCACATAATAAATGGTAAACAAATGAGAATTCTCATCGATACCAGAGCTGGTAGTAATTACTGGTATTCTCAGCAATGAAAAACGGTGCGATCATCATTGATTCATTCGATGAAGTTTCATTTTTTGGATCGATAACTCGTTTCTATATTATAGATAATTTAGAATAGATCAATAGAATCCAACAATCAATGTTAGAAATAAGTATCCACCAAAACATCGATACTACTCTCCCGGTCCGGACAGACGTATTTGCCGAAATAAAAACCAGATTGGAGCAAGCAGTATCCATACCCTCTTGCTGCAAACGATTTTGTAAATAAAGAAGTGCAAAAACTTCTTGACGATAGTATAATCAGGCTTTTGAAGTCCCCATATAACAGTTCGGCATGGGTCGTACCAAAAAAAGGTACAAACAAGGACGGAAGTCCTAAACACCGAATGGTGATAGCCAAATATTTGGAAAGCCAAATATTTCTCTACCGTAAATATCGAATCCGGTTTTCATCAGATTAAAATGAAAGAATTTGACATTTAGAAAACCTCGTTCAGTGTTAATAATGGTAAATACGAATATATGAGATTGCCGTTCGGTTTAAAAAATCAGCAATTGAGCAATTGATACAATAGGAACCATTTGGGAGTGAATCGCTGGTTCACCAGACCACGACAATTGAAAAAAAGTAAATGATAATAACAGTCAATTTGTAACTGACTCAAAACTATTCGATACTATGAAATCTGTATAGCATACCAAACGAGCTTATTTTGTATTATTATTTTTATTTTGTATTTAAATTACAAAATGTAATCAATGTGAGTGCATTAGCTTAACCGTCGACTTGTGTACTGGGCACTGAGTGCCCAGAGGAAATTTCAAATCGAATTTTAAAGTATTTATTGGTCTATGACATACAAAAGAGGGACGATTTCCTAAAGAATACGATGCCCAAGTTAATAAAAAACAACAGTTGAGCTGATGTTCTATTTAGTTTTCGTACCTCGGAGCTATAAAAAAAATACCGTTATCGTGTACCTGGGCACTCAGTGCCTAGGATTTCCCAATATAGTGGTTTTGAGATTTGCTCTCATAGAAATCCATCTGCACTTTTCGATTTTCTCTTCAGCAAACCATATTGCACAGAAAGCGAGTCCCACTGTGCCCAGTATGCCTTCAGAGTTTGGCTCCGATCTGATATCTGCTGCCAGCTTGGTCTTTCCTCGTGTTCCTTCCAGGCCAATATTGGTTCGATGTCATTGTCTGCCTGTTGGGAGGAACGGATTTCGTCTATACTCCAATCCTCTATTGGCTCAGTCCTGATCATTTGGATAGTTGCCTGTTCTTTCGCTTCTTTACGGTTGCAGTCTTCGCATTTTACTCCGCACGGTCGACGAGAGAGAGCATCAGCATTTGAGTGGAGTGTTCCCTTGCGGTGTTGCACTTCAAAGTCGTAGCCCTGCAACTGCTCGATCCATCTTGCAACTTGGCCTTCAGGGTTCTTAAATTGGAGTAGCCATTTCAGAGCTGCGTTGTCTGTCCGGAGAATGAACTTTTGTCCGTAGAGGTACTTATGGAAATGCTTCGTAGCCAGAATTAAAGCCAGAAGCTCGCGCCGGGTTACACAGTAGTTCCTTTCAGGTCTGGAGAGTACTTTGCTGTAATATGCGACCACTTTCTCTTGACCATCATGAACTTGGGAGATCACAGCTCCGACCCCAACATTGCTAGCGTCTGCGTCCACTATGAACATTTTTCCGGGCGTGGGGTAACCCAAGATGGGGGCATTGAAGCTGTCGCTTCAGTTCTTGAAATGCTTTTTCGCATTCTCCAGACCACCTGAACTGTCGGCCTTTTTCCGAAAGTTGATGCAGGCTCTTTGCAATGCCAGCAAAATCCTTTACGAACCTTCTGTAATATGTGGCGAGTCCCAAGAAGCTTCTCAGTTGGTGTTTATCTTTTGGAGAAGGCCAACTCGGTGCTCCTCGAACGTCTTACCTATGACGATAACGTCGTCCAAATATACTAGACAGATTTTCCAGGTGAGTCCTTGTAATGTTCGTTCCATTAGTCGCTCGAAGGTGGCCGGAGCGTTGCACAGTCTAAACGGCGGCACTGCAAACTGCCAAAGGCCTCTTCCTTTACTGAAGGTAGTTTTCTCACGATCCGTACGATTTATCTCTACCTGCCAGTAAACTCTCTGCAAGTCATGATTTGAAAACCATTTCTCGGAAGTGGGTAGCCATCCTTTTTAGTGACATCCTTGAGACGTCGGTAGTCTACACAAAACCTCGTGCTGCTATCTTTCTGCTTCACGAGGACCACTGGAGATGCCCACGGACTTTGCGATTCGTCAATCAGTCCCTCAACTTTCATCTTCGACACCATTTCGGCAACTTTTGTTTGCTTTGCCAATGGAAGACGCCTTGCAGGTTGACGGATTGGTCGAGCGTCTCCGATGTCAATGTGCTACCTCCATATTCTCCGCTCACTAATTAGTTTTTCTGCTAGATTTCGCTTATCTTCGTCCAGATTACAGAGGCTGAGAATTTTGTTCTTGATTTTTATGCTCGGAACTGTTGCGACCGGTGTTGCACCATTTGTTTCCGTTGTGGTCGATATAGTCTCAACAGGTACACATTTTCCCACTATCTCCCCCTTTTTCACCTTTGCATATCAACTATTGGTGAATGGAATGGAATTTTCTAGCAAAATGGAAATTGTATTGGACCCTGGATGGCGAGGATTGTTCTCGAAATACATATATCATTCGAGTATAAATATCAGCATCCTTAAGTATGCAAGTTAGTTCATCTGTAGAATTTGATGTGTGAATTAAGAGTAGTGATAAAATGGTTTGAGTAAAAGATAAGAAAAGTATAAGTGGTTGATAAATTGGATTGTATTGAGATAAACGATTAAATTGTGAATTGTAACTGTATTGAATAAAGCGATTTGTATTGAAAAGAATAAGATCTATCATTTGTGCCCACACAAACATTTTACAATATGAACAAAGGTGATTCCAATCCTTCTAGATTTTAAACGTGCATTCAAGATAATCGATAGTGTGATATCTGTTTGAATGTGAACAGCGTCATATATATTTGGAATGCAGAAGATTTCCATATTTAAATAATAGAAGACTTAACCATATAAGAATGGAGATTTTAATCGAATTTTCTAGCAAAATGGAAATTTTATGGAACGTTGAACGATACAGAATATTCTCGAAAGTTGTCAGGGGAGCGTAAATAGCAGCATCCCCCAAGATATGCAAGTCAGTTCTAAAGTGGAGTTCGAAATGTGAATTACGAGTACTGATAAAGTGGTTTAATGGTTTAAGTAAAAGATAAAGAAAAATTACAGTGGTGAGATAAGCTTTTAAATTGTGAATTGTATTTATATTGAATAAAGCGATTGAATTTAAAGAAATAAGTTCTATCATTTGTACCCCCACAAATATTTTACAATAGGAAGTTTCTACTTGACAAAGTGGGAAAATATCGAGTACGAAGTGTTGGACTTAAATGGTTTAGATCATACCTTAGTGGACGTTCGCAGGGGACCAAAATAATAGATAACTGAAAAGCTGATTACGGTTGGTGTGCCACAAATTTCTACATTGGAAGTTACCTTGTTCTTACTGTGCATAAATGACATAAACTCAGTGTTAAAGTGGTGTACAATTGTGTTATTTGCTGACGATACTTTGTTATATATTGAATGTAAGAATATAAGTGAAGTGTATAAGGTAATGGATGACTTAAGGAACTTAGAAGTATGGCTGTGTATGAACAAATTAAAACTAAATACCTCTAAAACTAAATTAATTATTTTGAACTCGTAACGAAAATATGTATCTTAAGACTGCTAATGAGCAAATTGAACACGTGGAATGTATTAAATATTTAGGAGTTGCAATAGACTGGCAATTACATTTTAAAGAGCACTCAAATTATACATACAGCACAAAAATTAGTAAAAAAATTGGATTTATTTTCCGAATAAGAAAAAGGCTTAGCTTCGTAAATGCAATTATGATTTTCAACTCTATTGTTTTACCACATTTTGACTATTGTGCAACAATTTTATGTGCAATAAAAAATCGATATTGTAGGAAGGGCTAAAATTATTCAACTCTTTACCGCCAAACATCAAAGAGGAGACAAACATTCATATTTTCAAGAAAATTTCAACTATGTTCATAAAATCAAATATAAGCTAGATTGCAATTTTACTATTGTAATTATTATATTTTTATAGTATACTAGATTGTAAATTGTAACAGTTATATCTTTAACTAATAAATGAATGAATCAATCAATCAATCAAAATTGTTTAATTTTTATCAAATATCGTAACGTGTTCAAACATCAATAACGAAATAGGAATAACACAAAAATCACACTGCAAACTAAAGAAGTCCCTACTCCCATGGTAGAAGATACAGTTTCACGAGCTCAGACAGAATAAGCAAAAAGCCTGGAGTCAGTTCAAGAGATCTCCAAAAAAGTCAAATTAATTTCTTATCATAGCGATTGCGATCTTCGTTATAAAATTACCAATAAATTTTACCTCAAACATAAACTTAACAGCAACACGGAGTAAACTATGGGCTGACGTCAAAACACTAACTAGGAATTACACCCCATTCAATAGAAATTATAAATTGCCAAACAACCTCTTTGATTTGTGCATTTCAAATTTCGGGATACTTTGCAGATACCTGGTCTGACTACGCTGACGATTTCAAATTTTCTGGCGAATTTAGAAATTTAGACGAGGCAAAAATATTGCAATAGCTCAAAATACGCCAAACTATATAATAAACTCATCACCCAAATCCATTGAGTTTCCTGCTCGTATCAATACAACTGTACTTGAAAGCTCAGTTACCTGAGCTAAGGGTAAAACCCCTATATTTGACCGTGTTTCATACACAATGCTGAAGAATGCTCCCCTTATCTTAAAAAAAATGACTTTTACGTTACACAACGGTATCTTTACATGTGGTGTTATCCCACAAATGTGAAAAACAGCAAGCATTATACCAATACCCAAACCAAATAAAAATCTTCTCAACATCGAACGATACAGGTCTATTTCTTTTTGGCCAAAACTAAAGTAACTTTTACATAACCACAGGCCTTTGCGGTAAAACTGATTAAATTTTAATAAATTTTATTATGTTTTCCTTTACAAAACAAATAATTTTTTTTTAAGAACTTAACACTCAAGTGGGTATGAATACACTTAAAGTGCCTGAGCACGTGTTAGTTTTTTGGAAAATGGGATAGGGAAAGAAAGATGTTTGGGCTCAGTGGTTATTTCGCTCCATGGGTGGGCATCCAATTTAATGGGGAGACTGAATTCCTAGTGGAGATTGGCTGGCTTGTTGTTGATTTCTAGTCAACTTGATTTTCGTTAACTGAAAAAATTAATATGTCTTTCGGGCGCGGGTGGGATTCGAACACCGAACCTTTCGATTTGGAAGCCAGTCCACTACCATTTGAGCCAGGGCCTACCAACCCAAGCAGTGATGGGTGCGGTAAGTACCTAGATGGAGGACCGCATGGGAACTTGGCACAAATACCGCGTGCTGACAACACCACATGGACATAGTACTCCGGCGTTAGCCGGACTTTACAAATTTATTTGTTTTGTGTTCTTTGAAAAAAGTAAAAAATAAAATATTCCAAAGTGGACAAAACTAAAGCAACTTCATATTAAATCCCAAACCACAATGTCGCGTTTGCGCGAGCGTGCTTTGGCATGCTTCATACACGATTTATATCGAACTTACGATAACTTGCGCCAAAAGTACGAACTTGAAAATTGCAATCCGGAATGTCGCTTCGGCGTTGAGCTGACAGATAAAGTATTGTTTCCTCAAATTTCATAGTTCAAATTACTATTTTGTGCAAGAAAACCATAATAAAATAATCGCCAATTGCAATATATTGGAGGTTACCCATTCAAAGTAAATACATTACACTATATTATTTTTTTTTACAAAAATGACTGTAGAGATGATAACCGATAGTTGCCAAACGCGCGACGAATTAGAAAGTAGCTCTACTAGGGCTTTGATGTCGAGTTTACAATATTTATGATCAAAAGTGTCAGAAAAGCTTGAGGTTACATTTCGGATTGCTCCTTAATAGCCCATTGTTTCTACTCAATATGCAAAGCGCGATCGCGACATTGTGGTTTGGCCACTAACCTCAATATTTTGTGGTGAAACGTTTCATGTTGATTGCTGCATACTTCTTACCTTCTTAGCATACTCTCGATCACATTGGAAATTATAGAGCTTGAGATTTTTTTTTACACCGCCTGGGCTTGAATATAATACTCGTCCCTATTCCTGCACTTCTCCCGAACTATTCGCTGGTCTACAATACCATCTCCCATAGATTTTCTGATCCCGAAACCACTCTTAAACTATTCTTGAAGCATGCTTGGAAGCCGATTCCTTCTCAGCATATGGCAGCATAGTGTTTTCAAGTATAATTTTGTAAAAAATCGATTCATAATTTCATTTACAATATTTTATGTATGGGACCAATTCCATGTCTAGAAACCATATTGTCGCCAAACCATATTGTTTCCTCCTCCATGCTTTACAGTGACCTTTGAGTATCGAGGATTCAATGCTTCTTTGATTGATCGGCGGACACGGGGAAGGCCATCCGATCCCTTTAAATTAAACTTGAAATCGGCGGAGAATAGTAACGTTTTCCACTTCGATAATGTGTAGAAATACTTAATATGGTCATTTCCAAATTTCAGTCTTGCTCGTCTGTTTTAACTAAAATAAATGGTTTCTTTACGATCCTGAATTATGAAAGACTACCATCAACAGCTCTCCGGCGAAGTGTCCTGGACTTTTGTACTAAGCTCGTTTTGTAAATTTCTAGATGACATAAAATTATTTCTCCTTATCGTCCTAATGATCACTTTGTCTTGCCACACCTGTCAGTACTTATTTCTGGCCATTTTATATATTGTACAATTTAAGGAACACTTCTAAAGAACTTTCTGCAGCAGACTGATGCACGCGAATGTGTCAATTATCTTCTTTTTTTTGGATACTGACAAATCAGATATGCGTAGTTGTGGTCAAAGTAAGTTTTTCCATTTCTCCCGTAACAAAAAATTACGGAGCAAATTGAATTGCTTTTGTTTTGGCCAGCTGAAAAATAAAGTGAATTAAATTTGATGTTTGTATTTTTTTTAATACCGTAAAATTACTTTTCATTGATTTCATAAATTAATCAACAATATTCCAATCTATTTTGAACATTATTTTAAACGTTGGGCTTAATTTATATGAAATGTATCGCAAAACACAGATTAGCCGTTTTAATTGCTTTAGTTTTGGTTAACACTGCACGTACATACATACTACATATGTATGTATGTATATATCATTGATAGAAAAACAAGTTATACAACAAATATTTCACTAGATAATAATTTTTCTAACAGTGTAAACGTAATTGCTATAAGTATTTTAGGTATTATATTATATTTGATGTTAAATTTAGTTTTAACCCTTTGTTCCCGAAGGTGTCAATTTTTTAAAATATTTTTGTAAAACTTTGAAATTTAGATAAACCCTGTTTTATTAATAATGAATTTAAATAAAAAATAGCGCGACCCGTTTCTTCTTGAAATTCTTTTTTGGTACAAATATTGCAAATACATTACAAAAAAAAACCACTTCAAATGACACGAACCATCAAACTATTGCACAAAAAATCACTTACAACGCACTGCAAATTACCCGACAAAATTTTTTACAGTTAGAAAATGAATAACAGTTCATAGAAATACACTTGGTTTTGCCATGAAACCACTAGGAATATAGAGAAAAAATATTAAGTGTGTGGTTTCACTGCGAAACCACTAGGAAGCAACGGGTTAAACAACATTGTATGTATCTAAAAAAAAGTCTAGCTACCAGACCCAATTTAATTAAATATCCAGATTCAAAAAATAGCTTTTGCCATGTTAACTCCTTTTTTAACCCGTTGTTCCCGGAGGTGTCAATTTTTTTAAATATTTTTATAAAACTTTAAAATTTAAATAAACCCTGTTTTATTAATAATGGATTTAAATAAAAAAAAATTTGTTTAACTTTTTTAAATCTTTTATTAATGTTTTTAAATGTGGTTTCGCCACGTAACCAGTAGGACACTAAGGAAAAAAAAACAAAGAAAAAGATTACAATATTTTTTTAATAATTTTTAGTAAACATTATGATATAATGCAAAACAATTTTTTTTGTCATTCAAGCAAAGTCCAACCTCGCAGCAAGGACATTACCACCTTATACGGTCAGGCTAGAGGTGTTTCTAAGTCTTCAGGAATAGCGGAACCTGTTTCTTCTTCAAACTCTTTTTTCGTACCTTGCAAATAATTTCTTGACTTCGTCCAGATGGTACGCTTTTGTTGAAGAACAGACAGGGGAATATCATCTTCGCTAATCCATCCCTCGTCATGTTCTTCTTGAGGTTCGTCAACAAAAACGATTTTCGTCGCATTTATGTCGAATAGATCTTCAACATTTGCGGCGGGATCCTCTGGTTCTTCGTCACCACTTTCAGATTCAATATACGATGGAATTTCGTCAATCTGAAATCGCCTCTAGGTCAAATCTACGAAAACGATCATTGTCTAAAATTAAAAATTTATTCCCTACTGGTTTCACGGCGAAACCACATAGAAAAACCTTGATGATTTGGTCGCATTCCATAAATTGCTACCAACTATATTCTTTATGACAACAAAATAACAAATTCTTTTATTCACGCACTTTTCTTACTTGCCATTCTCAATAACTATGTAATAATAATTTTGCACTGCAAAATAAAAACCACTTCAAATGACACGAACTATCAAACTAATGCACAAAAAATCACTTACAACGTACAGAAAATTACCAAAAATATTTTGTTTACCGTTATAAAATGAATAACAGTTCGGAGAAATACACTTGGTTTTTCCATGAAATCACTAGGAATATAGAGAACAATTTTAAGTGTGTGGTTTCACTGTGAAACCACTAGGAAGCAAAGGGTTAAACATGATCAGATCCATAGTACGAGTACTATCCAAATTCGATTATGGATTAAGCATATGTTCAAGCTAATTGAACCATTATTGCCTTACCTTATTACAACCGATCTTAGTGAATTTCATAAGACAACCACAACGACGCATACAACCAGATCTTCTAAAAAAGTCACTCAAAAGACCGTAAAAATAGTTGGTCCTTCCTTTTTACTGACGGTTACAAAACTGAAACGAGATTGGCTTTTCCTGTGGTTAATGAGGGAGGTACGATATTATCTTAGGGAATTCTTTT
Organism: Volucella bombylans; assembly: GCA_949129095.1. Taxonomy (NCBI): domain Eukaryota; kingdom Metazoa; phylum Arthropoda; class Insecta; order Diptera; family Syrphidae; genus Volucella; species Volucella bombylans. Next base: position 75,464,250 of record OX422144.1, read on the forward strand.
ATAATAAGATAATAAGATAAGCCATAGAGTTAGCATACCATACTTCCAGAACAATAAAGATATAAAACGGGGAATATCTCGATACTGGAAAGATAAAAAGACTAGAGAGATAGAAAAACTATTTACTCCACTACTCCCAATATAAGCCAACTGGCAGAAAGCGCAAATTATCCAATAAACTATTCAAACAACGAAGCCAAGCTCTTCTCATGTGGTTTAGGGCATTTAAACATTGCTCACGACTACTTATTCACAAAAGCTCTCTTCCTGCAAATTGCCATTTTTATAACAAGAAAAATATCCTAATGAGCCTATCAGAACTACTCAAGACGCTGTCTGCAAATAATATAAACCTAATTAGCATAATCATTAAAAATATAAATCTAACAAATGGGATATAAATAAATTGTAATTATTCTTCAACCTATTAAATATGTACTATGATATGACTTAAGTGTATTATGTGTGAATATTAATAATGTAATTAGTTACTTATTATTAAAGTTATAATACTAATAAAAATAATAATAACAAGGATAGGAGTCTTGTTTATAAATAAATATGTATTGTACCTACCTTTTAGCAGAAATTCAGATAAATAAAATAAATACGGATATATGCGATTTTTGTTTTTTAGTAATTTGAAGCTATTTAAAAGAGTTAATTCATTATAGTCAACAATTAGCTATATACTCACAGAACGATAAATTAATTTTACTTGCTATATGGAGTGACTCTCACAAAATTAACCTTCGATCTCGTGCTGGTACACCTTTTCCGATTTTTACCAGCGTTTTATGGATTATATGTTATAAAATGGATATGTTATAATCCCTGGACATTCAATAAATGTTACTGCTTTGCCACCTAAATTATTGTATTTTAAAAATTATAAAAAATTTGCAAAGCTTGTTCCTAATGTGTATGCGATGTTGCCATCGTATTTTCATATATTTAAGATTTTGTAACTCTTCTGTAAACCATTTATTATTCATACATAAAAATATATTTTTTTCTACTATAAGTTCGCGAACACAATCCAGCAATGAGTGGATTGCACATAGTCTGACATATTAGAAGTGAAAATCTCACGGTTTTTAGCGCAAGAATCTAATCTCCCTTTCGCAGGGTTTAAGGGTATGTCTTACACGTAACTGAGTGGCCCACTTCGCGATCAAAAGAGATTTCAACTCCCTTCCGTAAGGTTTAGCAGCTGAGGCGATTTCCTCGCTCCGCTAATGGTGTGTCAACAATACGCTCATGAATCAAACCAACAAACAGTAGGAGGTGATTTTAATGGCAACGCAGAAACTTTTGTTTGTACAAATATAACTCTCTGCGCTTGCTCAGACAGTGGACGAATGGTACTTTTAGGGAAATAAATCGTTTGTATTAAGCAGTATGTTGCAGAAAACAGGCACCTTTGTTAAGGTCTTGAAATGAAGTTTTGAATTACGGTAAACTCTCTCCCACTCTCTCTGGAAATAACTCTCAATTTTCGAAAAGTCCTCTCGATTGGAGATTGAGTTAATTGCTTTAATTTTCAAAGTAAATAATGATTTCCGCGCCCAACAAGTATGTATGTAGATATATTTTTCTTCAGGATGGCGAGTACTACACATAACAATATTTTAAGGACATCGTATGGTGATGGCACCAGTAGTCAGCCACTTAACTCTTTTTTTGTGTTTGATTAACTCTTAAAAATCAATTTTTTAATTCTTGGATATAAGAATCAGTTTTTATGATTAGTTGAAAAGTTTATATTGGGTAATTCTAAAAGTATTAATTAAATTTGCTACCTTAAACAAATTATTTATGATTATTAAGACAAAAGTGTGATTCTTATGTAGTCGGCCCCTTCAGTTCTAGAAGTCGGCCACGTGAGTATCCAGTAGTCGGCCTCAATTTGAAAAATTATAAATTTACTCTATTTACAAAAGTTACAAGTATTTCGGTATCATTTTAACGTTTTATAGTAAGTCGAGAACAATTTTATATAAATAGGAACATGTATTTCAGTCAGATGTATTTAAACATTGCTTCATAAAATATGTTTTTGAGCCTAATAAGTAAATAAATAAATATACATACACACATAATTAGGTAAATAAACTATGATTACCTATTTGCTAACGAATATTAATGAAAAAATAACAAAACAAAATAAAAAAGCTACTTCAAAAGTTATGTGGTCTTATGCAAATAAATAAATAAATGAACTATGAATACTAACTAATTAACATAGATACCTAGGTATAAAAACGGAAACAATTTCATAACATAAATCTCGCTCTGAACACATTTTGTATAGTTTATTGCGTTAGGATGGAATGGAAACAAACCAAACTTTCGGAAGGCGTTTCTTATACTTTCTGTCGTATCTGAACTATCTAAAACCAATTTAAGTACTTCACAAAAGTTGGTTTTGTTTACTGTTTTACCTCTGTTTTCCGGAATGCTTAGCCATTTATATATGGTATTTTTGTAGTTTGTTTTTAAGCCCTTAAATGCACCCACATCAGTTGGCTGTGTTAGATGGGTGATGTTTGGCAAGATTGCATATAAAATAAAGCCATTATTGCCGCAAAAGTCACTAAGGCCCATTGTTAGATGTGATTTATGCCCGTCGACCAGAAATAAAATTGGCCGTTTAATGCCGTTTTCGGCTACCCAGTCATTGAAACTGTTGGCCACGTATTCATAAATCGTTTCCGACCGCATCCAGCTACTTTCGGACGTACCTAAAACCCACTTGTCGGGCATACTTCAAACTACAGCCAGAGGAGGGCGCACATAAGGAAAGACGACTAATGGTGGTAAAGTTTTTCCATCAGCACAAACAAAACTTTAAGTGTCTCTATCGTTTCCGGAAGAAACTTTGTATAAATTTTTCGAACCCTTAGGAGCCAAAACAATCCCTGATTTCGGAGAAAGACAGAAGGATGTTTCATCACCATTTAAAATTATAAAAGCATCTCCCAAAATGTCTAAGACATCAATTTCTTCTAGGTAGTCTTTAAGCTCCCGGAACCACTTTAATCGTATTATGTGCTTCTCAGAGACCAAGGCCCATTCTTTCGACAGTCCCTCTGCTCTTCTGAGGGACAATTCTGGGCGACGTTTCAGAAATCCATAGTACCAGGTTTTCCCTGGTAGCCCATCTATCGGCTCTTCCTATTGTCTTCCAAAATTATTTTTTGGACTGTATTCAGCAAGTCTGTTGGCTTTCGTGGGAATCCGCATTTGGCAAGGTCTATGAGCTAGTTTACAAGCCTTTGTTCTTCGGCCACAGTAAGAACAGTGGCAGTACCCATTTTTCTTAAATAAATCGGAATTTTTGTTACCTACATATCTAGGTATGAACTTTATTTTTGTGCAAAACATAAGTGGCCGACATAAGAACTTTTGTCTTCTATAGTCGGCCTCCCATTCTATATTTACGTTTACAGGCGGCCGAGTACGGAAGCTACGCAATATTTTATGTTTTTTTTGGCGTCAATAAACAGAGAATATAATTTCCGCTGATTTAGCGTACTTGATTGACAAAAAAAAATTTGATGGTCTTCTATTCGGCCAGGGGGGCCGAGTTAAGAAGAATTGAATTGTCTTCTAAATTCCGAATTCCGAATTCCGATTATCAAATAATAAAATTTAAGTTTTTTAGTCAAAAACATCAAATTAAAGCTATAAACAACTTAAAAATAACCACACAGTGCGGCAGCTTAAGTAGTTTGCCGCTTAATCCTTGTTTTAAAATTCACTTCCACTATTTTTTTTTCTCTGAAAAAACGCAAACCCGACACTAAAGAAAACTTGGAACAAACTGGCATTTTTTACAAAAAAAAACTAGCAGGTGCAATGGAATGAAATTTTACATCCAGACAGAAAAACAGTTATCCTGTTGGAACACATGTTTTGCATTGAATTTAAACGAAGATTTTTACTATTACACTGTGTTTTACAACGTAGTGGCCGACTAATAGAGAAGGCCGACCTTAGACGACATCACCCTATGTGTGGGGGTTCAACGGCATAATTTCCATTAAAAGGGGGTATATTAAAAAAATATACACATAATATTTTTGTTTGCTTTGGCTTTAACATTACCCTTTACAATTCTGTTGTCTAATTAAAGTTATTGAAAAATAATTTCTCAAACAGTGTTAAGCACTTTAAGGCAGACTTATAACATACCAAATGAAGAGCTGTTACACGCTTTTAATTTTAACAACATTTAACAGTTATCTAATGATTTACACAACAATATTACAACTATTTCTTTAGCAAACAAATGTATTACGAATATGTATATATGTACTTTAAAAATTAGGTAGAAATAATTTATATTCAACTTTTAAGCAAATCTTTAAGATAAAAAGAAAGGATTCAAGAAAAGTACATGCATGTACCTACCTAACATACATTTTTTATTAAACTACATATTGCTCAATTTACATATAATATAATACATACATATATGCATATACGTGTTATTAACAAAAATATTAAATTCATCCCAAAACTGGATAAGTACGTACCTATGCACCTGTTTAGTCGATTTTATAGCACAACTTGTTTTCAGTTATGAATAAACTGGCACATACTTACATACATGCATACATATAGACATTTTTATAACAAAAGTGAAAAACGTAAAATACAAAAAATAGCCCAAAAAAGAAAAAAAAAATTACCTTTGCATCAAAGAAATCATAGTCCGGCTCAAATGCAGCATTAAGAGTCGCAATCAAATAAAACAATGTCTTCCTGGAGATTGTATCACAAAGAATACCTTCATCTCCAGATTGACTGTTTCGATTTAAATTTGGCGACAAATCTGCAAGAGTTTGCGGTGGTGATAGGGCTTGTAAGTCGTGAGGTCCAATTCCATGAATTTCAGATGTAAAGCGTTTATACAATGCCTTATCTGCAGCTACCATTTTACAAGAATAGCTCTCGATGCGACCAAAAATAGTGCTATCCCCGTTTTGTATGGATAAAGCATTATTTATAGCTTCGAATCGCGAACTCTCAAGTAGTTTCATTTTGATTATTATTTTTGTTTATGTTTTGAGTTGATTTGGTTATATTTTTGTTTTTGTTTTTTTTTTCTTTTTTGCTGTTGTTATTTGTACAAGAAAACAATATTATCTATGTTCTTTTATATTAAATCAGAATTCTTTTTGTAGCTAATTACTGCAAACATTCGTAACGCAGCACATATTACTATGTGCTTGTTCTTTTTTATTTGCCAAATTATATTTGCTTCACTCTTATATTAAAACAAACAATCCTTATTTGATTCATAATAAACACGAATTGAAAATTTAAATTAATTTCTAGATGTAGATGAATAAACATTTGTAACTTTTGTGATGATCTTTAATGAAGGTAGCATATAAAAAAGTTTCTAAACATCGTAGATGGGTGAACCAAAATTCTTTTCGTTGTCGCGGCTGTAATTTGTCTTTTTTCTCCGATAAAAAGAATACCGTACATCACACTGTTATAGAATATCCTTTTTTAATTATACACTGTGTCGCAGTGAAGGTTGAAAATCGTTTAATTCTTATTAGTTTTTTGTATCTCGAATTTTCACTTAGCACAAACACTGCTCCACCTTTAGGTTTTAAATCAAAAAAAAAACCAAAAAATCTACTTATATTTGAATGTTTTGCTATAGAAATGTGTAAACAAAAATATTTCTTGAGAGTTTTTCACACTTGCCTTCTTTGTAATATTTTATACAATATCTACTTAAATTATTGTACAATGCCAAAACAAGTATTTATCAATACCTGCGTTCACTTCCTACATCGCTAGGAAAATTCAGAATTTCTGAACGATTATTCTTTTCTTAGCGTTATTAGAAAGTAATTTAAATGAAAAGTATACTTTAAGGGGCAGTGTAATAAATGCTTAAAATTACAGTTTAGAACTAGTTTATAAGACACATTGTTCGTGATTTGGAGTACCTATTACCTGACTTATAACTTTCATTCGCTACTGTTATTAAATTAAAATTTGTATGCATATCAAAAGGATGAAAACGTAGAAATTTTTTACTCAAAATACCTCCTGTATGTATACGTGTACATAAACTGAAAGGAATTTGTAGAGGGTCCTTAGGCTTTATTAAAGCATTGCCAAGTAATTCACCATTTAAAAGAAAAATCACATTGTAAAATGTTTGTGTGGATAAAAATGATAGAACTTATTCCTTTCAATGCAATCGCTTTTTTCAATAAAGTTACAATTCACAATTCAATCGCTTATCTTAACTTAACTTTTACTTAAACCACTTAATCACTATTCGTAGTTAACTCTTCAAATTCCATTTCAGAACTGACTCACATATCTTGGGGGATGCTGATATTTATTCCCTCCTGCCATCTTTCGAGAATATTCTGTACCGTCCAGCGTTCCATATAAATTTCCATTTTGCTAGAAAATTCGATTCCATTCCCCATTCTTCAATGGATCAGCCTTCTGCTATTTAAATATGGCAATTATCTGCATTTCAAATATAGATGGCGCTTTTCACAGTTAAATGGATATCAAAATGCTTCCTCCCTAAAATTGTTTTTCCCGAAAAAAATCGTCATTCATCACTCCGTTGAAATGATACATTCTATACAAATGGACCGCCTTCATTCCTCCTCGATCCCCACGCTGAATCCGGTAAACAACGTCATTAATGCGAGTTATTACCTTTCTTACGCAGAGGATTATACAAAAACACCAAGTCTCCTTCGATGAAGCTGGAAGATTGCGCTTTGATGTCGTTGCGGGTTACGAAACCTATCATCCACATAGGTGCTCACCTCTTTGGGCTCCGTAGGTGGGAACTTCGTTTCAATTGTCAACCGAACTGTTTGAGCAAATAAGATCTGGGATGGTATATGTTATGTTGAACTATGGGCCGCGTTTCGGTAGGTCATTAAAAAGAGGAGTACGTGCCGATACCAGTTCCGCTGACAGTTGCTGAGGACCTTGAGATTGAGGGTGTAGTGGCGTTGTTCTTGTCTTCCTTATTCCCATGTATTGGCACACTTCCTGGAAGACGTTTGATTCAAAGTTTCGCACTTGATCAGAGTGCAGTTTCATTGGATACCAAATCTTCTCGCCCAGTTTTTGACTATTTCTTCTGCTACGGTCTTAGCCTCTTGATTTGGGATGACAAAGACTACCGGCCACTTACTGAAGTAATCCAGGACTACAGGGGTGTATCGGTGATGATGGTTTCTGCACTTTTCCGTTTTCTCTTCAGCAAACCATATTGCACGCAAGGCGAGTCCCACTCTGCCCAATATTCAGAGTTGGGCTCCGGTCTGATATCTGCTGCTAACTTGGTCTTTCTTCGTGTTCCCGATCTCAGTCCTGATCATTTGAATAGTGACCTGGTCGTTCACATTTGACTCCACACGGTCGATGAGAGTGAGCATCAGCGTTTTAGTGGAGTAAATTACTTCTCGCGACCGCGATCAACTCATCATAACAGCAAAATTATAGTACTTACCACAGAAAAATGGTCGACGACGACCCTCGGTGGAGTTAACCGACGACTGAGTTGGCTGAGAAGTAACAGCAATATGTTAGCTGAGGCGTAGGTTATCTTCCTTGGGTTAAGTGAACAAATTACCATTACCAGAATTGTTAATAGCACTAGCTACCAAGGTTTAGACTACGTAAAAAAAGTTATTCTGCAAAAAGTTTTCAATTTTTAAATACTCTAAAAATATTTATTTTATTAATTTCAGAGTTTGTATTACCACGTAAGTCTTCTATTGTGGAGCTTCTAATGGCGTTCCCCATTGGTTTCTCTTTGGAACCTGCACATTTTGGACTCCACCGGAACACTAAAATCTTCTTCTGATTTTGAAGCTGAACACAGACGGTGCTTGAAAACAAAACCATGGTTTGACACACAATATTATTTAGTTAGTAGATTCTGATATAAAATGAAAACAAGAAACAAAATTTTGAGTAAGAAGAGTGCCAATGGAACAGTTTTATGTATTTTTTTCTCACCGAAGTTCAAAAAAGAAGGCTTCTTCGGCCAATAGAAAACTCCATAAGCATATTTGTTGTACCGTTGGCCTTACGGCATGTGAGTAGATGTCTCATCGTAAGAAATTTTCGTAGCAAAATTAGTTTCGAGGATCGTTCTTGACAAATATAATGGGCGTTAAATACGTATGACACAAGCGCAGACGCGGGAGCACCGTATCACCATTTTTGGACAGTTTTGTGGACATACTGATATTTTGCTTTGGGATTGATTCAATACCTACGTATGCAAAAAGCCACATAATACATACATGTATTAAAATTTTTTAGCATTACTTATAAGTTTATCTCTGATAACTTCGATTATTAAAGTTTTATTTTTCATATTTCTGCCGATGTTGCCAAAACTGTTGAAAAATGTCTAGATTTCCATAAACGGGTTAAGAAATTCGCCATAGCCTCATTATTTAAAGACACAAATGGAAAATAAGACCACCTGGTCAAATGCTCTGAAAACCCCTCTGAACCTGCTAGATAAGTACGTAAGTAGTACTTAATTCACTTATGGAACACCCTTCCCATTTATTTTCCTTCAAACCAGAAGCTATTTTTGTCTCCTTACACATCTTCACTATCTTCGATAAAAACAAATCTCTCTTTTCAACATAATAAAGAACGCATATAATGTACATATCTTGTATGATTTGATGAAATATCATTGAAAAGAAAATTAGCACCATCAAAAAGCAATACAAAGTCATAAAGAGCAGTCATAGTTTTCTTTTTTTGTTGTAACTTAGAAATCATATAGGAAAATAACAACCCTTTTTTGAAAAAATAATATCGGATGGATGTAATCGTTACAAAGTTTAGGCTTGATTATCTAATCTAGTTATTTTCATATACATATAAGAACTAACTTTAAAATCACTGCAACGATTTGGAATCACAGCAATAACTTTTTTTTAAATAGATGTTAAATATTCAATTGGTGTGGGCTTATTGGTTTTATAGATAAAATCGAATAGTGGGTCATGCCAACAGAGAGTAAAAGTTCATATAAATTAAAACAGAAATAATATCCATTTTTTAATATTTTTACACATGTCAATATATTTTTTTTATTATACGTATATTTTAAATTTATTCCTAACATTCCTAAGTTCTTCTTAATAGCTTGTGACAATGTATTTTCTTTTATTAAACATTGAAATATTATGCGTGTAATAATACATCTAATACAACATACATTTAAAAAAATGACATGGTTACCACTAAATTTAATTTAAAATATTTCAGTTACTTGTTTTCAAATTAACTTATATTTTTATTTAATTGTAACTAACTTAATCTTTCTTCACTTGTTTTAATTAATTTTCGCAAGAAAGAATGGTCAATGGATCAAGTAAAAAACTATGAATGCAACATTTAAGAATTGTTTCTCATTACTGCGCCTTGCGCAAGTTTCATGAAGTTCTCACATTTAATCAACTTTAATATTTTCCCATCAACGTCTTTTACGAACCCTGCGAACTTGAGCTTTAATCGATGTCCGGACGAGACTTTCCATATGACATTATCGACTGATGAGCTTCCAATGCAATTATTTTTCCATATCAGACATTGTGATACATATGTATGCATGTTAGAGTTAAAACAATTAGATGACACGTTCAAACTCAAGTAGCAGTTTCTGTTAACAAAAATTACCCAGATCTCCGTCGAAGACATTCTATAGATCGATGAAGACGACTTTATATAGAAAGCACCTTGCAACGTTAAAGTGTCGTAATCAATTTTCATACTCAATCATACATTAGTAAGTTTGCGTTTTAGTCATGTTTAAATACTTTCAATAAATGATGGTCTTTATAAATAATTATATATACACAGTCATTGTTATCATTCATTATGTTATTGTTATCCTCACTGCATATAACGAAGTTCATCTTCACAGATTTTATAGCAAATTGGTTCTAGAAAAAAAACGTCAAAGAAAATGGTACCTGACAATCTGACTTTGGTGTCCTTCCTTTCAAAGTACAGGAAAATAATTTCCGTTAAATTTCTTTTGAGCATCCCATTTCATGTGATTTTTACAGAATTCTAGTTGCTTTAGCTGCATAGGTACGGATTTGCTAGCTGATGCTAATTCCCGAATTTTTTAATTGTTTTCATACGATTCATAATACATAAAATGCTTAGCATTATAACTCCAATTTTATATAGAAAAAACGCTCATTTAAGTCTTTCAAGTTCTTAGGCACCACGAAGCAACAAAATTAAGACTTTAGAGGGATACGGCAATACGTAATGATGAAAATAAAAAGAAAGTGGTAAGCCTCGAAGTAATTGATTACTTTTCTTGTCCTTTTTTCAATTTAATACAGCTAAGAATAGTGGCGAAGTAAATAAAATAATTTCCATGGCTTTATGGGTGAAAAAATGTGAGGTTTTAAAGCGATTTCAAAAGAATATATGATTTCTAAGAGTTAGCTGCAATCAAGATATAAGTACTTTAAAAGTACTTTAAAAGGTATCTGGCCTTAAATTTAAATGAAATTTTTGCAAAAATGATTTAACGAGGTTCTGTATATAAAAGTTCAAACTCTGATATACACATATAAAAAAAATAAATAGCTTAGCTAGACTAAAAAAATGTTTTTATTTATTCAACTTTTTTTATAGTTGAAATACAATTAAATTTCGTTAAAGTTATGTTTATCTAGCGTGTATAATATGTACATACATACATATACATATACATATATTTACTTCTCTTTGTGCGATTCCACAAAAATGCTGTTACACGATTTGTTAGATTATCTGAAAATCTGAATTCTTTAATATATTTATTAGCTTCAGTTAAAGCGTTAAGTAAATATTGGTTATACTATTTTTTTTAATTTCCTTAAAGTTTTCATTTAATATAATACTTCAAGTCTACGAGATTATGATTCCTTTTTCTTATTCTTTAAGTTCTCTGATTCCCTCAAAGAGTTTTTCTTTCCATCCAATAAAACATCGGAACTAGTTGCGTCATCATCCTCGTTACCGTTTGATGTATCATCAACGATTTCATCATCAATAGCATTGCATGATTTTTCATCGGATGAACAGAAACTTTGACGTCGCGTTTTCTTGGCTGGATACAAAAAGTCAACAACGCACACTAATGCCAGCCCTAATGCAGCACCCACAAAAATAGTTGCCGTAGCAAGAAGTGCATATGAAGCCCAGGTTGGTAGGCCATAATCCTCCTGGAGATGTACGTTAAAATCCTAAAATTAAATTGATATAAGTACATGTGTTTTTTTCTGTTTTAATATACTATAATTTATTTTTAGATATGTTTGATCACATGGTAGATGCTATGTATTACTTATGACAGATCTTTATATTTTTTTTCTTTTTTCTTTAATTCCACCTATAGTGAATTAATACTATTGAGCAGTGGAAATTTAAAACTATGTATAATAACTTGCTTTCTAATCCAAGTGAAATTGGTAACAGACGTAAAAACCTTAATCGGAAAATCAAAATAAGTAGACCCTGATATCGATAGTGTGGTTTTCATAACGTTTAAATACTTTCGACATTATCACTTGAATTGAAAGAATCTGTATCTGTCTCAAACATATGTAATTACAACATTTTTCTTGCACCACAAGTAGAACAACCACAGCTGAATTGGCAAGGGCGTATGTAAATGCTGCATGAACTGCAGTTCTGCAATATGTCCCTATTTTAATTTTCTTCCAAATGTGAATACCATACAAAAAGGACAACAATACAATTTCAGGGATTCAGTTTGAAGTTTCATTTTTTGCTTTTGAATTTGATTTGGTCATACACAATCTTTTTATAACAAGCCAATGTGATAATAGCATTATAAATCAAATAATCGCTGCATGGTTTGCAGTAAATGTAGAAATATGCTAAATTTCCATATACCCTTGCTAACACGTGTCTTAACTAATACTGGATTCGTTCTTATTTGTTAGGGCCGGTTTATTTACAGTTGGTTAAATCTCTGGTTATGTAACCATGGTTATAAATCTGTGGTAACCACAGAGTCTTTGTTCATTATTTTTTTCACTCTGGTTACCTAACCACAGGTTATCGAAAAATCATTACAATTTTTTAGTTTATCTGTCAACTTGTTCATCAAACTTAACCTGTGGTTAACTTTGTTTTTCTTTCCCTTTTTTTGTTTGATTCCGGAATTACGGATTTTATTTTTTTACTATTTATACTTCATTTTGTATGCACAGAATTTTGTTGTGTAGCTAAATATTGTATTACATCAAAAGTAACCTTGAAAACCAAGCATGAACAAACAAAATTCCAGAAAATCATTGGTTAAATGACGTTAACCATGTAAAATCGGCAAGTTAGCGATTTCTCTAATTATTCTCTGGTTTGATGAACAAACGCAATCGATGGTTACCAACCGGAATAACCACTGATTAAAGTTAACCGAGAGTGAACAAACAGGCTCTTAATATAAAAACTTTTAACCCTATGCATCTCACGTCCATTTGGTAACCAATTATGGCAACAGGTACAATCAAAAAGTATACATACGCTGTGATCGCGCGACGATTCATGAGGCTCATGTAAATAAGAACACAGCAGTGTATTAATGTGAAATTTAATCGTTCAATGGGAAATTTTGTTGTATATTTTAATAAAGGATGCTTACTATTAATAGGATGATAGTAATTAGTAAGATAGATGATAGTAGGATTTTCCAAGGCAAATTTAAATTTTCAACTTGTACAACATTCATTACATTCGAAAAAATTAAGAATTTAATGTTTCTGATAAAAATGAAAAATCTTTTAGAGCTGAAATGTATACTGCTGTTAGGCAGGTGTACCCAAAACAGATATGGTTTCTTTTTCCTTTCATTAAAGATTCATTCATGGTATTAATTTTGGATCATCTAAAAACGATCAAAAGTGCGTTTGCAAAAGGAAGAAAGATTACATCAAAAGTTATGTATCTTATGCGTTCACTAATTGTAAAAGTTTCCCACTGATTCGTTTATTACCTGTCGATTGCACAGGCTTTAGTATTGATAAATCAATTAAACCTTTTATTTGGAGTTTCATATGATCAGACAATGATCAAATAGAAAACTCGAAACACATGATATCTTACAGTAGATATAAAAAGACAAAAGGAAACAAGGAAGAAGTATAAGCTGAAGGCCGAAAATACATTTTATAATAAAGTTTGTGCAATTGGATGTCGGTTCGCGTATTGTCCAAAGAAGAAAAAAAAACCTCACGGATTTTTTTCAGTTTTGGGCTGTTTTGCATAGCAAGCGAACAAACGTTTGGTTTATTGCTGAAGACAGTGATTAAAATAAAAATATCATCTTGCGATGAGACGTTGGAAATGCATCCTCTCCAAGATACAAAGTTTTTAACCCAAGCCTTACGCTGCCCTGTGTTGACTCCTCTCCTATTAAAAATAACATCTTTCAAATTTATGTGTATCGTTGTATTAAATAATATTTTGCAGAAAATAAAGCATGTTTGATACCATTGGAAAAGGTGAAATATAGTAAACCCCCTCCCACTTCTACTGGGAACAGCTCACAATCATCGATTGGAGATTGAGCTAATTGTTTCAATTTTCAAAGTAAAAAAGCTATTTAAAATAATGATTTCTGCACCCAACATGTATACATATTTTTGTTCGGGATGGCGAATACTACAACATACTAAAATTTTCAGGACATCGGAGGTGTGGGGGTTCAACCACATAATTACCCTTTGTTGCAGTGGTATATCACCTAATAGTTTACCAAAAATTCCAGGAAGAGATTCGAATTAAGACTTGGTGGAAACCGAAATGGTCCGATAACGTTGGCCGCTATCGTTGCAGAAACTATGTCTGCGTATTCTTGTGTTTAAAAGTACATCATCGAGAATATTATGAATTAAATGACAATAAAAACTACAGACTGATTATGAAAATAATTTTGCATTCTTTTTATATTACTTCATAAGAGATCTGTTTAATTTTTTCTCAGAAAGAGGACCTTTATTTTTTTTTTACTTTAAAAATGGGCGTCATTTTCCCGAGGTGATCTCTTTTTCTCCTTTTAGGAGTCATAAAATCAACCTTATCTAAAATTTTTTTATTGGATTAACATTGCACAATAATAGACTTATTGTACGGGAAAATAATTCCAAAGCAGCTGTTAACTAAATAGTTAATTTGATGGGCTGTTGTAAAAGAATACCCCATTTTACAGTTCTATAATTAAATAATGGGTCATGTATCTTGAAAACTACTGACTTGAGACGAAAAGACCTGACGTTTTGTTTGTTTGTAACTACTAGGTTCACGTTTCAAACTTGCAAAAAGTGAGAGTTAATTAAATATTTTTCAGACAAAAATTTAAGTTTTAGGAAAAAAAAATTACGTTTTACACATTAATTTGAAACAATGAAAGTACTCATTACAAGTTCAACGATATCATATTTGTTACCCTAAATTTGAAAGATGTTATTTTCAATAGGAGTCAAAACAGGGCAGCGTAAGGCTTTGCTAAAAAAATCTGCATCTGAAGTCTAACGTGAACGTTGTCGAACTATAATAAAATGTTACACTTCGATCGGCCTCGATATGACCGGAAAAATTCGTGAAATAAACGAAGCCCTTAGACTTTTTTTTATTATATTTAGTCGATAGTATAGATTGACACATTAGACGTCATGTGTTCATAGATTCTGTCACAAAACTGTTAAAGAAACTAATAATTATTGGAAAAATGAGAAAGCATAACAGGGAATTGCTCAGAAATTTTCAGATGCAAGCAAATGTTGAAAAATTTAATGTGTGGCTCAGTAAAGCACAACGTAGCAACACATTCGCTATGCGCAAAAAAAAGAGAACCGTACAAGAAGTCCGAAAAAATGCGGTATTTGCGGAAGAGTTCAATATGCAAATACCTAAATTAAAAAAATGGGCGTATGTTTCATCAAGTTGCACTTCATATTTCCCTGCGTAGTAAGACGAACATAATTCTTTAGATTCTCACAAGGAATCAATTAAACTGGCAAGTCTACTGTATTGTATATTATATACTGGTGCGATTGAAATATATACTCGTACATATTTTGTTTCTAAGCAAAGATTAAGAGTGCATAATAGATAATGTACGTACAAGTTGTTATTCAACAAATGTGAAAAAATAACATGTACTTGCGTGTGTATGAATGTTGAGCTATGAGTAATGTTGCAATCAAAATAAAATTAAATAATATTACCTTCAACAAATGCGATAATTTAAAAAAGTAGGAGAGTATTGACATATGAATGCTGTTAGGATTTTTCCATGACGAAATTGGAGGAACATTTTGCCATTCCCTTTGTTTCATATAAGCTGTTAGAGCTTCTGTATCACGTGAGCCACGATACAGTCGAAATTGTCCATCCTTAACACTGAAAAAAAAAAAATCATTTTCAGATACCGATAAATCAATTAAAAGGGAAACCCACTGATATATAGTTGGGAGAGCAGTGACTAAAAATCGCCCACTTAAAGATGGTGATTTGGTGACATCAATTTGTGCAACGTTATAGCTAGATTTTTCGGCAACACTTGCGAAGCGCTTCCAAATAGGACCTATACTTTTACAGGCGGGGCACCATGGGGCAAAACTGCAATTTTATGGATATAACAATATATTATCTTAACACTTGAGATATTATTTTCTGTTAACTTTATTAATAAAATCAATCAATTCAAAAAACATTGGTCTAAACAAAATACTTACAATTTTACCATCCATTCGCCTTTGAGCATCACATCCCAATTATCTTCATTTAATTCGATTAGCTCTAAATTAACAGAGGTTGTGCATAATACCATAATAATAAAAATAGTGATTTTTCTCATCGCGAGCCTCGGTCTTTTGTTTTTTGTTGAATTATAAAAATTCTTGAACGTTAAAAAACAGATACTTAAATGACAGCCGCTAATTCAGATATCAAATGAAAAAAGAAAAAGACCTATATCGCTCTAATGCAACATTCCTTCCGTAGAGGGCTCTGAATGTTAAAAAACAACTTGTTTACATGGGACAATATTTCGGACAAAAATTGCTGTTTGTAAATAATTTGAAACATTAGCAGTGGTTTTCAGTGCCGGACAGGAAGATTGTCGGAAAGAGAAAATCCATTTCTAAAGTGGACTTTTAGGTGAAGCACGTCGTTTTTTTCCATATCGTTCCATTTCTAACATATTTTTTTTATTTTAGTTTTGATCGTTGATGAAAAAGGAAGTGTGAAGAATAGGAAAAAAGGTTTGTTTCAGGCCAACTGCTCAAATTTAAAAATTTAAAATGCTTCGATTCAAGTATTCCGCTTGTCAAAAAGTCTTTCAAAACCATGAAAATGTGAACACTTTCATGTTGAGGACTTTCATCCCGTCGCCAATGTGAACATGCACTTACACATCCGCTATCCGCTAAAAAAATATTTTTGTGTAAATAACAACAATAACACAGTCCGCTTTTACACAGTGCTTGAGTGTAATGCGCATGTTTTAGTTATTTTCTTTTGAACTGTCATTCAGTGATGTGCGCATTTTTACACGAAGCCTTTTAACAATTCTTTGGTTTTCATGTTATTTGACAGCTCTCTTTCATTTCATCTTTGATGCTCAGTGTTTCATAATTGAAAATGAACCCGCTTGTTAATTCTTTGGTCCATTTAAGTTCATCCGCCATACTGAAATGATGTGCTCGTAACAACAGCCAAAGAAATAATGAAGCAAATGCGAAAAAGAAAGAAGGAGAAAAAGAAATGCCAAAAAGATGCAATGAAAATCTTACCCACATCCAGTGGGAATTTGGTTAATTGGGTATTTTTTGTTTCATTATCCCTCTCTTTTGCACTCATTTGGATCTTTCAAAACATGCGACGTGTAAAAGCGGACATAGCGACGTACGCAAAAACAATTTAAATACGCTATCTATTTAGCGGATTATAACAGTGTTTGCTATGAACTTTCCAGTAAGCTTTGGGAAATGTCAAACATTTGCCAACAAAATTCTTTCAAAACAAATTAAATTTAGGAACCGCCATTAAACGTCATAGATTGCCGAGTTTTTATGATGAATTCTTAAGTTTTGAGATAGCAAACAATAACCCGGTGAGTCGTGGGTAGAATTTCGGTGCCTGTTTTTGACATTTCTCCTTATCCTTGCTCGTTATTTTTCTATTTCGCTTCATTTTTTTTATTCCCCATAAAGGATGGTTGACAAAAAACTGTTGGGAAAAATTTATTGGCCAAAGGATATATTAAAAGAGAGCTCTAAACACTTCACAACCGACAAAATAAGTAAAAGAGAGCTGTCAAATTAGATACCTGCAGAAAGTTCAAAATGGAAATAGAATAGAGAAAACGGTCGCACTTGTGAGGTTTTTGAAACAGATACATTTTTTGAAACATTCACCAAAACAGCTGACAGAGTAAATATCGAAACAAAATTGCAAAACTTTAAAATGGAAAAAAAATTGATTGTTCATGATAAGTTTTCTATGTTTTTATCAATAAATAATTCAATATTAAATTGAATAATATTTTTTTTTTTTAACAGAATATGGAGGAGAAAAACTTTTTCTTTTACAACCACTTAAAACGTGAACAGCGCCATCTATATTTAAATAGCAGTAGACGCTTCCATTAGATGACTACTCTGGCAATATGGAAAGTTTTGTGCATCGCAAAAAGTACACCATTGTGTACTTCTCATTAGAAGTGAGTTCAATTCTAAAGTGAAATTTGAGAGGTTAATTATGAGCAGTAATGGAGTGGTTTAAGTAAAATTTAAAATAAAATTAAAGTTGTTGAGAAAAGCGATTGAATTGTAAATTGTAATTGTATTGAATAAAGCGATTATATTGAAAGGAATAAGTTCTATCATTTGAACCTATGCAAAGGTTTTGCATTAGTGTTAGAAGTGGGATTGGACTTATTGTGTGTAAAAAAACAATAATTTTGTTTTTGTGATTGTGGTAGAGCTGTTATGGGTCGAAAACTATTGCAGTTGACCCTCGTCCAATTCAAATCAGTGTTGCACAAAGGAAACCTTAGCGCAAGAGGAGGAAAGAGTGACTTGATGCTCTGCCTTCAGTATCTGGACGGACATGATCTAGATATATTCTTCTTTGACGTTGACGAGAAAGAAGAGAAGAGTACCGGTAATGACTATCTGCGATGATGCATTTCCTCTTATTGAAAATAGAAAGACAAAGGAACAGTCTCGAGCGAAACCTGAACGACCAGAAGAACAGCACTGAACGAAAATTCGACGAACAAAAGAAAAATCTAGACGAAAAGAAGAAAACTTTCGAACAAAATCTGAACGAGCAGAAGAAAAACCTTGAACAAAAATTCGACGAACAAAAGAAAAATCTGGATAAACAAAGGGATAGCCTCGAATAAAAGCTAGAAGAGCAAAAGAACATTCTACAGGAAAATTCAAACAAATGGTCAGCAAAGCTGAGCAACCGGCATAAGAGCTCAACACAGTGTGAAAACACAAGAGTGTTCTTTTAGCGGTCCAAGGAGAAAAGAGTTGAAGGCTTCCTCATTCGATGGCCAGTCCGATCCTCCAGCAGAATTGTTGCAAACAATCGACATCGAAAAACATAAAGACTATATTTGGCATTATATCGAGAAACGGTTTAGGGATAGCCACACACAGGAGGTTTACAAAGTTCAAATGCAAAGCCGAGTGCAGTAACGAGGAAGAACACTGCAACAGCAACAAGCAGACGTCAGCAGGCCAAGAAATCGCAGATTCGAAGCTATAGTCACCAGGAAGATGGCCGGGAAAAGAACCAATGCTGAAGCACTTGCCTCTGCTCTAACGATGGAAGCATCCAATCAGGCTTCGAAAGGAATACACTTCATCGGGGAAGTACTATCTATTGAATGATCCTGCACATGACTAAGTGTCGTCTAACATTATCAACTCATCTTTGGGAAATAACTGACATAAAATAAAAATAGAAGGAAATCTTAAACAATGGTGCAAAAAGTGCTATGTGTACCACACAGAAGAAAAAGTTATTTCTCTCACGTGTCGAAACGATCCAAAAATTCCCAAGGGTATGCGAATCCTTAGCAACTAAGATCCTGTAAACGGGACTCCGGTGAAATTGATATTGAAATGTCTCCGAATGCAAATGCCACTAAAATCATTGCCCTACCCATAAAATTACTTCAGAAATCTGATGAATATTTTCATAATCGAAATCAAAATCGAAAACTATTCAATTAAAAAATTATTCATCGGTGTATTCTTTGCGGTGTGCGCGGCATTAAAAGATAAAAAGCGTCAGTATTGTAAAACGTTTGTGTGGGTAAAAATGATAGAACTTATTCTTTTCAATACAAATCCCTTTATTCAGTATAGTTACACTTCACTATTTAATTGTTTCTCTCAGTATAATCCAATTTCTCAACCGCTTACACTTTTCTTATCTTTTACTTAAACCACTTAATCACTTCTCCTAATTAACACTTCAAATTTCACTTTAGAACTGATTTGCATACCATGGGGATGCTGGTATTTATACTCGAATGACATACTTCGGGAACAATCTTCGCCATCCAGCGTCCCATAGGATTTCCAGTTTGCTAGAAAATTCGATTCCACTCTCCAGTCATCAATGGTCGAGACTTTGTTATTCAAGTATCGAAATCTTCTGTTCTTCGAGTATCGACATCTTCTGCGCTGTAAATCTAGATGTCGCTGCTCACATTTAAGTGGTTATCACATTGCTCCCTCCCTACAGTTGTTCGTCCCGAACAACTTCGTCATTCAGCATCCCGTTGAAGTGACACATTCTATCCAAATGGACCACTTTCAATTTTCCTCGATCCCCACGCTGGATCCGGTAGACAACGTCATTAATGCGGGTTATCACCTTGTATGGACCTTCCCAGTCCTGTTGCAATTTTGGTGATTTGCCTTTCTTACGCTGAGGATTATACAGCCAAACCAGATCTCCTTCGTTGAAACCGGAAGATTTCGCCTTGATATCGTACCTAGTTTTCATGCGGCTGCTTGCTAGTTTCATCTTATTATTATTATTATTATTATCTTTTATTAGCACATAATTTAAATTACATGTTAATCATAAAATTAATGAGCTTAGCTGCGAGGACTATTAGCTCTATCATAAAGAAATTCTTATATAATAATGTTAGTAGATGAAATAAATTCGTTGATTTTTTCTATGTTGGAAGTGTTAGGGTTTTTTAATATGTCATAGATATTAGTGTAATGAAATAGTTTAAGTATAATTGGTTTGAAGGCGGTACAATTTTCCAGTATGTGCGTTAAATCCAGAGTAACATTGCAAGTAGGGCAATTTGGTGGAGGGTTTTTAGTCAATAGGTGTTGGTGTGTAGTTGTAGTATGTCCTAGGCGAAGACGAACGAAGTTGTTTATTTTTGATTTGGTAATGTTGGTGGGATATAGTGGATGGGATTTGTTTAAGTTGATTTTAGAGTAATGATGTTGATATGAGTTCCATTCGAGTAGTAGGTTAGCTTTTATGGATTTTTGTATTTTGTTTTTTAAATCCGATTTTGTGAAAATGTTGAAATTGAACACTGGTGCATATTTGGCCAGTTGAGCAGCACGATCTGCATTTTCATTACCTTGTATATTAGTGTGACCGGGAAACCACATTAATTTCAGTTTATTAGGGGATTTGATGAGTTTATTTCGGATATCGACGATGAGTTCGGTGTTGTTGTTAGGGTTGTTTATGGCTTTGAGTACAGAATGACTGTCAGTACATATTATGTGTTTACCGCGGAAGTTAAGAGCTTGCTTTGAGGCTTCCAAGATTGCAAACGCTTCGGCTGTGAAGATAGATGCAAAATCGGGCATGATTCCAATACTAAGGATGGTACCATTCTCCAGTGTAACAGCGAATGAAGTACTTTCAGTTGACTTAGATCCGTCGGTAAACAACAATTTCCATCCCTCCGTTTTAAGGTCAGAGGAAATGCTGACAAACAAGGCCTGATAGACTGCATTGCTGGTATTGCATTTTTTGTAGTCCGCAAGTGTCGTTATTATTGAATCCGGTCTTATGAACCATGGTGGAAATGTTGGGATAACGTTTCGTGGCCGCTTAGTAGGGATTTCAATTTGTGAAGCTTTGTCAAGGATGATACTAATTGCAGATGGAACTTTTTTCTTAATTTTGTGACCTTTTGAACACAATATATCCTTGTTGATCACAGAATTTTGCGAGAAGGCCAGATTGGGTACTAATTTCAAGGTAAGAAGTCTTTTCTTTCTTCTATTGTGGGAAGTCCGGCTTCTGCCAAGATATTTTTAATGGGGGTTGTAGGGAAGGCGTTTATGGATCTTCTTGCTGCTTGATGATAAATTGGTTTGATGATTTTTAAAGTTGATTTTGGGCAGTTGCCGTAAACCGATAAACCATAGTCAATTTTACTGAGAACTAACATTTTAGTGATAATTGATAAGGAGTTAATATGTACACTACTTTTTTTACTACTTAAATACTTAATAATATTGGTCCTCACAGTTAGGCTTTTCTTAAGATCTATACAATGTTGATTCCACTTATATTTTTTATTAAAAACAAGTCCTAGAATAGTAAGGTTATCAACGTTTACAATATTAATATTATTAATATTTACAATTAATTGAGGACATGCAAGCCTGCGGCATACATGAAGTATTTTACATTTATTTATAGAAAGCTTTGCGCCTGATATCACTGTCCAATCTAAAATATCTTTAAGAGCGTAAATAAATAAATTCTTACAACTGTTTAAATCATTGACTTTACAAAGGATGTACATATCGTCCGCGTAAATGCAGTGATCTAATAATTTATATTTCGATATTATTGTGGATATATGGTCGAAGGCTATTATAAAAAGGACTACCGATAAAGGGGAACCTTGTGGGATACCGTTATGTAAGGGGAATTGCTTTGAAAAGCGATTATTTATATTTGTATAAAATCTTCTGTTTGTAAGGAAAGATCTTACATACCCGTAAATTTTTTTTCCAACACCCCATTCTTTTAATTTTTCTAAAATAACGTGTAATCCGATCTTGTCGAAAGTTTTTCAAAGTCTAAGGTAAGAACAGATACATGGTTTTTTGCGGATATTGCTTTCGAGATATAATAGTCAATATGCAAGTGAGCGTCGACATATCCTCTATTCGCTTTGAAGGCAACTTGGTGTGGGGAAATTAGTTTTTTTGATTCAGCGAACCATAAAAGGCGCTTAGCTACAATTTTTTCTAAAATTTTAGATGTGCAGGGGATCAGCGAGATTGGTCGATAATTTTCCACCAAATCGATATTTTTTTGTTGGCTTAGGGATGGGGATTAATGACATCGTTTTCCAGCTTTGTGGAATACTTGCTGAATCAAGCACATTATTGTATAATGTAATTAACCGCTGTTTAACTTCAATTGGCAAATATTTTAGCATTGGATAGGAAATCCGATCTCTTCCAGGTGTTTTACCTTTGAATTTGTTGAGGCACGCTTCGAATTCGATGAGGGAAATTGGTGCTTCAATTCGTCTGGCAGCAGGATTATTTGCATGTAGCGGAAAGGGATAACTGAGACTCAAAATTTTGGAGTTATTGAAGTTAGAAGAAAAGTTGGTGTCGTCTGAGAATCTGGACCAGGTTTCGGCAAAAAGGTTGCATATTTTGCCTGGGTCTGTTATTATTTGGTTCTGAAACCTTATACTTTTAATAAATAATGTTGAACGATTTCCTGTCAACTGTCGAATGTTCCGCCATATTTTGGCAGGGCAGGAGCTGGGGTTGATGGTGGCTGTAAATTCTGCAAAGCTTTTTGCTTTGTTGTCTTTAAGCATTCTGCGAAATTTTGCGTTTGTTTTCTTATAAAAAATTAAATTGTGTTGAGTCGGCCTCTTTTGGAATTCTCTGAGAGCTAGCATCTTATCCTTCCGTAGTGTGGAAAGTTCGGGGCTCCACCAAGGGACAATTCTATTGTTTTTTTGTCCTGAAGAGGGATGAGTTTGGGGAATTGAAGTGTTGGCTGCCGTTCGTATGGCTTTATGCAACAACGCTGCTTCTTTATTTGTATTTTTGGTGGGCATCTTATCAGAGAGATATTCATTTATTTTATTCTTAAACAAAGGCCAATTGGCATTATCGGTTTTGTATTTTGCTGTAAAGACTTTGTTAACAGTTGAATGCCCAATGGTGACCGATGTTATGATGGGGAAGTGGTCGCTATTGCGAAGATCATTAATGGTTTTCCAGGAAGTGGACGGAAGTAGTTGGGCTGAGCAGCAGGTGATATCTATGTGAGTGAAAGTATTGTGTGTGGAGAGGTGAGTTGGCGAGCCATCGTTTAAAAGAATAAGGCTAGTGCTATGAAGAAAGTCTTCGAAAATAGCACCCCTTGAGTTTGTAGATGGAGATCCCCAAAGTATGCTCCAAGAGTTGACATACCCACCAATAATTAGTGGTGAATTGGTTTGGTTAACGATGTTGTGTAAATCGCTTGCTTGGAAGTTTTCATTCGGAAGGATGTAAAGGCAAATATAGGTGAATTTTGATGGAAGTTCGAATTCATAAGCAATTGCTTGTAAGTTAGTGTTAATATGTAATGGGTTATGTGGAACATTTTTTTTTACGAGAAGGCCTATGCCCTGTTTAGATGTTGTATTTGTAGCACGATTTTGAAAGTATCCAACGTAATTTACTGGAGCTATTGGATTGGAATTGAATGGACAGTGGGTTTCTTGGAGAGAAATTATATCAGGATTGTGCGCTTTAATCAAAATATTAAGCTCGTCATAATTATTTTGCAGACCTTTTATATTCCATTGCAGAATACTGAGAGCCATATTTAGGTTTGAGACATCAACGAACTTTTATTGCGTGAAGCAACAAAAGAGTGATTTGAAGAGCAATAATTGAGTGTTTTTGGAAGTGGCTGAGTGCTTATAATGTTTGTGTTTTGTTGATTATTTATTGGGTGTCGGGTAGTTGGGTTGATGAGATTTTGACTCTGGTCCGATGTTGCATCGATCAATTCCGAACCAGCAAGGTTATTGTATTGTGTTTTATCAATATTTTTATCTTGTGACATCGTCATCATTTAGAGTTGGTGTGATGTCATTGTTGTTATGAATTAAGGACTGAGTATCTATTTGTAAAGGTGCCTCGGAGAACTTTGAAAGTTGATTGATGTGGGTTGAGTTAAAGTTATGAGTTAGGTTTGTGTTAGTAGCGGAGTTTGAGTTAATTTTTGATTGCAGTAGATGAATGTTTGAAGGGGTGTAACTTACGTTTGACTTTAATGGAGAAGTATGAGCGAATGCTTTATTTGGATGTTCGATGTTGTCAGTTGTATGTGGTTTGATTGAGTTTGGTTTGGGTTTTGTGCATGTAATAGACGTTTGCTTGGATATATTTGGTTTTGATGTAGAAGAGGAAGGAGCGCATTGAGACTCTTTTAGTCCAGATGTAATGTGATCAATTAGTTGTGTTGGGTTGTTTTGTTTGACTTTTTCTGCAAACGAGTGAAGGGAGGGTGTTGTTTGAGAGCAGTTTTGGTCTCTATAAATACGTTTTGCTTCGCTAACTGAGCACTTATTTATTGTTTTGATGGAGAGAATCTCTTTGGCTTGCTTGTAACTTGGACATGTTTTAGATGATGAAGGGTGTTGGAGCGAACAGTTTGCGCACATTATACGTGAGCAAACTTCTGGTGAATGAGGTGGAAGGTTGCATGAATCGCATTTGGTGTTGCCGGTACAGCGTTTAGCGGTGTGGCCCAGGAGTTGGCAGTTGCGACATCGCATGGGGTTCGGGATGTATTCCGAAACCTTAGCGTTGTAAAATCCAATTTCTATAGTTTTGGGAGGGTGGAACAGGTCAAACGTAAACAGGATCAAACCAGTTGGCTTTGGTTTATTGTTGGCATCGGGTTTTGTATACTTGTAGACACTAGTAACGCCTTGTGACTTCATTTCCGCGACGATCTCTGTTTCGAGAACAATAATGAGGCATGGGGCATATGCGATTCCCTTGCACTCGTTCAAACGATGGTGTAATTTCACTTATACTGGACACACATTTGCTATATTGTTAACCTTAATAAATTTATCGGCAATTTTTTGCGATTTAGTTTTGATTAACAGGTTGCCATCACGAAGCTGGGAAGTTTGATCATACTCAGTGCTTATATTGTCTATTGCTTTTTTAAGTAAGAAGGGGCTGACACTAGTAATGGGGGTTTCTTTATTTTTAGGAATTATAATTATAAATTTAGGATTATTGAGATTGCTTCTAGCGGGCAAAGGAGGAAAATTCAACAAAGCGGTGGAATTTGTTCTTTGTTTTTTAGTAGGTTTCATCTTTTCTCTGGTGTCTTCATGCAATTTACGAATCCTGCTGCGTAAGTCATTCACGTAGTCGTTCACCTCTTTGGGCTCTGTCGGTGGGGATCCGAATTTTGCTTCACTTGGCAACCGAATTGTTTGACCAAATAAGATCTCGGATGGTGTGTGCCCTGTTGAGCTATGGACCGCGATTCGGTAGGCCATTAAGAAGAGGGGTATGTGTCGATCCCAATCCCGCTGGCAGTTGCTGACAACCTTAGATAGATGCTCATTCAAGGTCCGATTGAATCGCTCGACCATTCCATCAGATTGAGGGTGTAGTTGCGTTGTCCTTGTCTTTCTTATTCCCAAATATTGGCATATTTCCTGGAAGACTTTTGATTCAAAGTTTCGCCCTTGATCAGAGTGCAGCTCCATTGGGACCCCAAATCTGCTCACCCAGTTGTTGACTATCTGTTCGGCTACGGTCTTAGCCTCTTGATTTGGGATGGCAAACACTTCCGGCCACTTACTGAAGTAATCCATGACTACGAGAGTATATCGGTTTCCATTAAAGGTTTCGGGAAACGGCCCAGCGATGTCGATGGCTATTCGTTCGAAAGGTGCTCCGACATTGTATTGTTGCATTTGTCCATGTGGCTTTACTTTTGGACCCTTGGTAGCCGCACATCTTATGCACTTTTTGCACCAATTCTCGACATCTTGTTTAGCGCTTAGCCAATAGAAACGTTCCCTTACCTTTTCCAACGTCTTGTTTATTCCCAAATGGCCTCCTGAGATTCCGTCATGTATTTCATGGAGTACTTGGCTGACTCTGGACCGTGGCACTATTAACTGCATACGAGATGTTGTCCCATCTGCACTTTCCCATTTTCTCTTCAGCAATCCATCTTGCACAAAAAGCGAGTCCCACTGTGCCCAGTATGCCTTCAGAGTTTGGCTCCGATCTGATATCTGTAGCCAGCTTGGTCTTTCCTCGTGTTCTTTCCAGGCCAATATTGGTTCGATATCATTGTCTGCCTGTTGGGAGGAACGGATTTCGTCTATACTCCAACCCTCTATTGGCTCAGTCCTGATCATTTGGATAGTTGCCTGTTCTTTCGCTTCTTTACGGTTGCAGTGTTCGCATTTTACCCCGCACGGTCGACGAGAAAGAGCATCAGCATTTGAGTGGAGTGTTCCCTTGCGGTGTTGCACTTCAAAGTCGTAGCCCTGCAACTGCTCGATCCATCTCGCAACTTGGCCTTCAGGGTTCTTAAATTGGAGTAGCCATTTCAGAGCTGCGTGGTCTGTCCGGAGAATAAACTTTTGTCCGTAGAGGTACTTATGGGAATGATTCGTAGCCAGAATTAAAGCCAGAAGCTCGCGCCGGGTTACACAGTAGTTCCGTTCAGGTCTGGAGAGTACTTTGCTGTAATATGCGACCACTTTCTCTTGACTGTCATGAACTTGGGAGATCACAGCTCCGACCCCAGCATTGCTAGCGTCTGCGTCCACGATGAACATTTTTCCGGGCGTGGAAACCCAAGATGGGGGCATTGCACAGCTGTCGCTTCAGTTCTTGAAATGCTTTTTCGCATTCTCCAGACCACCTGAACTGCCGGCCTTTTTCTGTAAGTTGATGCAGGCTCTTTGCAATGCCAGCAAAATCCTTTAAGCTGAGAAGCTTCTCAGTTGGTGTTTATCTTTTGGAGAAGGCCAACTTTTCACGGCTTCGATTTTGTCAGGATCCGTTCATACTCCTTCCGCTGATATAATGTGACCCAAATATTTTACTTCCGGACGGAACAAGGTGCACTTTTCTGGGTTGAGCTTTAAATGAGCACTTCGCAGCCTCTCAAACACTTCTTTTAGATTTTCGCGGTGCTCCTCGAACGTCTTACCTATGACGATAACGTCGTCCAAATATACTAGACAGGTTTTCCAGGTGAGTCCTTGCAATGTTCGTTCCATTAGTCGATCGAAGGTGGCCGGAGCGTTGCACAGTCCAAACGGCATCACTGCAAACTGCCAAAGACCGCTTCCTGTAGTGAAGGCAGTTTTCTCGTGATCCGTACGATTTATCTCTACCTGACAGTAACCGCTCTTCAAGTCAAGTGTTGCAAACCATTTCGCTCCAGAAAACATATCCAAAGTGTTATCGATTCTCGGAAGTGGGTAGCTGTCCTTTTTAGTGACATCATTGAGACGTCGATAGTCTACAAAAAATCTCGTGCTGCCATCTTTCTTCTTCACGAGGACCACTGGAGATGCCCACGGACTTTGCGATTCTTCAATCACTCCCTCAATCTTCGACATCATTTCGGCAACTTCTGTTTGCTTTGCCAATGGAAGACGCCTTGCAGGTTGACGGATTGGTCGAGCGTCTCCGGTGTCAATGTGGTGTTGAACAATATGCGTACGTCCATATTCTCCGTCTTGTGCAGCAAATATATCAGCGTACTCACCGATTAGTTTTTCTGCCAGGATTCGTTGATCTTCGTCCAGATTACAGAGGCTGAGAATTTTGTTCTTGATTTTTATGCTCTGAACTGTTGTGACCGGTGTTGCACCCTTTTTTTCCGTTGTGGTCGATATAGCCTCAACAGGTACGCATTTTCCCACTATCTCCCCCTTTTTCACCTTTACACTGAATGTCTTTGGATTTAGAATCCTTACAGGCACCATGTTGTTCTTTGGCTCCACTAAGGTCTTTCCCACCATGAAGTCTCTTCTATTTTCTGGCTCCATCAAATAGAATCGGTGGCTACCAGGACCACCTTCCACTTTTGCCCACAAAATCGCTTCTGACGAAGGCTCTAGACTCTGATTGCTGCAGATGACGACATTTGACATTGGTATCTCCATGTTTCCGTATTTCAGGGTTTGTGCCCCCAAGTCGACTACAAGTCCATGTTCTCTCATGAAGTCTGTACCAATGATGCACTCGTCACATATGTCAGATACCAGAAACGCGTGAGTGAATGTTATTCCGGCCAGTTGGATTTTTATGCGGACTTCACCATATACCTTAATCATTGCTCCTGTAGCTGTTCGCAAGCTGCAACTGCTAGTGTTATGCAGCCAAGACTTCTGCACAAGATTCATCCTGATGATTGAGGCCGTGGCACCGGTTTCTATTGTTGCCATCCATTTTTCTTTTCCACTGACTATTTCTACTAGAAGGCTTTCGTTGCATCGTTTTGCCAGCAAGACTTGGATGATGGTCCTGGGGCCGTCGACTCCTGCTATGAACTTCTGATCCGCGAAGTTGGTGCTTAAGCATTTCCCGACTGATGGCTTCGGGAAGGTTGACCGGCTTCTGCGGGTTTCTTCCTCTATTTGCTTGTCACCACAGTGAGGGCAGTCTTTTCGTCGAACCGGTTCTTTACACTGCCTTTGAAGGTGTCCTATTTTATTGCAATTCCAGCAGCACATTATTCGTCTATCCCGTCGAGTATCTCGTTAATTCTTGTGCAGTAGCAGTCGACAGATGCTACTTCCCTGACGAAATGTGTTCTCCTGGAAGCCTGATTGGCTGCTTCCATCGCCAGAGCGAAGTCAAGTGCTTCAGCAAGGGTTCTTTTCCCAACCATCCTTACTGCTGACTGTAGCTTCGAATCTGCAATTCCCCTGATAAATGCATCTTTTGCCATTTCGTCGATAATTTCCTGGCCTGCGGTGGGGTATGACAGATGTGCCAGTCTACTCACGTCTGCTTGGAGCTGCTGAAGTGTTTCTCCTCGTTGCTGCGTTCGGCTTTGCAATTGGACCTTGTAGACCTCCTAAATGTGGCTATCCCCAAACCGTTTCTCGATAGCCTGTACTAACGTCACACAATCTTTATGCTTTTCGATGTCTACTGTTTGCAACAATTCTGCTGCAGGACCGTGCAAGGCCATTGTTAGGGCAAAGCACTTTTCCTCATTGTCCCAGTCGTTTGCACAGGCAGCCATTTCAAACTGCTTCTTATAAGTAGACCATGAGGTCTGGCCATCGAATGAGGGAGGCTTCAAATCTTTTCTCCTTGGACCGCTTAAAGAACATTCTCGCAGTTTCTGTTTTCGCACTGTGTCGAGCTCTTTTGCCAGTTGCTGAACTTTGCTGTCCATTTCTTCGAATTTTTCGCCAACATTCTTCTCTATTGTATCAAATTTGTCATCAACGTTCTTCTCTATTCTATCAAATTTGTCATCAACGTTCTTCTCAATTCTTTCAAATTTGTCATCGATTTCTTCGAATTTTTGCTGGAGAATGTTCTTTTGTTCTTCCAGATAATTCTTTTGTTCATCCATTTTCTGTTGAAGACCGTGCAGATTGTTGGTTTGTTCGTTGTATTTTTGTTCAATGCTGCTCTTCTGCACGTCTAGATTTTTCTTTTGTTCATCCAGCTTTTGTTCGAGGCTATCCAGATTTTTCTTTTGTTGGTCGAGACTGTTCTTCTGTTCGTCCATTTTTAACAAGAGGAGTTGCATCA
The DNA here is from genome assembly GCA_949129095.1 of Volucella bombylans. NCBI lineage: Eukaryota > Metazoa > Arthropoda > Insecta > Diptera > Syrphidae > Volucella > Volucella bombylans. The sequence continues at coordinate 75,494,150 of OX422144.1, forward strand.
TCGCAGCCATATCACTGCCGGTACTTGTCTGTTCATCCTCGTCAGCAGTTAGCATCAAAGGAGTATGCATCAGGATCATGTCCCTCGTTGTTCAAAGCCTCCTGAAGTCGGAGCACCAGGTCACTTTTTCCTCCACTGGCGCTGAGGCTTCTCTTGTTCAACTCGGATTTGAGTTGGACGAGGGTCAACTGCAATAGTTTTCGACCCATTCTAGCTTTTTCAAATAGTCAGAAAACACTGTTTTTTTTTACACACAATAAGTCCTATCCCACTTCTGACACCAATGTAAAATGTTTGTGTGGGTAAAAATTATAGAACTTATAAATCGCTTTATTCAATACCGTTACAATTCACAACTTAATTGCTTAATAAAATAAAATAAACACAATAAGTCCTTGTGTGTAAAAAAAAAACTGGAAGAACAAAATAACGTTCTACACCAAAGGTTCGAAGAAATCGATAACCAATTTAAAAGAATAGAGAGGAATGTTGATGACAAATTGGATAGAATAGAGAAGTTGACGATAAATTCGAACAAATGGATAGCAAAGTTGAATAACTAGCAAAAGAGCTCGACACGGTGCGAAAACAGAAACTCCGAGAATGTTCCTTAAGCGGTCCAAGGAGAAAAGAGTTGAAACCTCCCTTATTCGATGGTCAGACCTCATGGTCTGCGTAGAAGAAGCAGTTCGAAATGGCTGCTTGTGCGAAACACTGGGACAATAAGGAGAAGTGCTTTGCTCTAGCAATGTCCTTACACGGTCCGGCGGCAGAATTGTTACAAACAATCGATATGGAATAAAAGAGACTATATGGATTTAGTGCAGGCTATCGAGAAACGGTTTGGGGATAGCCACATGCGGGCGGTTTACAAGGTTCAATTGCAAGGCCCTATGAAGCAAGGTGGAGAAACACAAGATGTGAGTAGACTGGCACATTTTTCGTATCCCACCGCAGGCCAAGAAATAATCGATGAAATGGCAAAGGACGCATTCATTAGGGGAATTGCAGATTCGAAGCTACAATCAGCAGTAAGGATGGCTGGGGAAAGAACCCTTGCTGAAGCACTTGCTTTCGCTCTGGCGATGGAAGCAGCCAAATAGGCTTCTAAAGTAATACATTTCATCAGGGAGATGGCATCTGTTGAATGCTTTTGCGAAAGATTTAGTGCCGAGGAACGAGAACTCCACGGAACTAGTAGTCGACTTTGGGGTAAGTCGTTATCTGCCGTAATCAGATTCTTGACCATTCGTTGGGAGCAATTATTTGCGCAAAAGTGGAAGATGGTCCTGGTACCCACCGATTCTATTTGAAGGAGCCAGAAAATAGAAAAGACTTTTTGGTGAGAAAGACATTAGTGGAACTAAAGAACAATATGATTCCTGTAAGGATACTGAATCCAAAGACATTCAGCGTAAAGGTGAAAGAGGGAGAGATAGTGGGAAAATATGTACCTATTGAGGTTATATCGACCACAACGGAAAAAAGTAGTGCAACCCCGATCGCAAGTGTCCAGAGTATGAAAATCAAAAACAAAATCCTCAGCCCCTGTAATTTGAAGCAAGAGCAGCGTATCCTGGCAGACAAACTAATATTTGATATATTTGCTACACAAGACGGATAATATGAACGTACGCATATTGTTCAACACCATATTGACATTGGAGCCGCTCGACCAATCCGTCGACCTGCAGGACGTCTTCCATTGGCAAAGCAAGCAAAAGTTGCTGAAATGGTGTCGAAGATGAAAGTTGAGGGACTGATTGAAGAATCACAAAGACTGTGGGCATTTCCAGTGGTCCTCCTGAAGAAGAAAGACGGCAGCACGAGGTTTTGTATAGACTACGAAATGGTTTTCAACTCTTGACTTGAAGAGCGGTTACTGGCAGGTAGAGATAAATCGTACGGATCGTGAGAAAAATGCTTTCACTACAGGAAGCGGTCTTCGGCAATGTGAAGTGATGTGTTTGGACTGTTTAACGCTCCGTCCACCTTCGAGCGACTAATGGAACGAACATTACAAGGACTCACGTGGAAAACCTGCCTAGTGTATTTGTATGACGTTATAGCATTATTATTTATTTCATTAATTTCATTAACAACTTAACAACGGTTAGATATTTCTGCGAAGCCTAAGAGCTTTTCTGCAGAAGATTGATTTTTACAGTTTTATGATTAATTTTTGGTAAACAAGCTTAGATTAATACATAATACAATCTTTTTAATAATAATTAGATCATTAAAGAAAAAACTGATAAGTGATAAGATAAGTTTAGTAAGTGAAATATGTTTTAAATTTAGCTATTTAAGTTCGAATTCAAGAAATTTTTTTTTATAATTTTCTTTCTAGTTTTAATATTTTGTATAATTTTTAGTTCTTGCGAAATTGTATTTAGAGTTTCATGTACGCTGCATTTAAGCTGTCTTCTCGTGGTTCGTGAAGACCCCATATTCTTGTGTTGATTCCATGTTGAATTAGTGTTATGAATCGGTTGTCATCATAGTACTCCAGTATAAGGGTCATCTTGAAGATATCTTGTACTCGAATAACTTTAAAACGCCTTTGTTCCGGAATATTGAGCCGGTTATGTACTATCTTCTTCAGTGCCGAGTTTTGGAGTTTTTGAATTTTCTGCATATTTACTGCTGATGCATTGCCCCATGCAAGTATACCTTACCTAAGTTTAGATTCTACAAGGGCAAAGTAAGCTTGTCTTAATACGGCCGTTGTGGCACGGTATTTAAGATGGGTTAGTGCATATAAAGCTCTTCCGAGGCTCACTCGCAACTCATCTATGTGCTTATCCCACAAAAAGTTGCTGTTGATCGTAACTTCCAGATATTTGTATCTCTCCACTGTGTCGATAGGATAATTAACTGAACTATTGATTAATTTTTGAAGTGGATTTGCAATTGTGTAGCTCTGAATTGCGGGTTTCGTATATGCACCATTTTTGTTTTAGAAGCATTGAACCACTTTAGCGCGTTGTCGAACTCCTCCTACATAATTTCTGTTGCCGTATGCAAGGATCTGTGACGCACCACTATCGCCGTATCGTCTGCATATGCAAATGGAATGGCCTTCTTGAAAACTCGTAACAGCTCATTGGTGTATAGGAGTTGAGTTGGTTGAGGAACTCCATATTGAACGTTTTCATTTTGGCTGTATGCATTGTTTATTTTGACGTCCTCGTATACCAATATTTTCCAGTATTTCTACTAGTTTATCATGGTTCAGTGTATCGAAAGCTTTGCTGAAGTCCACGAATAGCAGTAAAACATAATGACTTTTATTTAGACTATTGTTGACGCAATTTGCAAATTCTCCTACCAGTGCTTTTATTTTTCTGGAAACCGTACTGGATTGCGTGTATCAGCGAATTTTTTGCGATAAAGTCTTGCAGCCTCTTCCATTCACTTTTCTATTACTGACAATATTGATATTGCCAGATAATTTTAAAGGTCGCTTTTTGTACCTCCTTTGTATATCGGTCTGATTACAGCAGTTTTTAATCTTGTAGGGATTTTTAAATTAATTAATTTACACATAATGGGGTAAATATGTCCGTGTGCCTTTTTACATCAATAGCTCGTATTCCATCAATACCTGGCGACTTGTTTTCGCTTAGTAGATCAATTATTCTTCGAATTGTAAAGAAATCTATTTCCTGAATATAAATTGTGCTGGCTAATCTTGATTTTGTGTGTGTCGATGTAACCGAGTCACAATGATTTGTGTGCTGAAGTTGTTTACAAATGCATTAGTTAAGTTATTCAGACACATTTTACCCGTGAAATTCTTTATTATAGTTCCATCCAAACTAGGCATTTTCCTTCCCAATATCTCATTTAATAAGTCCCATGTTTTTCTGAGATCTTTTTGTCAGATCTGATTTGGTTAAACTTGGATTTATAAAAAATAGATGTTTGGACCGTTATTTCCTTGTTCAGTCTGTTTCTGAAGGTCTTATATTCTTGTCCATGTGCTTTGTTTAGTCTATCGTTTTTCCACTTTCTGTAAAGTTGGCCCTTTTTTTACATTTTCCTCTTAATTCAGAAGATATCCATGGGCTAAACAGTCTTCTCTTTTTTATTTTTTTCATAGATGTCGCTGTATTATAAATACACTACATTTTCTCATGAATCTTTTGATAAAGTAAGATTTCATCACAGTTTGTATTTGCAATCAACTCATTAACCTAATCGTTAGATATATAGGACAGGCTGACAGAGTTTTCTTTAACAGCAGATGTTTTTCTTTGTGTGAAGTGGGTAGTGATCAGTGATACAAATTTCAATTACAGCTGAATCGATTTGGTTATGTTAGTTAAAATGTGGTCAGCCGTTGATTTTGCTCCAGTATCCGGGTCTACTCTGGTATACTCCGTAATCACATTAATCAATCCCAGTGACGCCAGCATCTCAAGATATTCTTTCACACCATACGCATCCAAATCATTCACATTGATGTTCATATCACCCATTACCATTATCTCGTCCTTTTTTCTCAGTTGTCCAACGTTGTGTCCGTATTTTTCGATAAATGCTTTTCAGCTGTTACCTGGTGATAACATACCTATACTTATTTCTCTCTTTAATTTAGATTTAGATACTTTCGTATGACACACTTTCAGATGTTAATCGTTCATATTCTACTTCTTTACGTATTAACATAAGAATTCCACCTCCCCTACATTTATCTCGATTCAGAAACTCCGGTTCGAAACCATCTAAACTGTAAAGTCCTGTTTCTTCTTCATCTATATTAGTTTCAACTAAAACTACTATTTTAAACATATTTTAAACAGTTCTGTCTCAAAGATCTTACATTAAAACTTAGACAGTAACAATTATTTTCTTAAAATTCATTTATATTAATGCCGCTAAAAGCACTTATTACCCTACAATACAAATCTATCCTTACTTCGTTTGTGTCCATTTGGTATAAAATTTATTGTGTTTCATTTTGTTTACGCACGATGCAGTTATTGAGTGCGAGTACTTATAAGAATCGGCTGCGTATTATAGTTTCGTCTAGCTCGTATTCCTCCCGCACTTTCCCACACAAATCTGTAGTTTTCCTGTCTTACTCTTTCCTTTGCCATCCACATTACGTCATAGTCAAGGCGTTCGAAGAGCATCGCGAAGATTTAAAAGAAATCTTTGAGAGGCTACGAAGGGCTCATTTGAAGCTGAAGCCAGAAAGGTGTGCATTGTTCCGCCCAGAAGTAAAATATTTGGGTAACATTATATCAGCGGAAGGAGTAAGGGCGGATCCTGACAAAACCAAAGTCGTGAAAAACTGGCCTGCCGCCAGAGATAAACACCATTTGCGAACCTTCTTGGGACTCGCCTACAGGAGGTTCGTAAAGATTTTGCTGGTATTGCGAAAAGCCTGCACCAATTTACTGAAAAAGGCCAACAGTTCAGGTGGTCTGGAGAGTGAAAAAGCATTACAAGAACTTAGGCGGCGGCTGCTAGGGTCGGAGCAGTGATCTCTCAAGTTCATTATGGTCAAGTGATTGCATAATACAGCAAGGTACTCTCCAGACCTGAAAGGAACTACTGCGTGACTCGGCACGAGCTTCCAGCTTTAATTTTGGCTACAAATCATTTCCATTAGTACCTCTATTTACAAAAGTTAATTTTTCGGACAGACCACGCAGCTCTGAAATGGCTACTCCAATTTAAGAACTCTGAAGACCAAGTTGCAAAATGGATCGAAAGCTACGACTTTGAAGTGCAACTCCGCAAGGGAAAACTCCACTCAAATGCTGATGCTCTCTCTCGTCGACCATTCGGAGTAAAATGTGAACATTGCAACCGTAAAGAAGCGAAAGAACAGGCCACTATCCAAATGATCACGACTGAGCCAAAAGAGGGTTGGAGTATAGACGAAATTCGTTCTTCTCAACAGGCAGACAATGACATCGAACCAATATTGGTTCTGGAAGGAACATGAGGAAAGACCAAGCTGGCAGCAGATACAAGAAGGTTTGCTGAAGTGAAAATGGGATATAGCAGATCTCGTTGCAGCTAATCGTGTCACGGTCCAGTCAGCCAAGTACTTCATAAACGAAATCTAATGAGGTCATTTCGGAATAAACAGGACGTTAGAGAAGGTAAGGGGACATTTCTATTAGCTGAGCACAATACAAGATGTCGAGAATTGCTGCAAAAAGTGCATAACGTGTGCGACTATAAAGCCGCAGGGACGAATGCAACAATACAATATCGGAGCACCATTCGAACGAATAGCCCGTTTCCCAAAACATTTAATGACAACCGATACACCCACGTGCTCATGGATTACTTCAGTAAGTGGCCGGAAGTGTTTGCCATCCCAAATCAAGAGGCTAAGACCGTAGCAGAAGAGATAGTCAACAACTGGGTGAGCAGATTTGGGCTCCCAATGGTGCTGCACTCCGATCAAAAGTGTTCCAGTAAGTGTGCCAATATATGGGTATAAGGACAACTCCACTACAACTTCAATCTTATGGAATGGTCGAGCGATTCAATAGGACCTTGAATGAGCATCTGTCTAAAGTCGTCGGCAACTGCTAGCGGGACTGGGTTCGACACATACACCTCCTCTTAATGGACTACCTACCGAAACGCGGTCCATAGTTCAACAGGACATACACCATCCGAGATCTTATTTGGTGAAACACTTCGGTTGCCAAGTGAAACAAAATTCAGATGCCCTACGGGGTCCAAGGAGGTGAACTATTGCATGGACGACTTGCGGAGTAGGAGTCGTAAATTATGTGAAAATACCCGAGAAAGCATGAAGCTAGCGAGCAACCGCATGAAGACTAGGTACGACATCAAAGCGAAATCTTCCGGCTTCAACGAAGGAGATTTGGTGTGGATGTATAATCCTCAGCGTAAGAAAGGCAAATCACCACAATTGCAATTGGAAGGTCCAAAAAAGGTGATTAATGCATTAATGACGTTGTCTACCGGATCTAGCGCGGGGATTGAGGAAAATTGAAGGTGGTCCATTTAGATAGAATGGGTTATTTCAACGGAGCGACGAATGACAAAGTTGTTCGGGACGAACAACTTTAACGAGGGAGCAGTGTGATATCCATTTGAATGTGAACAGCGCCATATATATCAGTCGTTCATTGATCTCCGTAGAGTACAGACGTGGTTCGGCTTATGAGTGCACAGTGATTAGTTTAATAAATAACAAAGAGATATTTGAGGAAATTTCCATACGCTCCAATTAGCAGAGTGTCAGTGTGTTCGGCCAGCATATCATAAGTCGTGGGTTCGAATCCCCGATTGCCATAGACATTTTTTTTTTCTTTTTCATTTTTATTTAAAATAAATAAAAAAAAAAAAAAACAATTAAATTGAACTGTTAGTAAGTGTTGTTTACTACATCACGTGATGAAGTGTGGGGTGCGGTCCGCTATGCCAATAGCGGGACCAGCCGAAAAGTCATGCGAGGCTTCGAGCGGTTCAAGCCAATCAGCCATGTTAGCAGAACCGAAGATGAAGAGAAAGAGGAGGCTGAGGCCCACTCTTAACTTGACACAACGTCCCTCTCCTACAAAATCCATCGCAAAGCTGCCTGGTGGATTAAGGGAGGAGACGACATCAACTACAAGGGCAGCAATAAACAACAAGTGTCATGGGTCGGAATATGACGAAGAAACACATTTGTCAGATGGGGGCAAAGGTCGTTTCAAGGGAAGCGATAATAGCTTCGCAGCTCTGGCAGTCTCAGAGTCGGACGACGAAGAGGATGAAGTCCAAGCTATAATGAGCACCATCAGGCAGCTTGAAGATAAAGCACTTGCCATTAAGGCAAAGTATACAGCCAGGCGTGAAAAGGAGCAACAAGTATGCTCCCAATCACAACAACAACAACAACAACAACAACAACAGCAAAAGGTTGCAAGCCAGCAACAGTTAAAATTACAAACGGACAAAATAAAACAAAAACATCAGTCAAAACAGAAGACACAAACACATCAACAAGAAAAGCATACGCAGCCGCCACAACAACAACAGAATCTGAAACAGAAGCAACAACAACAACAGAACCAACAACTACATCAGCAAAAGCAACAGCAGCAGAGACAACAACAGCAAGAGCAGAAAGCCACCAAGCAAAAAGTGCCACCAATCAACACTTTTAAACTGGAGTTAAAGGACACTATTGATCTGTGTAAGTCGGCCATAGGCAACAACTTTTTTATAAAACGATTGTCACTAGATAGGCATGCGATCCACTGTAACACAGTGGAGCGCTATTATACAATAAAAAAATTACTGAAGGATTCGACGACGGAGTTCTTCTCCTACACCCCGAAGGGGGACAAGCTGCAAACAATGCTGCTTAGGGGATTAGAACCGCCGACTGATCCGGGGGAGCTCCTTGCACTGCTGAAAGAGAAGAAGTGCGAAGGGCTCCAATTCGTGGGGGTCAAGCCTTTCACCACAGCCAGAGCCAAAAGGGAGAAGCGGCAACTGCCGATTTTTCTGGTCCAGCTAAGTCCCACCAGCAATCTGGATGGTCTAAGGAGTATTAAAGTCCTAGACTACCAGGTTGTCCACTGGGAGAAATTAAAGAGGAGCGAAAACATTTTACAATGTGTTCGCTGCCAAAGGTTCGGGCACGCCGCGTCGAACTGCGAAATGCAGCCCCGATGCGTGAAGTGCGGAAAGAACCACAAGTCCGAGGAATGCGCTCTGGGTAAGGACGGAACGTCTGAAAAAAGCCAACTCTCTTGTGCTTTATGTAGGAACACGGGACACACCGCAAATTATCGGGGTTGTCCCAAATTCCAGTACATCAAAAGAATAAATCTGGCCCGGCAGCAGAAAGTGGAAGTGAAACGTCCACCCGTGCATTTGCAAACTCCAGCCGTTACTCCCCATGTTACCTACGCCCAAATGGCGCCAGGTAGGGGAAATACGGTACAGCAAGTGAAGGTTGCTTCTCAGGCCCCAGCGCCCAGAGCACCGGAACCAGTACCTGACATGCTAGCTATCTTGCTCTCTATCCAGGGGCAGATGGCTCAGCTACAACGTCATTTAACTGAACAGACCGCGCGGGTGGATCAAGTATACGCTCTGCTGCCTGGTCTAACGCACCTTTTGCCGTAATGGGTACGTGCGTGGCGGAGCAAACCCTGAAGGTCCTTGCTGTGAATGTGAATTCACTGATAAGGTTCGAACGACGAGCCGCACTATTTAAGTTGCTTAAAGACCAAGCCCCTGATGTTCTTTTGGTTAGCGAAACTAAGCTTACTAAGAGACACAAAATGAGGCACAGAAGATACAAAATAGTACGGAGAAACCGACCCAACTCCATTCAGGGAGGTGGCGTTGCAATTCTCGTACGAAAAGGTATACATTTTAAAAGAGTATACAGTCGTGTAGTACGTAGGTTCCAGGTGCTGGAAGCATGCATCGTGTATATCCCACTCCGTAGTGGAAAGCGGTTGTACATGGTGTCTGTCTATGCACCTAAGGCTACTCAATCCACAATATTTATCTCAGAGCTCGAGACACTTTTTCGATTCCTGAGGCTGGAATTGGAAGACAACTATTTTATTATCGGCGGAGATTTCAACGCCAAACATAGTGATTGGGGAAATAATACACCAAATACTAGAGGGAACCTACTATTCAATTGGTGGGGTCAACACAGTATGATGTATCGACTCGGGCTTAAGGCGACGGATAGTCCGTCGTTTCCCAGACACTGGTCTTATTTGGATCTTCTGCTGTTCGACTCACGAATACAACTGACATGTACTAACCAACAAACTACAAACTGTCTACGCACTTTCGTGTATGACAGTGACCATTGCGGTCTCAGCACCGAAATAACTGTTCCCAACGAAATTGCGGAATTGGATGAGTTTGTCCAAAGGCATTCCTACAATTATAGTAGGGTGCGTTGGACACACTTCACCAGAACACTGACTAGAGCACTCTCCTCGAATTCGCTCTACCCACCGTCCAACAGAAATCTATCAAACGAGGAGATTGACAGGTATCTAAGACTAATGGACGAGACAATCAAACGAACAATGGACATAACGATACCTCGGTACCGACACACTGACGAAGAAGACCTATTCCGCAACGCAACTATTGACGCACTGCACCGACATAAAAGTAGACTGCTATCAAGACTAAAAACCTTGTACAGACAGTTTACTGACAGACATAACCCGGAGATCATGACACTGAAGTCGTCGATTAAAAACCTCCAAACATTAATAAAAGAAAATTACAGAGCATCCGTAAATTTGTATTGGAACAGTAAAATTCGGGCTGTAAACACCAGCAACCCGAATATGTTCCCGCAAATAAATAAACTATTTCGGAGGAAAGATCCCAACGACCTTCCTTGTCTTAAAATCGCCCGAACGACGAACAACGAACAAATACTGGTAGCAGCGGGCATAGATCCAAATGAGGCTGTTGATGATGACAACTTCTTTGTGATCGAGGATCAGCAAGAGCAGGTAGAGGCTATAGGAGCGACTTTCCAGGAAGTGTACAAGGCGAATGTTATCATTGGCCCGAACCACGATCTGGAGAATCGAGTCCTTGTGCACAATTTCTACCTTCGAAATGAAATTGTGAATTGGCGATTCGAGAACTCGGGTTTCACCCAGTTCAGTGACGAGAATATGGCAAATAATGTCATCACCAACGATAGGGCACTACCCCCGTTCATTTCGAAGGAGGAACTCCAAACGATCTTCGAATCACTTAGAAGTAAGAAATCAGTGGGAACCGATGAAATACCGAACATTGTGCTTCGACATCTCCCTCTAGAAGCGGTAAACATTTATACCACCCTGTTTAATAATGCAATGAATAATGCACATTATCCAGCGCATTGGAAAACTGCGGTGGTACATCCCATCCCCAAAAGGGATAAAGACACTTCCAATCCGGCGAATCTCCGCTCGATCAGTCTTCTTCCAAACATCAGTAAGGTGTTCGAAAAGGTTATCAATAGAGTCCTGACTAAGTGGGTCGAGGACAAACATATAGTTCCGGATAATCAATTCGGTTTCAAGGCGGGGCATGATGTTATTCATGCTGCGTCTAAACTGGTTTCTGATATCCAATGGAACAAAGGCAAGAATCAGTGCACTGGTGCCTGCCTGATTGACTTGGAAAAAGCCTTCGATACCGTATGGTTAGAGGGACTCTTTTTCAAGCTGGACAGGTTGGGCATTAGTAAACCATTGCTGTATATTCTTTTTGATATGCTTTCCAGTAGAGAGTTCATCGTGAAAAATGGCGATGTGACTTCTGCTGGAACATTTAATATTAAAAACGGTCTGCAACAAGGTGCGGTAAATTCGCCGATCCTATTCAACATTTACACGAGTGATCTGATAGGTTCACTTCACCATGCCATAGCGTACGCAGACGACATAATCGCGTACAGATCAGGTCCAAAGATTGAGGTCATTAATATGCTTTTGCAGCGTGACTTCGACAAAATTAAGCGATATTGCGATGACTGGAAGTTGAAAATCAACTTTCAGAAGTCGGAAATCATTCTGTTTAGGACGCCTTTGTCTGGGGCCTCTGGGGATACCAGAAAGAATTGGCGAAAGTTCTCGATCGTGGGACAGCAAGGGCAGCCACTTGCTTGTCGAAATTTAGTCAGATACCTTGGGATCTGGCTAGATCAATTTCTGTATTTTAACAAACATATAGATGTTGCTCTGGCCAGAGCCAAAGGTGCTTTTGCCCTTACAAAGAGACTGTTTTATAACAGCCAACTCGACGCGAGGGTGAAGGTAATCTGCTACATGGCCCTTATCAGGCCCATGCTTGTATTTGGATGTCCCGTGTGGTTCAACGTGAGAGCAAGTTTATTGGAAAAGATTCGGGTGTTTGAGAGGGCTTGTCTTAGGACTTGTCTTCGCTTATACAGAACACCAGAGTCTCAGTACATAAAATTCTATCCCAATGAGGTCTTATACAATAGGGCGAACCTAATAAGAGTGGACAATTTCGTCATTAAGTTGACTCGAAGGCACGTTGCTAGAGCAATGACCTCATCGAACAACCAGATCTCCGGGGCTTACTACCCCAATTATATGTATCACGAGAGAGTTCGCTTTGACGGCTTTATTCCTCCAGAAGCGTTCCTCTACCTAGATAGCAAAGGTCTGATCCAGGACAGATTGGCGGTGCCGCTAATCTTCCACGTCGCTCGAACAGCTGCGGACAGGCGACTCAACTACGACAGAGACGTCGCACATGGCAGTGCAGAGCGTCTCCGGTTCAGTAGGGCGGTAGGGAGTCGCGACATGAGGGATGTTGCTCGGCAGCACCAACAATTTTGGTGGCTTGTTGAAAGGGAGGATGCTTCGTCGTCGAACTCCTCCAATGATAATTAGCTTCACGTGAAGCAAGGTGGGCCAGCCAATTTTTTTTTTTTTTTAGCCATGGCCGGTTTACATAGTTCTAGGTAGGTTTAAGTTAGGTGTTAAGAAAAAAAATATACAAAAACACAAAAAAAAAAAAAAATGTATGTATACACATGCTTATATATTACGTATATAGGTATTATGTATATATATATATATATATATATATGTATGTATGTGTATGTATTAGACGTAAGTAGGTTAAGTAGTTTAAGATTTATTTTTAGGTAGTCTATAAGGTTTTAGTTTTAAGTTTTTATAGATAAAAAAAAAAAAAGTCCAGACACTAAGTTTTTCTTTCATTTTCTTAGTTCTAATAAATGTTAAAATAAAAATAAAATTAGACTGTAAGTTACGTCGAAAGATATAGATTAAGTATTATGTTTAATTTAGAGTGCCCGCATGGGGCCAGTAAGTTACAATAAGATTATTTTTTAAGTTAATTAAGCTAATTTTTAAGCGTTTTTTGTTTAGCATATAAGCGTAATTTAAGTTATAGAAATAAAATGCATTAAAAAAAAAAAAAAAAAAAAAAGCGCCATATATATTTCAATAGCAAAAGATTTACATATTCAAATAGCAGAAGACAACCTATGAAGGCAGAATGCAATCGAATTTTCTGGTAAACTGGAAACTTGTATGGAACGCAGGACAGCATTGAATATTCTAGAGGGATGTTAGGGAAGACATATATCAGCATCCCGAACGTATGCAAGTCATTTCATCAGGTGAATTTGAAGTATGAATTAGAAGAGTGGTTAAGTGGTTTAAGTAAAAGATAAAGAAAAGTAAAAGTGGTTGAGAAAAACGATTGGATTGTAAATTGTAACTGCAAGTTAAGACAATCGTTTATTAGCATAAGATATCTTAAAATTGCTCATTCAGCATCATCACGATTGCCACATAGTTTCAACAGCATAATCTATAAACAAGCACATCTGGACACCAAGTCCAATCCTGATCGAACATGTCATTTGTCACATATTGCTACTGACCAATGATTGCATAAACAAGAACATCTGGACACCAAGTCCAATCCTGATTGAACAAGTATAGCCGATCAATCTAGAACGATCGATTGATGAAGTCATCAGCACTCAGATGATGTCATTTTAAGAGTATATAAACTCCATCAAAAATCATCCAAAGTCAAGTCAACTTCCAGCAGCAGGATCATCCAGTCATCTTAATTTAATTTAAGTTTAATACCATTGTATTTTAGTAGTATTTAAATAAAGATATTCTTTTTTAAAAGACCTAGACACAAGGGAAAATAATAATTGGCGCCCAACGTAAAGGCACCTTGAAAGCAGTATCAGTTACCTTAAAATCAGTGATCGGTTACCAACGTAAAAGTTAACTTGAAACCAGTTACCTTAAAATCAGTGATCGGTTACCAACGTAAAAGATAACTCGAAATCAGTTACCGAAGTAAGAAAGTGAAAAAGTGCAAACGTATAATAAAATTGTGCTAGGTCAAGAATATTGACCCACTTTTGAAATAGCAGTGAAGACTCTAGTGTGAAAAAGTTGTGCTAGGTCAAGAACACTGACCAACATAAAAGTAGTGAGGAGTTTCATTGATATAAGGTGATAAGTGCCACGGCAAAATAATATACCCGAAAAAAAAAAGAAAGGTATAGCCGAAAAAAAAATAAAAACAAGTATCCTAAAAAAGGAGAAAAGGAAAAAAAAACAAAACAAAAAATGTTTAGTGTACGATAGAAAAAAAGTATACCAGCTAAAAAGAAAGAAAGAAAAAAAACACATAATACAAACGAGTATCTCACGAAGGGAGAAAACAATTTTTGTTTTTAAAGAACTTAAACAAAAGTACAAAGAAACGTGTTAGTGACAAAGGTGTCAGTAAAAATATATAAGGCGAAGTCTTATAGTAATAAAAAAAATATAAAAAACATACAATAAGTGAGAAAAAATATATAAATAAATAAAATTTTATAAAAACGTGCTTCATCAAGAAAAAAAAGCAACAACAAAACAACAAATAAAATACAACAAGCAGATAGTAAGAAATATTTTTTATAATATTAATTAAAAATATATATATACCATATATTGTAAAACAGATTTAATATAATATTAATTAAAAATATATATATACCATATATTCTAAAACAGATTTCCATATTTTTACAATCTGAATAATTTAAAACATAAATTTAACAAAATGACGACCTTACAGAACAATTCACTAACAAACCAAGACATGATTACAAGACTCATAGTAACCAACACAGCCTCCCTGAAAGCTGAAATAGATAGTCTCAAAAACCAGTTAAAAGCTATGACAGGTCTTAGCAACGTGACCGAATATGAGCCACAAAAAATAGATGAAAGTATTAAATGCAACGAGTCATTGGATGTAATAAAATCATTACCAGATTTTAGCGGAAACGCTAGTACCTATGTTAGTTGGCGCGAAGCTACTAACAATTCCATGACATTATACACTAAGGGTAGTCGCAGGTATTTTGCTGCGTTAACTATTTTCAGAAATAAGATAATAAATAATGCCAATGATGTTCTAACGAATCATGGCACAGTCCTAAACTTTGATGCAATTATAAGCAGGCTCGATTTCGCTTATGCTGATAAGCGCCCTGCTCATATAATTGAACAGGAATTTAGTATCCTTCGACAAGGAAACTCATCTCTGATAGAATTTTATAATATTGTCAATAAGAAATTGACATTACTAATAAATAAAACAATAATGACCAATGATACAAATAGTGCACTAACTGGGGAACTTAACAATACAAATCGCAAAAATGCATTGAGAATATTCATTAATTACAGGGCTGAACGCTCCACTCTCAAATATATTGTTCTCATTATCTCTAGAAGATCTACCTAGTGCATTGGCAAAAGCTCAAGAATTAGAATCAAATAATATGAGAGCAAATTTCGCTCTACAATTCGGAAGATCTCAGAACCATCAAAATAATGCGAGTCCCAGAAATCAGAATAACCTCAGATTTCCTGAAAAGAATCATCAGCAGGTTAATTCACCTAAACCAGAAACCATGGAATTAGGAAGCTCTGTTGATAGAATGAATAACAGACAACATGACTTCCAACGAAATAGAACTCCTCAGGTTAATCATAACCAGCAAAATTGGACTCCAAAACCTAATTGGAATCCAAATCCAAATCGACAAAATTGGAATCAAAACCAACAGTCCAACTTTCGCAACGAGAAACGACAATATGAGAGTGCACAACATAATACACAACCTCTTATAAAAAACCAAAGAATAAACAATTTAAATGAGAGCGTTTTTATAGACGAGCATCTCAATTGCCCTACATCTTCCGAGATAGCAACAGATAAGGAAAACGTCTAAAAATCTTAGTGGACACTGGCGCTACAAGCTGTTATTGTAGGCCTAATATTTTATCGAATAGATATAAACTAGCAATTAAGAAAAGGGTAAAAACCATAAATGGTTATACCATCATAACACATTATTGTGAAGCAATAATGTTCGGAAAAAAAAAATAGTTTTACGAGTTAGCAAACTTAGAAAGCGATTTGCTAATTGGTTTTAATATATTAAAGCTTTCCAATATAACATTAGATTTTGAAAATAAAATCTTAATCCATCAGGGAAAACCTGAACAAATATATATTTCAGAGGAAAACTCAGAGAAATCTATTATGACTAAACAGGAAAGTCATAATATAAAAATTGAAAGCACTTTGAAATGCAATAATTTCGAAGTAAAAGCTGACAGAGAAAACGGCAATATTAAAAATAAAATCGAAAAATTTAGAAATGAGATTCTATACAAAATAGAATCAATGCATTCAGATATAAATACAAATGAATTATTCAGAACAGACGTAAAGGCTGAAATTCGTACAATTGTTGAAACTCCTGTATGGAGTAAACAATATCCATATCCTTTATCTGTAAATTCGTTTGTTAACAAAGAAATTAAAATTAATAAGATGTTGAATGACGGAATCGTTCGACCTAGTAAGAGCCCATATAACTCACCTATTTGGGTAGTACAAAAAAGGGTATTAATGAAGATGGGACACCAAAATTAAGAATGGTGGTTGATTATAAAAAATTAAATGAAAAAACTGTATCGGATCGATATCCAATTCCCGATACAAATGTTATACTTTCTAATTTAGGAAAGTCTAAATATTTCTCAACAATTGATTTAGAATCTGGTTTTCACCAAATACAAATGAGTGAATATAGAAAAAACATCATTTTCCGTCAATAATGGAAAATATGAATTCCTAAGAATGCCATTCGGATTGAAAAACGCACCAAGCATCTTTCAACGGGCAATGGATGATATTTTGCGAGAATATATAGGGAAGTTTTGTCATGTTTATATAGATGACATTATTGTATTTTCAGAAAATTTGGAAAAACATACATATCAAGACAGTATTTGAATAATTTAACAGACGATTCTTCAATCTCTGGAACACAACATTCAGCTAAAAGTAGTGATAATGTCGATATTCCAGAAACTAGGAAACCTTTAAATCAGTTTAAACAACAGATTCTTTTAGCTAAAGCTAATTCTACAATCCATGAACAAATAGGAACTTTCGGAAAAACTAGACATGTTATAGAATACGACACGCCAGAGAATTCAGTACATATTCTTAAGGAGTATTTACAACCAGGAATAATTGCAATTCATTGCACACCTGAAGACTTGTATGAAGTGAAGCAAAAAATAAAAGAAACCTTTAGTAACCAATTTCTGTATACAAAAATATTCGCGGTAGATAAAACTAATAAAGAGGACCAAAGTGCAATAATTGAGTAAACACATACTCGAGCACATAGGAACTATAAAGAGAATTTGAAACAAATCCATGCCTCATATTATTGGCCTGAAATGAATAAACAACTTCAGGAATATGTAAGAAACTGTGAGATCTGTAATAGAAATAAATACGACCGTCATCCTCAAAAGATACCAATTGGAGAGGCTCCAATCCCAAAAACAGAGGGGGAGCAACTACACATCGATATATTTTTCGCCCAAAAATTAAAATTTTTAACATGTATAGATAAAACTAAGTTAGATGAAAAAATTTTAGAATTATTACAAAGCTACAAACCAGGCTTCACAACAGTACAATTTAAAACATTAATGCAAAGATTAAAAATAAAAATTTATTACTGCGATCCTAAACACAGTACCACGAACGGTTAAGTAGAAAGAGTTCATTCTACAATTATCGAAATCGCAAGATGTATGAAACAAGAATTTCATTTAATAAGTGATCTAGAATCAATATTTAGAACTGCACAGCAATACAATAAAAGCATTCATTCCGTCACAAATCTTAAACCTTATGACGTCTTTTATAATAAATTACCCCACAATGAAGTGCAACCGAAATTTTCTTTAGCTCAAGACAATATGCTAACTCGAAATAATAAGAACAGGAATATTAAACAATATAAACAAAACGATATAATATATGAAAAACTCATAGGAGGTAGAAATAAACTTATGTCTAAATATAAAAAACAAAGAATTAAAGAGGATTTAGGAAATAAAGTCCAAATATTTCAAAACAAAAGAATAGTCCATAAAGACAATATTAAAACTTAATCTTTATATTTTATTACAGAAAATGTTTCTCTTAACAATTTTTCTACTGACGACATTTGTGTCTTCAGAAATTATTGATTATACTCGGGATAATTACATCTTGATCGAAAATGGAAAAGCCGCAATTTATAAAGAATATGGTGAAATATTTCATGTTACAAAATTAACGTATTATGAATTATTAATGCAGGAAACGCAAAACATTTTAAATACAAATTTGGAATATAAAAACGTTGGTATCAAAGATGATATCATACATATTAATATGGATGATGATTTAGAAGTAGGTTTAATAGAAACACTATTAAAACAATTGAAAATAAGTAATCATAGGCAAAGAAGGGGAATAAATGAATTAGGAACATTATGGAAATGGATAGCAGGAACCCCAGATCACGACGATGTAGTCACTATAAATAACAAGCTTTCAGAATTAACGGAGAATAATAACAAACAGTTTACTACGAATTCAGAAATTTTTGAAGCAATAAATTTATTAAGGAAGTCAGTACGAAACCTCGAGATTGGTTCACATCATAGAATGAATAAACAAATGTATAAATTAATTATAACTGAACTACAAAATATGATACAAACTATAACATTAGCTAAGATAGGTATCCTAAACCCAGCATTTCTAAACTTACGGGACATACAAGAAATTACGAAACATGAACACGAAACATTAACATTGACCTATTTAATAAACGTTTCAAAATTCAAAATAGTACAAGATAATAACGTAATTGTAATTTATATAAAATATCCGATTATTGAAAAAAGTTGTTCTTTATATGAAACAAGGGCCATAAGCCAAAACGATGGAAAACTGTTGATAGAAAAATCAATTATAAAATGTAAAAGTGAATACTTCAATGTCGAAACTTGTAAATTAGAATTAAGAACTACATTTTGTAAACTTATGTATAGAAGATCATGTCTGTCAGATCTATTGAATAATAGAAAAGGAAAATGCATTAAAATAAAAGAAAAAAATGAACATTTAGAAATCATTAAAGATGGTACGATATTAATTTCCGGTAACCACACAATAGATGGCCATAATCTAGAAGGCACATATTTAGTAACCTTTAAAAATAAAACTATAATTGATAACGTAACTTTTGACAACCCAACGGAAATTATTGTTAACTATTTAAGAACAAGTAATATAAATAAATACGATGTAATCAGATATGTTGAATCTGAAAATACTCGTAAAAACTTGAAATTTGAAAATATTAATGTAATTAATTCAATAAGAAATACAGTTGAAAATCAACCTATACTATGGATAATAATAATTTTGTTCATTATTGTAACAATAATTTTTGTATTTTATAAATTTATAAAAAACTTTCAAGACTGTAAAAACAAACAAAAGACCAAAAATGATATAATACTTTTTGATAACATTAATAAGAATATTCAGATACCTACAAAACAGTTTGAAGAAACGGGACGTTTCTCTTAAAGAAAAGGGGGAGTTAAGACAATCGTTTATTAGCATAAGATATCTTAAAATTGCTCATTCAGCATCATCACGATTGCCACATAGTTTCAACAGCATAATCTATAAACAAGCACATCTGGACACCAAGTCCAATCCTGATCGAACATGTCATTTGTCACATATTGCTACTGACCAATGATTGCATAAACAAGAACATCTGGACACCAAGTCCAATCCTGATTGAACAAGTATAGCCGATCAATCTAGAACGATCGATTGATGAAGTCATCAGCACTCAGATGATGTCATTTTAAGAGTATATAAACTCCATCAAAAATCATCCAAAGTCAAGTCAACTTCCAGCAGCAGGATCATCCAGTCATCTTAATTTAATTTAAGTTTAATACCATTGTATTTTAGTAGTATTTAAATAAAAATATTCTTTTTTAAAAAACCTAGACACAAGGGAAAATAATAATTTGCATTAAATAAAGTGATTGAATTGAAAGAAATAAGTTCTATCATTTGTACCCACACAAACATTTTACAGTATAATATATGTGATGTTACAAAAAAAAGAATAGATTATTTTAATATTCATAAGGAAGTCTCCAGATTTAAAAACCGTCAACCAATTTGATCAACTGGAAATTATTTGGTTGGATGGATACACCAACTTAGGTCAGATGACTGTATAGTCGTGAATGAAATTCCAGAATCTTTTGTACGATAAATAAAACCACCTCATCTGCCCCAACTACAGATGCATTGATCCGCCTAACATGACATTCGATATCCTATTATATTGTCCGTATGTCAGCAATCTGATTGGTATCGGCTAGTGTGCCTTTAGTCAGGGAAGTTTGCCATTTCAACGAGTCCTCAAAGTTTCTCTAGAATAAAATACGTCAGATTGGTTTGAGTAAAAAGTCTTGTGTAGTCAACGGTGATGTGAACGTAGAGGAATTAAACCAAAAATTTGCTAATGCTGACTCCAATCAAATAAATACCCCATCACACAGTCTATGCTTGAATTCATTGGAAGGATCTTTTACTTTATCTGTCGCAGATCCTATAACCGTTGTCAAAGCTATTTTTCCTATAAAGTCAAAATGTATTGGCTTAGATGATATCCACTCGGACTTTATAAAAATAATTCTACCTTTTATTCTCTCCCACATAACCCATATTTTTAATTATATTATTATGACATCCAACTATCCAACTCAATGGAAAACTGCCAAAATCATACCTATTCAAAAAAGGAAAAGGCGAATGAATACCGGCCTATTGCTGTTCTGCCATTTTTATCCAAAGCATTTGAGTCATTAATAAGCAATCAAATCAAAGGATATATTGAAACAAACAAGCTTAAATGCCCGTTTCAGTCCGGCTTTATATCCGGACACAGTTGTATTACTGCATTGTTAAAGGTATCTGATTATGTTCGATAAGCTATCGATGAGGACAAATTATCAATAGTAACGCTTTTGGATTTTTCCAAAGCTTTTCACTCAGTTATCTCGTCTATTTTATGTAGTAAACTTGTAACTTTTTTCAATTTCTCAAACTCGAGCATTAAATTCATTCTGTCCTATCTCACCAATCGTAAACAAGCCATCTCTTTTAATCGTCAGTTGTCGTATCTTCTCATTCTCGTCAAATTTTTGGATCCTCTCTTGACAGCTTTTTTATGTTAAGTACAAATGCTGCATTTATCTCGGCTATTATATTTATTTGAAAAACTTGCATTAACTCCATTCGCACGCTATCGCTCATTGAAGGCGCTTAAGCATACCTGCTTTGCCTCGCGAAGACAATTTTTTATTCGTGTCGTCAGTGTATGGAACAATTTACCCGTTGCTATCAGGTCGAATATTGAACTCAAGAAACTGTCCTCAGCAATCTTTTATTATTTTTCTAATAATTATTGAAATCTCTCCAATAGATTCACACATAGTCACAATTCTATCTAAATCTAAATTCTGAATCTGCTAAAATGAATTTAATTACATTTATGTACAAATACCCTTATCTTATTTCCTTTCAAGTTAATTGCATTCAATTCTATTGTATTAGAGCTTTCTTATGTTTAAAATTCATTGTTCATTAAATTTAAGCACTATATCCATATATTTTACCTGTACATAATCTATAAGAATCTTTATATTCTCAAATGTGCAGTTTTACGAGGGGCGTTCAACATATTCAACATATCGGGGTGAAGCAGTGGTTGTATATTTATCAAGTAATACTATTATTTTAGTGCATTCATGTAAAATTTCATATAAATGTGATTATTAATTCGCGTTTTATCTCTAGTTAAACAGAATCATAATGGCAACTGAGACGATGATGGTGAAAATTGAGCATCGCGCTGTAATTAAATTTCTCACTATGCAAGGAAAAAGTCAAAAAACTATTCATGAAGAGATGGTGGCTGTTTACCCGGGTTCCGCACCTTCATTATCAACTGTGCAAAAGTGGTCAAGTGAGTTCAAGAGAGGCAGAGAGAGCATTGAAGACGACCCCCGCTCCGGCGGGGGGAACAGTTACTGATTACTATTCGAACTTGGGCGATACTCCAATTGTATAATAAAACCATATTCAAAACAAATGAGACTGAATAAGATATTTTATAATTCATTCCACTTTTGCTCTTTGGCGCTAAAGCATGGACATTATGGAAAGCAGGTGGGCCAATTTAAAACATGTTCGATGAGAAGTGTCCTATAACATAAAATCAAGTCAAATTACACAAATAATTTATTTTTTCTATTAAATGTTAGATGCCATCCACGGAGAAAAATAACCACTTATCTCGAACATCTACATCTTTTTCCCTTTCAATCCATTAAAAAAAAAAAAAACTTAACACGACTTTAGGATTTTGAGGGTTTTATACCCACCCGTCTTGAGTTCTTAAAAAAAATTAATATCAACCTGGTCAATGACGATTCTTTGAGAAATATTTGGTTCTGAATGTATTTAAGTGTTCTAGAGATGATTTAATGACGAACATTGGGTTGTTTTATATATCATAAATGAAAAACCACTTTTTTTTTTTAATTACAAAATTTTAATGACCTTTAATTTTATTATTTTTATGTGTACATATTACCCATTCGTTCCAAATCCCTTATTTCCATAAAATCAGTCTTTAATCGCTGCTTCATGATTTCTCGCCAAATCGCTTCCCTATCACCAAAATCGGATATACCCATACGCAATAAAGAATGGTCGGTTATTCGCAGCAATGCTCTTCCAGTTATTTCATTCTAAAAAGAAAAAAAGAAATGAACAAATTAGAAAACGAAAACTAGGAATAGATACATAGGTATATATGGTAAATGGACATGTAGGGTAAACGGATGGACATACACATGTATATTAAAAGGTAGATAAATATCATACTTACTTATTAACAGTAAACTTAAACTACCTTGATTATTTGAGATTTGAATATTAAATGTACAGATGTTAACTACGTTACCGTTCGTCGCCTTAGTGACACAAAAACGTATGTCAATATTTGCTAGTTTTCAGGAGAGACGATTTTGTGATTTTTTTTTACTATTTTTCATTTTTATGAGTTCAATGAATACTTTTGTAAAATTAACTTTTAAAAATTTAAAGATCAACATACTAGCTATAGAATAGATAAAATATTCTTAATTTTGTTTGTGGTTTAAAAGATATTTTATTGAATAGTGAAAAGATTATACTGATACGTTTAGTGCCTCAAATTCTTTTGGGAAAGAATTAATATGTTTTTTTATAAATTCTCTCGCATCTTCAGACTTTTTATTTCCAGGTGGATGACAGCCTTTTTTACTAATGGCAACAACGTTACAATCTGATCTATTTTTTACTATATTTCCCACAAATGTTTCAGAAACGTTGAATGTAGCAATAAACCTTGACAAAGTTGAATTTTTACACCATTTTTACTGAGGAAAAACAACTTTGTGTTCGAACGTCGTGATTGTTGAGCTGAAGTTCTAACTGACTTTTTTTGTATCGCTTATATTTTTTCTAGTTTTCAGTACCTTTAAGCTTTTCACAAAAAGTCGTATGCAAATATTGCCTAGACTTTTCGTCAAAATGAGTGTTACACTTTCTGGGACATTTTGAACAGTCTTTTCCCACGGGTCGACAAATGTGACTTACTCAATTGAAATAAAGCCATTCGAATATTTTTTTTCCACGATTTGGGATCAAGCTTTCGCTTTCGTTTTGGTGTCGCATCGTTCTCCTCACCAACGCTGGTAATGTTATCGATTCCAATATTAATTGATGGACTTGCGTTTGCTACTGGAACGGAGTTATCTTCAACATGATAGGGCGAATTCTGTACATTTGACGAGAGGGATTCGGAGGATGATGGAAAGAAATGGGGTTCGACAACTGAATCATCTTCATTAAAATCATCATAAGTCAGATCCTTATCACCTACGAGGGGCGTTCAATATATTCTCGGTATCGATATGAAGGAAAATGCGAATTCAATTTAAATTGTTTTTATTTTTCAATATAATCTCCCCTAACATCAATGCATTTGTTACATCTTGAGATAAGCTTTTTTAAACCCTCAAAAAAATAAATTTCCTCTTTCTTTGCAAAATACCCATTTATTGCCGACTTAAGTTCTTCATCATCCGAAAATCTTTTTCCACGAAGACATTTTTTCAAATCCGGAAACAGGAAATAATCACTAGGGCCAAGGTCTGGACTATAGGGTGGGTGTTGGATTTCTTCAAAACCACAATCTCGCGCAGCAGCCTTGGAAACTCGCGCCGTGTGAACAGGAGCGTTGTCATGAAGAAGCAACACACCCGCTGCGAGTTTACCCCGTCTTTTCTTTTTAATTTCCTCCCGTAAATTATGCAAAGTGGAAGCGTAGGATGTGGCGTTGATGGTTTCACCTTTTTTTTTTGTACTCAATGAGCGAGATTCCCTTTAAGTCCCAAAAAACTGTGGCCATGAGCTTCCCGCCAGACGGAGTGACTTTGAACTTCTTCGGGGGGTCTGTTCCTTTTTTATGCCACTGCATGGACTCTTGTTTGCTTTCAGGGTCATAGTGGTGGACCCATGTTTCGTCCCCAGTAACAATTCGATCCATAACACCGTCCGCGTTCTCACTACACATCTCCAAAAGCTCTCTACAGCATGCGATTCTCACTTTTTTCTGAGGCGCTGTGAGCATTCGTGGCACCCACCTTGCATTGACCTTTGAAAGGTTAAGATGGTTATGAAGAATGGTGTGAATGGTACCAATTGAAAGCTTGGTGATCTCTGCCATCATTTTCACCTTTATTCGGGCATCCTCAAGAACAAGTTTTTCGACTTCTTTGATGCTTTCTCCCGTACAAGCAGTAGCCGGGGCGCCGGAGCGGGGGTCGTCTTCAATGCTCTCTCTGCCTCTCTTGAACTCACTTGACCACTTTTGCACAGTTGATAATGAAGGTGCGGAACCCTGGTAAACAGCCACCATCTCTTCATGAATAGTTTTTTGACTTTTTCCTTGCTTAGTGAGAAATTTAATTACAGCGCGATGCTCAATTTTCACCATCATCGTCTCAGTTGCCATTATGATTCTGTTTAACTAGGGATAAAACGCGAACTAATAATCACATTTATATGAAATTTTACGTGAATGCACTAAAATAATAGTATTTCTTGATAAATAAGTCAATTTATATATACAACCACAGCTTCACCCCGATACCGAGAATATGTTGAACGCCCCTCGTAAGGATGGAAATCTTGTATTTACAACTATATTATGAATCTATTTTACGATGATTCTAATTTATTAAATTTTTGTTTGATTTGAAATGAAACACATTCATAAAATTGAATGCGTTTCAACCGGTGTACCGGTCATCTTGAGCAACACGACTGAGAGATATAGTTGTCACTTATATAAACATGGAACATTATAAATTACATAAAATAATGAAAGTTGGAGCAGTGCAGATATAAGAATTGTTAATGTAAATTACATGAAAATAAATAGAGTGACTACATTATAATTACTTTTTATATATAAACAAAGTGTAGGTGAGAAAACAGGTTAAAAACAATTGAATAAACATGATTCTATATTGCCATTATCTGCATTTAATGCAGAGTTGTCTGTTAGTTGTTAACAACAAAAAAATCATTGAATTTGAAGTGCAGGTCAAAAGATAAAAGCTAATTGCCATAGAAACGTATCTTGATTCAAATTTCTAGAGTTTGAGTCATAGAAACGTAACACCCCATACGTTTGTTTGTTTCAATGTACTATATTTCGAAAAAAATGTTGATACGGCAAGTGCTAACTTCTAAACTACTTCACTTAGAGGTACAAGTATTGGCCAAAATATATAGAATGCTGTATTTTAAGAAAGGTGTCATACCCAGTCCAAAATCGTAAAACATGTAGTCACGTTCTTGTTTGTTCACCCTAGTGAACGACGCGTTACGGCTAATAATAGGTGTTTTTTTTTGGTGTACTATATAGCCTTAGTAAAAAAATTCCCATGTTAAATACAACAACAACTACTACTGTATAGAATTACTTACACTGGATAACTATCCAGGCTTATGTATTGTACTTAGCCTCGATAAAAAACTGTGATTCCAAAATATTTTCTTCGGTTATTATCGCAAAATGCTATCAAAAGTGTCAAAAATGGCACTACATCCTTGTTACGTTAATCCGGATTTTTAGATTTTTAAAAATGTTTGGATTTTCTTTTACGTTTTTAAATATCAATCGGTTGTTACTCCAGAAAAGTGTAAAAACAAATCCTACATGAATCTAAATTATTATGCAGGGTGTCCCCTAATTCGTCAACGATAATTTGGGAAATGATTCCTGGGCATATTCTAAGAAAAAAATTGTTCTACAGCAAAGGTCTATCTCCAATGTTGACATCATTTATCGAATATTTAAGAAAAGGCTTACTTTAGTCTACCCTGACCCATGTTAACGGAAATTGCTCTGTTAGTACTAATGCAGAAACTTCGGTTAGGACTTTATTTTTAGAAGAAATACTAGCTTTTGTAACGGTGTTTAAATAAATTTGATATCTTGTATGAGCCTTTAGATATCTAATTTCTAAACCTGTTCCATTTTCATTGCCCATGCTAATTAACAGCGCAGACTTTTTGCTCAACTATGGATTGCTCGTGGATGCAAAACAACAACAAATCATCGAAAAACATTCCGGATTACCAACGGAGGGGGGCTTTCAACCTTGGAGACGCCATTTGTCGACATAATCCAAGCATGCATCGCTTGCAGCACTTCTCCAAGAGTTTCCTACAATACCACAACCAGGCGCAGCCAAGAGGCAGAACGTATATTCCACCGTTCATCACATAAAAACAACAAAAGGACCTCCAATCTCTTGCAAGGCACGTCGTCTTGCTCCAGATCGTCTTAAGATTGCCAATTCCGAATTCGATAAGATGCTCCAACTCGGCATTGCACGTCGGTCAGACAGCTCGGGGGCCTCTCCTCTGCACCTAGCCCCAAAAAAGTCCGCAGAATGGCGTCCTTGCGGGGATTACAGGGCCCTCAACGACCGAACGATTCCAGATACATACCCCGTTCGCTGCCTACAGGATTTTTCAGCAGACCTTAATGGAAAACGAGTATTTTCCACCATAGACCTAATTAGGGCATTCAACCAGATCCCGTCGCCCCTTCCGACATCAAAAAGACGGCCATCATCACGCCATTTGGCCTTTTTGATTTCCCTTTTATGACGTTTGGCCTGCGCAACGCCGCGCAAACGTTTCAGAGGTTCATCGGTGAGGTGACCCGGAATCATCGGAAAATGAGGTGGAGCATATCGAGCATCTTCGCATCTTATTTCAACGACTACAGGACGCTGGAGTTGTGATAAACGTGGCAACATCAGTGTTTGGAAAAACTGAAGTGAAATTTTTAGGACATCTCGTGTCGACTAAAGGGATTTTCCCACTCTCGGAAAAAGTGAGAGCCATCTTGGATTTTCCTACTCGGGCCATTCAACGATCTGCTTAAAGGCCCAAATATCAAAAATCTTTAACCCATCGAGTGGACGCCTACGTTGGAGAAATCATTCAAGGACAGCAAAAACGCTCTTGCAACGGTCACACTGCTAGCTCACCCGAACGTCAACTCGCAGTGTTTAAACAACGACTGTAGCGAGCTTCCCCCTGGTAATTTAGAAGGTTAGATTTCATTATACAATTCAGCACCGACATCAGACATGTTTCTGGCTCCAAGAACACTGTCGCCGATACACTGTCACGGGTCGATGCTATCGAGTCAGCAGTATCACCGAGTGAAATAGCTCAAGCGCAAGTTAATGACACCGAACTTCAAGACATCCTCACAAAATTGCCCTATAGCGTTCAACTTTGCCGCGTAAAACTGGACACCTTTGATGTCGAAATCTACAGCGACATTTCCACTGGTATACCGCGACCATATGTGCCTCTCTGTCTTCGGAAAAGAGTTTTCGATTCTCTACACTCGCTGGCTCACCCTGGTCAACGCGCCTCGAGGAAATTCAGTGTTATTTCTGGCCTTCTATGAACAAGGACTGTTCAAAGTGGGTCAAGTGCTGTATACCGTGCCAAGCGAACAAAACAACGAGGCACATAACTTCGCACATTGCGAATTTCCAGCCACCTTCAAAGCGCTTCGTGCACATCCATATTGACCTCGTCAGCCTCATCCAAAGGATTCAATCAGTGTCTCACATTCATCGACCGATTCACACGTTTTCCTGAAGCGGTCCCTCTTCCAAATGGATCAGCTGAAGCCCTACATCTATCCTGGATCGCACGATTCGGTGTTCCGCTGCGGATTACCTCGGACTTAGGAAGACAGTTTGAATCTGACCTGTTTAAATGCCTAACTAAACTGCTTGGCTGCAAACATTTTCGAACGACGCCCTATCACCCGCAGTCAAATGGATTGGTCGAGCGCTTCCACCGACAATTTAAAGCAGCACTCTTATGCAACGGTCATACTTGAGCTTCAGCTCTTCCTATAGTGCTCCTCGGACTTCGAGCGGCATTCAAGGAGGATCTTCAAGCAACGCCTGTTGGGCTTGTCCTTGGTGAACCAATTCGTTTACCAGGAGAATTTCTGCGGAAACACTTCTGCTCCAGTGTTAGTGCAAATCCTGCAAACGCATTTCAAGACCTAGCACCTCAAGAAATGTCTCGCCATGGAAAGCGCTCCACATTCATTTTTAAAAACCTCCAGAACACTTCACATGTTTTCGTTCGTCATGATCACATACGTCAGTCATTCGTTACGTCATACGATGGACCATATAAAGTTCTGGGAAAAGACGAAAAGTGTTTCAACAAGGATTTGTTTTTGGAATAAAACGAACAATTGTTGAGATATCTCTGAAACCTGTATTGCTTTATAAAGTAGACACATGGGGACTATTTATGTATCACAATATGCGCCTCGGAGTGTCGGAGACAGAACGGAGAAGTGGCACACCAGCATTTATTTTGTGGATATCAGACTTGAAACCATCCAAGACAACTTGAATGTTCCGAAATGTAGTTTCTAATCCATTGAAGAAGAGATTCATCGATCCCAAAGACTATCGAAACACAGAACAATTTTCCCTTGTTTCTAGGATTTTTTTTTATCTTTCTAGCGGTGAATATAGAGCCGGATGTGGTCAGAATAACTATTTTAAAAAGTTCATCGTTCTCGTATGTGGAAGCAAGACAAGAACCGTAATTGGTTCAGGAACCATCAATGAACCATAAACTCCAGTCTCCATTTTTTGAGTCTGCTATAATTTCTGTTATACCGAGTCTGGAGTTTTTAATTTATATTCTGTTTCCAATAAATTATTCAACGGGTCGTCTTTTATGGTTCACGGGAGAACTTCCCTGTGTACTGGTTTATAGGGATTATTAGTTCCCTATGCCGAACGGAGAGAATGGGAGGTGACTTGTCCGATCCCATTTAATTACCTGTTTTTAATTATTATGGGGACGTCTTTAGAAATTATAGAATTAAAAGAATGTACAAGTATCAAAAACAGTTCCTCTTTTTTGGAAAGGTGTAAGATTGATGGTACGATGAAGTTAAGTGCCTGGAGCGCTACTAAAAATAAATTGACTGTAATCTAGTTAACTTAAGACTAGGAATTTAATTAATTAGACGTACGAGTGCATTGATTTTTTGTATTTGAGCTACAGAAAAAAGCTTAACAATCTATACAGGGGTTCTTTCCAATAATATCTATTACTAATATTAATGAAAACGGAGCTAAAATGATCCAAAAATAGGAACGCACGTGTACGTCCGCTCGATAGAATATTTACTGCTACACTAAATTTTAAACTCTACACTAACAAAATATACAGTACAGGTATAAGGAAGTTTGTACTTAAGTCGAAATTTCTATAAATAGATCTGGGGGGTTAGATTAGGTATTATATAGAGAGCGAAACATCTGCCAGGAAACAATAGCGCGCTCGGGTCGAGTAGACATTAAACTCCGACATGTATAAAAATACTCGTAACTTCGTCAATTTTGCTCCAATCGGCTTGAAATTTTGACACAATATTCTTAAGATATTATGCATTCAATTAAAAAATGCAAAAAAAATGTAATACCTTGTAAAATGAATTGTAATTTTCACACAGATTACGAATCTGTCAAAAAAAGGGGTTCCCATTAAAAAAATCAAAAGTGACCTTCGTTTGACCTTGAAAATGGGGATCAAGGTCAAACTCGTGGTCACCATCTTATGTCCCCTTCAGAACCTTGTGACTTTTCATTACAATTTTCATTCTTTTTTCACAACTTTTTTTCAAGTCAAGTGAATGCGTGGTCTGTTAGCAAATATTGCGGGAAAAGTTTAGACCAACTTGAATTAAGGAGGTTACTCACCTACCCGAAGTAGAAGACCGAAAGCTCAAAATTGTTACATGAGGTAAAATAATATATTATGATAACCATTTAACCATTTGTTTCAGTAACTATATATATTTTTTATTTTTGTAAAACTGTTTGTTGGCGTTAATAAATATAAATATCTGTAACAATTTGCTTGTTTGACATTTGTTTTTGAATAATTTGAGTAATTACAGAAAATTGCATTTTTGCAGGACTCAAGAGAAAATGTTGTCGCGTATGCAAATTGTAGACAAATAATATACGACGACAAAAGATGGGTATGACTACACTTAATATGCCTGAGCACGTGTTAAGTTTTTAGGAAAATGGGACAGAGAGACAACGAGATATTTGTGGGATCAGTGGTTATTTTGCGGCATAGCACAGTGGCTCCGCTTCCTAAGTATGGATGTATCGTAAAATAACATAATTGTTCTTAGACCTACAGACAATTAATTAGCAATTACAGAGTCGCCAAATTTGCAATAAAAAAACGTTCTTTAAGCTGATTAACAGCCACAAAGTTCGAGGTACGAAAAACAAAGAAACAAATTAAAATAATATTTTGTTTCGTTTTGAATCTGAAGCACTGAACCTTTGTTCATATTTTAATGACATTCTTTTGACTTTACAATTATTCTTTTTTCGTATGAAGGGCCGATTTTTGTGGAAATACCCATCTAAAAAATAAAGGTTAAATATCGAGCTATTCCAAAATTAAATGCTATCGTAACTATAACTAATCTACTACTAAATTTACTACTTTATCTATACAGCTAACAAATGTAATACCTCTTTTGATAGAACAGACTTCTTCTTTCGTGGCAACTTTCTGATCCCAGAAATAAAAGGTTCAGAATTGAGATGAAGCCTGTTCATCAAGTTGGTGTTTGTGACAACCCGAGACATTTTCCTGGTGTTGTCACTCCTAAACTGCCTAACTAACTTATTACAGGACTCGGCTGCTTTCTCCGACATCTCACCTATTGACAATAGGGAGTTCTCAATTACTTCCGACCCATGAATCAGTACATTATGTACTGATGATGGCAAGTTGTACCACGGATAGGCAGCAACAAATTTACGCGCGGTCTCTAAGGGATATTCTTTAAAAGTTGTAATATTTATGTTGTATCCTGGCGAGAGACACTGCAGCAGATGGTGGCATCTGTGAAGAAGGTCCTTGTCTAATCCAGTGATTTCTGCTGAAATAGCTGAATTAGAAAAAAATCTTCTCGCAGTGTCCCCGCCGTTTTATGTACCGCTTCCTCCACTTCGCGGTTTATCAACAATCAATCCTAACTGCTCTCACTAAACTTTTGCTGAACGAGTTGTTTTTTCTGTGCAAGACCTTTATGTTTTGCTGATCGCACCTGCCATTTTTGAAAATCTAACCTGTACAAAAGATGAATAAAATATTCAAAGAAACGGATGTATGAGTGAAGAGGAGATAGCATCTATGATTTTACTCAATGATTTCTCAATGTCATTCATATTTTTTGGAGTCAAACCACAAATATAGCACCTGCTACAAGACATGTCACTGACATTTCACACTTTACCGTCAACCATAGTTAATTGTAAAGAATGCAGTACTTTTATGTCGCGACCGTTGCAGGTGAAAGAGGATGGTTGCAAGTTATCTATTTTGTTCTTGAAGTAAGCCTCTTCTTGCACAGACAGATCTTTTGGTTCTTTCGCGAATTGAAATCGAATAGGCCTACAATATCTCGTGGAGGAAGGCCGTGTGTTTTTCCAAACTAATTGATCTGGGTCGGAAGTATTTGATTTACAAATTAATTGTAGAGGAAAATAAGAAATAACAAACATAGTACCATCCTCGATACTAGAAACTCCAAAACACTGTTTGTGTTCACTGTGGCCGGTACTGCCATCAAACCCCCATTTACCGATCAAAACCAAATCCCCATTAATGTCAATACTATCAAGAACTTGTTTTTGAGATTCCAGTATGATCTAATAAAGATTGTAGTTCTACTTCAGCAGACGATTCCGTGACCAACACTTCAGATGCATAACACCGCTTCTTAGCCTTCAATACTTTTTTGTATGATGGTAACGTTTGAGGATTTTGAATTAATAAAGTCTTTCAATAGTAGGTACTGATGTTTTGTAAGCCTAGCCTCCGTGATTAGAGTAGCACTTCGTCAGTATTGAATTCTACAGAAGCGGCGTTAGATTTGCTGGAATTATTCAAGAGTGAGTTAACAGCGGAATTATCTACTTTACTTAGCTCTGCTAGGCGGCGTCGTTGTGATCTCTTGATGCACTCCTCAAAGTCCTTTCTGTGATGATCCTTTTGACTGCTTGAAGAAGGCATTACTGCTGCTGGTTGACATCTGCCACAGAAGTTGGTAGGAAGCACACTTCAATTTCTTCAAGCCATTCGGCGTACTTCGACACCATGCGTGAGTGTGTTCGTCCGACTTGCTTCCAAAGTGCTAAAAATCTTATACAGAGATTCTCGATTCGTTTTTCCAAGTCGTCAGGAATCACATTTTCCACATCAGGCAAAAACTGCAAAATGGCTTGAAAAACTTGACGCCGCCGCTCGAGTTCTGATTTACTGCCTTTGATAGACAGCCAAGTATCTAGTACAAGCTTTCTTTTTATTCAATACTAGTACCTAAAACAAAAAAAGAAATTGTAAAAATCGGAACAAAAATTAATTAAAATTTCGTAGCAAGTGCTACTTGGCTGGAGTACGTGGCGTAGACCTTGACCAACTCCTGCAAACGCAGGAGAAGGCAACAAAGTTTAATTATCCCAAAACATAGAAATTCAAAGCTACATTTTGATACCAAATTCAATCCTACAACTACACACAAATATGAGTAAAAGCTTAGATTCAAAAAAAAAAAAAAAAAAAAAAAAAAAAAAAAAAAAAAAAAAACACGTAAGAAATGTATCGCCGTAGCACCAGATAAAAAAAATTAATGATATAATTAAAATTCAAAATACATAGATAAATAGAGAGTACATACCTATAACTTGAAAATCCATTGCTATGTGACAGGGTGACGAACAAGTTTGAACTTGAAAACACGTGACGCGACTTGAGCTAATTAGCGCTTGGTTGACACTAATCCGATGTGTTCACTTCCGATGCAGAAAAAAGAATGTTTTAAACAATGGATTGCGAAACCTTTTATATCATCAGGTAGTGTGACAATTAAAGGGTAATTGAGCGATTAAGCAGGGCTTAGTTCAATCACAGAAATCTGCGGCCTATGACCTACTATGGCACCACTGTGCATGGGTGACATCCAACATTTAAATTATTAGTGCAATCGAACTTGTTGTATTCTAGGCAACCACTCATCTACCATGATTTTAGTTGCCTGAAAAAAGAATGTCTTTCTGCCGCTTCTCTTATTGAACCCTGCTATTTGGAAGCCAATACCTTACTTCTTGAGCCACGGTTTAGAGGACAGTCGGTAACTGACTTTAAAAAAAATCCTGAGATATTGTGGGAGAATCCTAACCGTCTCAATTAAAACACACAGGTTATCGCATTATGTTAGTAGTTTAACACAAAACAATGTTTGTTCAACAAGTTCTGCGTTTTTTTTTTTAGGGTTAAAATTAAACACACATTTTTGGTATAAAAGCTTATATTTAATAAATCACATATTGTCCATCATGGCCTATTTTTTTTATAATTTACGCGCACCTTTTTGCGATGTAGTGGTTTGAAACTCAGGTATACTTGGTTTCGATATTAGCTCTCCGGGGGGTGGGAATCCGAACAGGGCGGAGAGTTTTTTCTTCACTCGGAATGATTCGTAGGTTATAAATTTTCACGCTTGTTTTGTGCTTTGTCAGTGTTATGCCTTTCACACGCAGATTTTTCTAACTGAGTTCCAATTACACAAATGAAAAACTTGTCATGAGTAGGATTCGAACCTTGACCCTCCGAGTGAGAAGTGATTGCTAGTACCACTACACCACGGCCACCCTTTTCTTCCAACGTTCTGGAAGAGTAAAAAAGGGGGAAAAAGGTTTTCCAGGTACGTTTTGATCTCATCTTCGGAATTGAATTGCCTTCCGTCCATATTGTTTTGCAGAAAGCGGAACAGATGGTAGTCAGAAGGTGCAGGGTCTGGAGAGTATGGTAGGTATTGCATTGGTTGAGAAGTTACCAAATGAATTCAGCTCTTGTTTCGTCACTAGAGCTGTGTGTGGCGTTGTCATGATGGAATACTACGCTCTCCTGTTCGCCAACTCTGGCCGTTTTTCTTCCACTGCCTGCTTCAAAGTATCGAGATGAGAGCAATATTTAATGGCATTTATTGCCTGATTGCGTGGAAGCAACTCGAAGTAAAGGACACCTCGCCATTCCCACCAAATGCTTAATATGACTGTTTTTTTTTCTTTTGCATTTTTATTGGAATTCATTCATTAATTCTTACAAGCTAAACAAAAAAAAGCTTAAAAACCAGCTTAATGAACTTAATTTATCTTATGTTTATCTACTAGCCCTATAAGGGTGCTCTAAACTAAACCTACGAGTAATACTTAAAACTATGCCTTTCGACGTAACCTAACTTATATAATTGTTTTTTCTTCATTATTTTATGTACGAGTAAACTGAGGAATAAGAAAATATAAATTGTTTTAATAAAAACTTAGTAAAAGGACATTTTAATTATACATATTATATAAAACTTAGAACTACTTATAAAATAATACTTAACCTACTTAAATTATCTTAAGCTACGTTACGTAATTAAATATGTACTTCTTTTTTTGTTTTGTGCTACCCATTTCTCTTTTTTAATATCTTAATTCTGCCTTAGCCTACTGAAACTATGTAAGCCAGCCATGGCTTACAAATTAAGCATACCGACTTTGCGTCCTAATGACGTCACATCGAATGTGAAGGAAATGACGTAGGCGTATCCTCTCTTTCACTAAGCCACCAAAATTCATGGTGCTGCTGAACAACATCCCTCAAATGACGACTCTCTACGACCCTACTAAATCGGAGACACTCCGCACTGCCGTGTGCGACGTCTCTTTCGCAGTTGAGTCGCCTGTCTGCAGCTGTTCGAGCAACGTGGAAGATTAGCGGTACCGCTAAATTGTCCTGGATCAGCCCATTTATTATCAAAATAGAGGAACTCCTCTGGTGGAATGAAGCCGTTAGAGCGCACACTCTCGTGATATAAATAGTGAGGGTAATAAACCCCGGAGATAAGGTTGTTCGTCGAGGCCATTGCTCTAGCAATGTGCCTTCGAGTCACCTTAATGTCCACTCTTATTAAGTTCGCCCTGTTGTACAAGACCTCGTTAGGATAATATTTTATGTACTCCGATTCTGGTGTTCTGTACAAGCGAAGACAAATCCTAAGACAGGCCCTTTCAAACACCCGAATCTTTTCCATTAAACTTGCTCTCACGTTGAACCACACGGGACATTCAAATGCAATCATAGGCCTGATAAGGGCCATGTAGCAGATTACCTTCACCCTCGCATCGAGTTGGCTGCTATATAACAGCCTCTTTGTAAGGCAAAAAGCACCTTTTGCTCTGGCCAGAGCAACATCTATATGTTTATTAAAATACAGATATTGATCTAGAAAAATCCCTAGGTATCTGACTATATTTCGACAAGCATGTGACTCCCCGTGGTGTCCCACGATCGAAAACTTTCGCCAGTTCTTCCTGGTATCCGCAGAGGCCTCAGACAAAGGCGTCCTAAAAAGAATAGTTTCCGACGTCTGAAAGTTAATCTTCATCTTCCAGTCATCGCAATATCGCTTAATCATATCGAAGTCACATTGCAAGAGAGTGTTAATGACCTCAAACTTTTTCCCAGATCCATCTTTTGCTGCCGGGCCAGGTTTACTCTCTTTATGTATTAGAACTTAGGGCAACCCCGATAGTTTGCGGTGTGTCCCGAGTTCTTGTATAAAGCGCACGAGCTGGCTCTAAATCTCGACCTAGAGCGCATTCCTCTGACTTGTGGTCCTTTCTATACTTTACGGATCGAGACTGCATCTCGCAGTTCGACGCGGCGTGCCCGAACCTTTGGCAATGAACGTATTGCAGAATGCTATCGCTCCGTTTTACTTTTTCCCATTGTACAGACTGATAGTTCAGGAATTTAATGCTCCTTAGACCATCCAGTTT
This sequence comes from Volucella bombylans, assembly GCA_949129095.1. Lineage (NCBI taxonomy): Eukaryota > Metazoa > Arthropoda > Insecta > Diptera > Syrphidae > Volucella > Volucella bombylans. The sequence goes on from OX422144.1 coordinate 75,530,737, forward strand.
GGTTTTGGGAGTAAGCTGAACCAGGCAGAGCTGTAATTTCCGTTTCTCACTTTCGGCTCTAGCCGAAATGGCTTATCCCCTATGAATTTGAGCTCGTCACATTCCTTCTCTTTCAGCAATGCAAGGAGCTCCTCCAGATCAGTAGACAGTTCTAGCCCCCTCAGCAGCATTGTTTGCAGCTTATCACCCTTCGGGTGAAGAAGAGCTCTGTCGTCGTGTCCTTGAATAGAGTTTTAATTTTATTATAACGTTCCACTGTATGAATCGCATGCCTATTTATATTTAAACGCTTAATAAAAAAAATTGTTGCCTATGGCGGACTTACGGAGTTCGATGGTACCTCTTAACTACAATTTATAAGTGTTGATTTGCACTCTTATTTTAGTTGTTTTTTGCTGTAGCTATTGTTGTTTGAAGTGTTTGTTGTTGATTTTTTTGGTGTTGTTGCATTTGAGACTGTAGCTGTTGTTAGTTATGAAGGAGAAATTTGCCGACTGGGTCATTTCACGGCGAGCTTTCATCAATTGGTCGCCGTGATCATGCGGTTTGACCCCACTCGATCTACGCTAACAAGCCAATCATTTTGGACGAGCTCGAGGCCAACATTAGACACGGTATTGTCGAAATAACGCCTCACATATTGGACCGAGTCGTCAAAAATTAGACCGACCGCTTGCCGCACTGACAGCAAAGCCGAGGCGGCCATTTGAATTATGTGCTATGAATGAACGTAGCTTCAAAATAAAGCCAGAATCAATTTTCTTTCCACACCGTTGTTGTTTTATTTAAACTTTTTTCCCTATCGTTCTTATCTGGTGACCGTTTATTATTGAAAAAGAACTGTATGCCTATTTTGCCGCTGGAGTAAATCACGCAAACATGCAGCATACAGAAGAATTGTGGAAAACCAACAGCTATCCCATATTCAGAGCAACGATGTCACTAAATCGATTTTGAGCTATAAACCGGTTTATAAGATTTAAGGATCAAAGGACTCGTGCAGAACGCCAAAGGCAAGATAAAGCAGCTTCAATTACGGACATGTGGACAATGCGTATACAACGACAGAGGTTATAACATAACATATAACTTCTATATAATCTAAAAGCTTTGGATTTACGGATAAAGTCGCAGTGTCTTATTTGCCGAAAAAATCGACGGCAGTCATTTTACTGTAAACACTTCATTATGACACCGAATTGATTGGAGAAACAAAAAAACCAAAAGCTATTCTGTTTTACCAAATTTTGGGAGAATATACTAGGTGGGGTGAAAAGTAACCTCCTTGACTGCCAGAATGCGCTGCTACTGCAAAAAAGGTTACGGTGCCTTGAAGTCCGTTCACATTTAGGGAGACATGCCAAATTTTAGTGCGATGCTGTCTTTAGTTTTATTTTGACAGCTGATTGTTGTTGACTGATTGCGTCGGACCAGCTTTATTAACCATAATTAATAAATCTTTGGAAACAGGAGACTTCCCTAAAACATAGAAGCAAAGTATAGTGACGCCGATTGAGAAGATAGCCAATACGAAAAAATGTGAAGAGTTTCGTCCTGTTAATTCGTTACCGTTGTATGAAAAAGTTTTAGAAAAAATTGTGTTTAGTCAACTTAACGAATATTTCGAAACAAATAAACTTATAACTGTGATACAGTCAGAAGGAGTCACTCATGCGAAAGTGCAATAAACCTAGTGATTACAGGGTGGAAAGAAGAAATCGGTCAAAAGAAAAGAGTTTATTGTGTTTTTAGACCTTAAACGAGCATTTGAAACGATTGATGAATCAATATTCCTACAAAAACTAGAAAAGTACGGAATTAAAGGTGTTGAATTGAATTGGTTTAATACGTACTTGAATAATAGATCGCAGGTGGTTAAAGTGAATGACGAATTGTCAGAGGAAAATGAAGTGTCATTTGGAGTTCCCCAAGGATTAGTGCTAAGAACTTCATTATTTATTATGTATATGTTATTATGGGCGGGTCAATAAGTCCGTGACTTTAGGAATAAAACACAGATGTTTTGATAAAAAAATAATTTTATTTTTCAACGTAGTCTCCCTTGAGCTCTCTACACTTTGTCCAACGCTTCTCCAATTTTTTTATCCCTTCCAAAAAAAATGATTTGTCGAGGTCCTCAAAATAGGCCTTTGTTTGCGAGATGACTTCATCATTGGAGTCAAATCTTTTTCCACCAAGCCATTTCTTCAGGTTTGGGAACAAGAAGTAGTCGCTCGGAGCCAAATCTGGAGAATAGGGTGGATGAGGGAGCAATTCATAGCCCAATTCATGGATTTTTGCCATGGCAACTGCACATGTGTGCACCCTTGCATTGTCTTGGTGGAAAAGAACTTTTTTCTTGGCCAAATGAGGTCGGTTTTTTTTCAAATCGTTATTGAATCGGTCCAATAAGTTGGCATAATATTCCCCATTGATTGTTCTTCCCTTTTGAGTCTGTAGTCAATGTGGATTATCCCGCGTGCATCCCAAAAAACAGTCGCCATAACTTTATTGGCTGACAAACCCACCTTGGCCTTCTTTGGCGCCGATTCACCCTTAGAAACCCACTGCTTTGACTGTTGTTTGTTCTCTGGTGTGTTGTGATGGATCCATGTTTCGTCCACGGTTACAAAACGGCGCAAAAACTCCTCCATATTGCGATTAAACAACGCCAAACCTTCCTGTGAAGTGAAGCACACGAAATTCACTTTTTTCCATTTTCTCCTCAAATTAGTGAGTAGTCTGATAAAAATAGCTGTCAAACACAAACTAACTGACGCAGCAAGTTTAAATTTTGAGTCAACTGACAGATGCCTGTTGACAGGAGCAGTGTTGCTGTTTCAGTAAAGAGGTCAGAAATTCAAAAAGTCACGGACTTATTGACCCGCCCTCGTATCAACGATATTCAAAAGGCGTTAAAAAGCGTTCAAAAAGCGTATATATCAAACGGAATAAAATTTTCAAGACTGTCATTTTAAAATGGTAAATGATTTAAAAAGTGTTTCTTTGTGGCTTAAACAAAATAGACTTAAACTTAATGTAAAGACGACGCAAATGATAATTAGTGAGAGATATGGCGAGGATTTAGGACTGAAGATTGACGGTGAAGAAATTGAAAAAGTTGAATATGTTAAATATCTAGGAACTATTATTGACAATAAATTAAATTTTGCAAAACACATTGACTATATATGTAAAAAAATCTCTAAACAAATAGGTTTTTTAGAAAGAGTAAGAAACGATATATCAATATTAAGTGCAATAAATATTTACAATGTACTTGTAAAACCACATTTTGAGTATTGTTCAACAATTTTATTTTTATGTAATGATAATCTAATACAAAGACTGCAAGTTTTGCAAAATAAGGCAATGCGATGTATTTTAAGGTGCAATAAATATGTGTCGATTAATGTCATGTTAAAATCATTAAAGTGGTTGTCCGTTAAACAAAGAATTGTAATGAATGTCCTATTATTTATATTTAAGATAAGAAACAATTTAATGCCAGAATATCTACGACACAAAAAATGAAACAAACTTTGTACTTTTTTAAAAAAAAATGTATAGAATTCACTACACTTAAGTTTAATATATTGTAAAAAAAAAAAAAAAAACTTAAATAGCTTCTATGAAGTTAGTAAATAAAACTAACTAACGTGTTTGGCATCATGTTGAGTATGGACAAAAACTATTTTCGTTCTCTCATAAAACATTATTTTTTGAGAGGCAAAACGGCGAAGGAAACAAAAGAAAAGTTGGATAAATATTATGGGGCTAATGCTCCGTCAGATTACACCGTCAAATATTGGTTTCGAGAGTTTCGTGGTGGCCGCAACTCCACTGCCGATCAAGTCCGCAGCGGCAGGCCCTCCGATGCGGTTACAGAGGACATGTCAAAAAAATTCATGAAATGATGTTGGCTGACCGGAAAGTGAAAGTGCGCGAGCTAGCAGATACCACAAAGATTAGTACTGAGCGCACACGCCATATTTTGGGCAATATTCTGCATATGAAAAAGTTATCCTGCCAAAAAGTTATCCACGAACGCGAGAGCACTTCGAAAGAGTGTTTGGACTTGCTGATGCGGAATCGGTCGGACTTTTGGCGTCGATTGTTAACTGTTGATGAAACTTGGATCCACTATTACATACCAGAGAGCAGAATGAGTGCCCGGCAATGGACTGAAGCCGGCATCAGTGGTCCGAAGCGGCCGAGGAAGGCTCGATGGGTCAGAAAGATTATGGCGTCGGTTTTCTGGGATTGTCATGGCATACTCTTCGTGGAATACCTCGAAAAAGGAAAAACCATCAACAGCGAGTATTACTGTGCATTATTGGAGCGATTGAAGGCCGAAATCGCTGCAAAACGGCCTCACATGAAGCGAAAAAAAATTTTGTTTTTGCAAGACAATGCGTCGGCGTACAAGAGCATCGCAACCACGGCTAAAATCAATGACTTACGACTCCAATTGCTGTCGCATCCACCGTCTTCGTCCGATTTGGCTCCCTCGGACTATTATCTCTTCCCAAACCTCAAAAGATGGCTCATCAATAAAAAATTCAGCTCACGGGAGGAAATCATCGACGCCACGGAGGATTATTTTGCAGACCTTCCGGAAAATTACTTTTCGGACGGGATCAAGAAGTTGGAAAATCGCTGGAATAAGTGTATCAAGCTAAAAGGGGACTATATTGAATAAAATAAAAAAACATTTTAAAAAAATTTTGTTTTTCATTCCCAAGGAGGTTACTTTTCACCCCACCTAGCATGTATGTAAATGCAAACTACAGATGAAGTGATGACCATTAGCTTTTCTCTTCAACATGTTGGATATCGCAGCATTGGCATCTTTCATAATGCATATCGACAATTTCTGCATTCAATTGATTGAGCAGTTAATGACCCATCAGAAGCAAGGATGAACAGTCCAAAGGTGTTTTCCTTTCGGAGCACCATTGCGCCATAGGATTCCACAGACCAGCGATAGCCAAACATCAACGGGCTAGAAAAAGTCGGGCAGAACTTGGATGCACTGCCTGCGATGAGCCTGTCACTATTATGAAAAAAAAACTTAATTTAATTTTAATTAATTTCCCTGCAAAATGTAGTGTATGAAGATTCAGTTGGTCCTAATCCATTGATGGAAAGTTTTTTAAAAACATTCATTGACAAAAGGGTAAAAAAAACACAATCAAAATAACAGTAGTCTTCCGTAAGAACATTAGAACAAGGCAGCACTACGTGTAGCAGTTACTGGGGTGCTATTCTGTGTGTCTGATTATCCTATCTGAACACGGGCACATCCACTCATAACTACATATATCTCGCATGACTCATGATTACTTGATTGTTCTCTAATACAATTAAATTAGGTGGGTAACTACCCAATTTTCCTCTGATGTTTATGGAGACAAGTTCAGATTGAAATCGGTACATAATCGTACATACATATGTATGTATAATTTTACGAAAATAAATTAGAAAAAACGGAGACAAGTTCAGATTGAAATCGGTACACACTCGTACATACATATGTATAATTTTGCGAAAATAAATTAGAAAAAACGAGAGTTATGAGTTTGGTATTAATTTGTGAGGACAGAGGTAGAGGATACATTTATATACAGTGCGTCATTAAACAATAACAAATTTCCAGATGTTTTAACTACATTTGTTGATTTTAAGAAGTTCAAAAACTGATTATCATTTTGATTTATGTATTACATTAAATAAATGGTTATTACTTACGACTTTTAAGGCTTATTCTGTGCTCGCACAAATGTGACATAAAATTTTTCCCCCTCATTTTTTCAGAATCAAAATTTTGCTTCTGGTTTTCATTTCAGAATCAAAATTTCTCTCCTGGATCTTATCTCAAAATGTGCTAACACATATAAATATGTATAAAAGTCAAGTAGTATTGTCAAAATAGACCCCAGTTTTCGTGCAATCGGCTGTTTCGTCAATTTAATATTCAGAGTGCTCAAATTGATTCGCAAGCAAAAGAGCAAGAAGTTTTTTAGTGTTTTATTGGGAATCAAAATCGGAGCACAAAAAAAAGAAGCCTGCCTGCAGAAACAAAAACGCCATTATTTGTATACAAGCATAGCAACATAGCTTAATAATTTTTTAATTTTAACTTTCATAAATTACAAGAATATATTTTAGGGCTGGTGATGTCAAGCAGTCCTGGAGACGTCTACGCTGCACAGGGCTACACCCCAACTGTGTTCATTTTACTTACACGTAAGAATTATTTTAATATAGAATTACTAATGCAATATACCTTCGAGAAATGATCCAAATAAAGCAAATAATCGCTGCAGTGTCGATGATACCATATTTGAACATCTGATGAAGTCCACAAATAAACAGGTTTCGGTCTTGTTATTTTCATGCGATGTTTAACTTGTGTTAACATTTCTTCACGAAAAAACAAAACACATCTAATTTTATTATTGTATGAAGAACGTCAAACCCATAATCCGTATAATACAAGATGACACAAAATGTGTTTAAGTAGAAATCGCCCACCAGATGGCGGTTGGTTTGTTTCGATATATTATTATTATTTCGAGGGATCTTTACAAATGAATTTGTAAAGTCCGGGATTTTCACGCCGGGGTACTATGCCCATGTAGCGCTAGTCAACAGCACGCGGTGTACCGAGTTCCCATGTGGTCCCCCATCTAGGTACTTACCGCGCCCACACTGATATAGAATTCACAAGTATGTTCAGACTTGGAAAGAAAATTCTGACGAATATTTTGTGTACTCAAAATCCCATATTAATATCTGACAGTTCGTTGGTTGGAACAAATTCGTATGGGAAGTTAAAATTCAGTACGGAATAAGATTAATAAATTTGTTAAAGAAATGCTTGTTTTAGGTTAAAATGTCGAGAAACGATACGTAAGTTATAAGTGTTCGTGAAGTGTTTTGATGGTTTGGTTTAAATAAAATCGTGCTTTAAAAAATGGAAACAAACACTGCGAAACAAATATACGGCTGGAGGCGTAATGGGTTGGTTAAAACGTTAAACGTTGGTTTTATACGTTCTTCGTCATTGAGCTTCCAACTAAGTTTGCTATCTGTTGGATAGTCGGAGCGCTGACCCATTTATCGAAGCCCACAGATCTTGGCCCATTCTCAGGGGATTCTAAGAGCATAATTTAGAATTTCATTAATCGTAGGGAGGCGCTTGCCGGTGGCCATAAAGACCACATCATCCGCGTATGCAGTTCCTTTTGTTCCTTCCGTATTCAGATTCGGAAGTATTTGGTTCACAACTGGAGCCCATAGAATAAGTGATATCATTCCTCCTTGAGGGATGCCCCTTGGGTAGAGACCCTCAATACGGAAAAAAACTAAAAAGCAGAAAAACAAGAATAAACCCAGTAATAAGTCGTGGTCGCAAATATATAGAATTACTACTACATCCAGCTATCAAAATAGTCAGTAAGGTTTGCCATTTCATCATGCATCATTTTATTCTTGCCGAACGTGCGGAAATTATTAAAAAATATTTTCGAAATTTCGGCTCAGTTGTAAATACGCAACCTAAATTTCGTCGCGATGTCGGTTGTCATCATGGCTTCAGTGTGTAGGCAATTCGGCGCACCGTAGTAAAGTTTGAACGTGAATACACTCTTTTCTATCTTAAGCCACTAACCAGACAGTGATTGGTGCGAAATGAAGAAAACAAAGCCGCCGTAGCGGCCGGTATCGAAGAAGTTCCAGAAATGTCGATTAGCTGAATTGGGCATCGCCAGAGAATCAACTCGTCTTATTTTGCGGTTGGATTTGGGCCTACATCCGTATAAGATTGTGCTGACGAAAGAATTGAAGCCGGACGACCATAGACAACGCCATGAGTTAGCAAATTAGGCGCTGGAAATGATAGCCGGAAATACGGATATTGGCCAGAAAATACTTTTCCCGGACGAGGCCCATTTTTGGCTCAGCCACTATGTCGATAAGCAAAATTGCCGTTATTGGAGCGAAATCCACAAGTGTTTGGCCAAGCATCAATGCATCCACAAAGATTGACTGTTTGGTGGCATCATCGGACCTTATTCCTTTCGAAATGGGGAACGACACAGTTACTTTCAATGGTCACAAATATAAGGCGATGTTAACCGACTTTTTGTGGTCAAAGCTCGACCACATCGATATATCCGAGCTGTGGACGCAACGCTTGAAGCGATCATGCGATTTGACACCACTCAATTATTTTCTCTGGGAGTTCGTCAATTCCTTAGTCTACGCTAACAAGCCAACCACTTTGGATGAGCTCGAGGTCAACCTTCGACAAGTTATTGCCGGAATAACTCCGCATATATTGGACCGGGTCATGAAAAATTGGAGTTGCAAGCATTGCAAGCGAGGCAATTTGAATGATGTGCTGTCAGTTCAGTTTCAGTTTAAATGCATTTTTATTTAACTAATTAATTTACTCTTACATGCTAGACAAAAAAATGCTTAAAAATTAGCTTAAATAACTTACAAATAAACTTATTCTAACTTACTGTGCTATTTCACACACAATGGCAAGAACGTAGCTTCAAAACAAAGCCGGAATCAATTTTATATCACACACCATTGTTGTTTTATTTAAATTTTTTTCCTATCGTTCTTAACCCTTTATGCAGGTTGTCCCAAAAATCAACGTCAAGCCGGAAATGGGTAATAGGTCAAGTGGTGTCGCTTTTAAGTCATGTGCTTTTAAAATTATTGGCACTCAAAAAAATATCGAGAAATCTGACACCCTGTGACGATCTTTCGAGTGATATGACCGCAAATATTTATTTTTCTACGATTTTTTTTTGTCACGTAACCCTGAGTAATTCTTCTGTAAATTACGGTCCAAAATTGAAACACAACTATATCGGTTTTAACTAAAATATTCCTTTTTTGTCCATCCATGTATCTGAAAATAATTAATCACCCACCTTGAACTGACTGTACAGACAAAAAAATGTACTATGCCATTTTGGCAAGTAACTTTAAAAGATGGCGTATTTAGTCTGGATTCCAAAATGGTATGACCCTTGCTAGACTAACGCTTACTGGAGGACAAAAAAAATATTTTGTTAACGAAACATGCATCTCATTTATGAGGAATGCAGGTGTAATGCTAGTGCTGCAGCCAGATTTTATCATGAGAGATACCCAAATGCTCAGCGTCATCCGGATCATCCAGTGTTTGTAAATGTGCACCGGTCATTCTCAGATGGTCGCATTCCAAATCTAATCTAGTGGCATAGTAAATTTTTTTGTTAGTACAGTCAGTTCAAGTTGGGTTATTAATGATTTTCAGATACATGGATGGACAAAAAAGGAATATTTTAGTTAAAACCGATATAGTTATGTTTCAATTTTGGACCGTAATTTACAGAAGAGTTTCTATCAGAGTTGTGCTGCCGCAGTAAAAAGAAACACACCAGTTTACTTTGAAACGAAAATAACGAATGGAATATATTTCAAGATGAATAAGGTGAACAATACAAAATGGAATAAATGGATAATGAAACGAAACGAACTTCATGTTATAAGGGTTAGTGCTCAACACGTTGAGTTATGGATTGAGATGTAGATGGCTCTGCGAGGGACACCAATTGTATTTGTCCAATAGTTACTCAGTGTTACGTGACAAAAAAATCGAAGAAGAGTAAAGATTTGCGGTCACAGCACTTGCAAGGTCGTCACAGGGTGTCTGTAAGCGCAAAATCAAATATTGTTTTGTCGTAATCCTTTATTTTGATTTTTAAAACCTTAGTAGAACAAAAGTTAATACATATACATATATATAAGATAATTAAAATACTATTCTTACGTTCTATGGCTTCCGCTTACAAAATTGAAATGAACGACTTTTCGTACTTTAAGACATATGTAGTTAATTTACCCGTTAAACTGGTGTTGCCAACTATTTGAATCGGTTAATAAGGAAATCCAACAGGTCACTTGCAGACTTCAGTTCTCATTATAAAGGTCTTATGTAATTTAAGATCTTGTTATACTACATGAAATTTTTCTATTCGTCTTGTAACTGTTGGATTTCTTTATTAACCGGTCCTTTCTATTAACACTCCCCCCGATGCCGATGCCAAATTACCATCTCCTTCGTTTCGTCTTACATCGAGTACCGCTATCTTGGTGGCGGGCCGGGTATACACTCTTGTTTTGGTTTGAACCACTGCAGACCGCACTTGCCCATCTTTGCCTGTTGCAACCTGGATGACCCTGCCTTTAGGCCAGGATCCCCTTGGACTACTGGGATCGACCACGATGACGATATCTCCTTCAGATAAAGGTTTCACCGACTCAAACCATTTTGTTCTTCGACATAAGGTCGGTAGATATTCCCTAAGCCAACGTCCCCAAAATACATTGCCAAACTGTTCGCAAGCATGCCAATTTTTCTTTAGAACAACACCATCACCAGTCAACTCACCGAAAACCTTGGCCCCATTCGATGTACCAAGCAAAAAATGATTTGGCGTTAATGCCTCTTCCGTCTCTCCGTCCACTGGAATATAAGTAAGTGGTCTGGAATTTATGATATTCTCTACCTCTGCCATCATACTCAACAGCAACTCATCTCTAGGGTTCCGACCGATATTAATCCTTGACAGCGCCTGCTTGACCGATCGTATTAGCCGTTCCCAGCTGCCTCCCATGTGAGGCGAAGCCGGTGGTATGAATTTTCAACTTATGCCCTTTTGAATACAATCCTCGGTCACTTTATTTATTTCCATAGCTGCTAAGGCCTCTGCTAATTCTTGACTTGCCCCTTTCATGTTAGTGCCGTTATCACTCCACATCTCCAATGGCGTTCCACGTCTCGAACAAAATCTCTTTACTGCCAGGATGCAAGAATCGGCTGATAAACTGTGCGCAATTTCTATGTGAATGGCTCTCACTGAAAGACAGGTGAAGAGAACACCCCATCGCTTTTCCATGCGTCGTCCGACAATTACTGATATTGGTCCGAAATAGTCCATTCCGACGTAGGTGAACGGCCTAGTGTGAATGCTTTCATCCGGGCTGCTGGTAACTCGGCCATCAAGGGTTGTCTGGGTGCGGCATTTATAATCTTGCAATCCTGACAATTTTTTGTGACCTTCTTTACAGCGTTCCTCAGGCCGGAAATATAATACACTTGACGAATTTCATTTATCACAGTCTCACTAAACAGGTGGTGATAATGCTCATGAAAATGTTGAATTATAAGAGATGTGATGTAGTGTCTCTTTGGTAGGACGATAGGTCGTTTGCAAGAAAACGGTACATGGCTGCATGCATCGATGCGACCCTTTATACGAATAACTTCATTCTCATCCATATACGGACTTAATTTATATAAAGAGCTTGATTTACTTATTGACGAATCTGGTGGTACGCGAGTCTTACCGAGTTTTAAAGAGTTCCATTCTTCGGAAAAGACCTCTCGTTGACAAGTTTTTAAAAGGTAATTATCAGCAATCTGAAGGTCCCTTACCATAATATTGAGTATACCTTTTGTTCGAGTTCTTTTGTGACGGATTATTTTTATAAAGGCGATAACAACTGCTACTGCTCTTCTTAACTTCGTCCACGAAGAAAATCGGGAGAAATCGACCAGTGGCTCTTGAGGCTGTTCTTGGTGTAGCAGCAATATCACCTCTTCATCGGTAGTAAGCTTTAGTGGCTGTAATGGCCATTCTTTCTCGGGTCTGCTGAGAAAGGAAGGGCCGAAAAACCATCGACTATCGGCTGTGAAGTCCGTGTTGTCGTCAGCCCTTGTGCCATCGTCCGCGACGTGTTCCGCGCTCGAGACCCATTTCCATTCATTGGGGTTAGATTCTTCCAAAATTTCTCCAACTCTAAATGCTACGTAAGGTCTTAATTTTTTCTTACAGTTTTCTATCCAGCATAATACCGTCTGGGAATCGGACCAGAACGTTCGATTGTTCGTTACAACCTGATGGTAATCTGAAGTCATCTTTGCCATTCTGACCCCTAGAAGTGCTGCCTCCAATTCCATTCTCGGAATGGAGATGGGCTTTAGCGGCGCCACTTTAGTCTTAGCGCATATTAAGGCAATTTCAGTTCGAACTCCATCTGAGACACGAAAATAGGCTGCAGCCGCGCACGCTGACGAACTGGGGTCCACAAACACGTGAAGTTCAACCTTATGATTGTTGTTGCACTGCAGCTGTTCCAAGTAAGGCCTCCTTATCCTTAATGTCTTCATATTCGGTAACCGATCTATCCACTAGCGCCACCCTTCATATTGCTCTGTACGTATCTCTTCATCCCACGTCACACCTGAGCGCCATATCTCCTGCAGAAGTATTTTAAGGTAAACAAGAAAAGGTGCAATCAAACCCAACGGATCGAATATACTCATTAGGGTTTTAAGAACTTGCCTTTTTGTCGGAACTAACCCTTCTTCATTGAGTGTCCACTTGAGTATTCGAGCATTATAAAGGAAGGAGAAGCTGTCATCGGAAGGAGACCACCACAGCCCTAGTATTTTCTCCGTACTTCCCAGGAGCTTGTTAGCCGAAAGTTCTCTGAAGTTGTCCACGTTAGAATCCTGTTGCATCGCCGCAAGAACATCCGCTGAGTTACTCATGAAATTTCTTATTTCAAAGCCGGCTTGCTGGTGCACGTACTTAACGGACTTTGTGACTTCGATGGCCTCCCTTTCTGAGTCGAAACTGTCGAGGTAGTCGTCGACGTAATGATTGTCGGTAATGGCCTTGGCTGCTCGAGGATATTTGTTTGAAAACTCCATAGCGTTTGTATCTTTTACAAACTGCGCGCAATAAGAGCAGCATGTTGAGCCAAACGTCATAACTTTCATGAGATAATCTTCTATTTCTCCTGTCTCTTTGTTCCGCCAAAGAAAGCGCTGGGCGTGCTGGTCTTCCTCCCGTATCGCCACCTGGTGAAACATTTCTTTTATATCGCCACAAATGGCGAATCTTCTCTGACGGAATTGAAATAATACTGCCGGAAGCGGAGGAAGATTGTCTGGGCCAGTTAACAGCATGGAGTTGAGTGATATTCCTTCGACTTTAGCGGCTGCGTCCCAAACCATGCGTACCTTCTGCGGTTTGTTTGGGTTGGTGACTGGAAAAACTGGTAGGTACCAAATAACCATGTCAGAATTGCCATTTAATTCTTCCTTTGAGAGTTTACGAGCATAACCTTTACATAATCGTTGATCTGTTGATTCATAATTTCGGACAGCACCTTATCTCTCTTCAACCGCTTTTCCAGACATAGCAACCTCTGCTTGGCTATCGGTCTACTGTCAGGCAACTTCATGTAACTACCCCTCCACAACAATGGTACTGCAAAGTGCTTTCCAACTCGTCGGCAATTCTCCTTCATGATTTGTTCTGCTTTCGCATCATCGTTACTCATAACTCTTTTGGCAGTTTTTGGGCAAATGTTTTCAATGGTATAAAACTTTTTTACCATTTCCTCGAGCATCGCATTCGACATCCCACTACACTCACACACTCACTTCTTTCGAAGAATCACATGTCAGTCCGCATCTCCCAAATACTGTCCAACCCAATCTGGTCTTAACTGCAATCGGCTGGTTAGTGTCAGCTTCCCGTGCCTTTTGGGCACTTATTAGGCTCGAGTTATCTAGGCCTATTAATATTTGTGGGCGTGCATCTTCGTAAGATTTGATTGGAAGACCTCTGAGATGACTAAAACTCTTCTGCAACTCAAGCAAGTTAATTGTCTGATGAGGTAAATCAAGCGATTGAATAGTACGTGCACGCTGAAGAATGAAGGTTGTACTTCCATTCCACGCTGAGATGCGAAGCGTTACTTCTTTAGAAGATTCTTCAACGCGGTGCTCATTCGTATCCACTCTGCGATCACCATTATACACCGTCACAGGAACGATCTTAAAAAGAAGCTTAGCGTTCTGCTGATGTAAAAGCACACTACTACATTGCAAATTATTATTTTTGGCAACGAACTTGTGCAGCAGCTTATGGTGCCTATAGCTACAACCGTCGACGCCACGCTTCGCATCAACATTGCATCGACGATTAGGATGGGATATCAAGCAAGTCCGACAAATAGCATTACGCTTCACCGATTCCCATTTGTCGTTAAGATTGAAGGACAAGAATTTTCTGCACTTATCCACGGTTTCGCAGCTCTCCTTACAGATAAGGCATGACACGGATTTTGGTTTATCATTGGTCGATGGTTCCTGATGTAAATTGGCGCGCACAGTCGTAAAACGTTTCTTTTCTTGCCTGATATTAGTTGGTTTCGGCACACCTGGAACAGAAACTTCACAAGCTGCTTGGGCTACCCTCATAAGCCAGTCACTGAAAGTTGAAATGTTGATTGCGCCGACGTTTATTTTAAACATACCCCAGTTTAGCCGCGTTTGAAGTGGTAACTTGTCTACTAACTCTTGTAGCAAACACGGGTTCTCTATGTGAGCTCTTAACCCATTGTGTTCCATAGTGGCGGCAACGTTCTGCACTGAGAGAGCAAATGGAATAAGCGACTCTACCTGATCAGCCCTTGGTGACGGCTCTCTGCGGATCTTCGCAATCATTGAATTGACGATTGCATCCGGTCTGCCGTAAAGCATATTAAGTGTCGCAATCACATTAGAAACCTGATCGGGATACAACAATCTTGCTCTAACAGCTTCAGGTGCCTTTCCTTTTAAACACCTTTGTAATCGCAGCAAGTTTTCGTCGTCACTGAAGCCACACGATCTAGTAGAGTTCTCGAAACTGTTGATAAATAGAGGCCATTCTTCTACCAAGCCAGAGAAATACGGCAAATCTCTTTGCAGCACCATCCTTGTTGCTAATTGCTGATTGCTTAAAGGGTTGTGTTCACTTGATAACTTGTCTCGAAGAAAGGAGTTACAAGAACCACCCACCGCTTGAAAGTTATTATTGCTTTCTCGCCTCTGCGCATTAGATATCGCACCTGTGGGGAATCCAGCCCAAGAAGTAAATATATTATTAGAAAAATTTCTTTCAGTACGACTGGCATTCAAAGCTCCATCGCCTGTTTGGCATGATGTCTTTTGAAAGCACCCACCCGCGTCATGACCTGAGAGTTTATTTTCAGGCATCAGCCTAACGATTGTATTCGCTGGTGTGTGTGAAGCAGCATTTACCCGCTCTACTTGTGGCGATCTCACTGCACTTTCGTTTATTTGTGACAATAATATGTACTTCTTATTTAGGTATTCTAAGTCTCTTTTTTCTTGCAAGACCCGTTCTTCCTCGAAGCGCTGCAACTGTATTTGAAGATTATTTTGTTCGCCAGTAACGTCCCCTAACTTTGACGTAGCAGGTGGGTAAGTAGGAACACAAGGTGAAGTGCTTTGGTTGTCTTGCTTCGATGTGTGGCTCGACGGGTGCGCCCTAACCTCGCTTTCTGATGCATGTGTTTGAGGAATTCCTCCACCTGCAATTTCGGCAGATTGGCACGTTGGACAAAGCCAGTCGCAGTTCGCCACTTCGTGTGTGACGCCCACGCACTGGTAATGATGCCATTGATCACACTGGTCACACTGTACCATGTCGGTGTCGTCGGGGCGATTGCACGACTTGCAATTAAATTCGATTGCAGGCGGTGGTGTTGGTGGCGGATAGCGATTTTCGAATGGCAATGTATTTTCTAAACTACGAGACATGGCTTACCTGTGAAATCCTTGGCAAATGTTGAACTCCAGAAGTCTTGTGGACAAACGGCTGGATGGTGGGCGTCTTACTTCACTGGTAGAGTGGTGGCAACAGCTAGATTTTTTTTTTGTTTTTTCTCAGCTTGGTTGATGGCGGGAACGTTGGGAGCTGGTAAACAATCGTCTCTTCCAGACTTGGCAGAATATTGCTCCTTTCCTTTGATGGCAGCGAGGTTTAATTCTATGAAATTCCAACGGTGTACATACATGCACACATAGATATATGTATGTATATTCTTGAAAATTGCTGCCACTCGTTGTGAGGAATTAAACGTGTTCGTCTTTTAGGAACGTTTTAAAAAGATTTTGTAAGCGCAAAATCAAATATTGTTTTGTCGTAATCCTTTATTTTGATTTTTAAAATCTTAGTAGAACAAAAGTTAATACATATATATATAAGATAATTAAAATACTATTCTTACGTTCTATGGCTTCCGCTTACAAAATTGAAATGAACGACTTTTCGTACTTTAAGACATATGTAGTTAATTTACCCGTTAAACTGGTGTTGCCAACTATTTGAATCGGTTAATAAGGAAATCCAACAGGTCACTTGCAGACGTCAGTTCTCATTATAAATGTCTTATATAATTTAAGATCTTGTTATACTACATGAAATTTTTCTATTCGTCTTGTAACTGTTGGATTTCTTTACTAACCGGTCCTTTCTATTAACAGTGTCAGATTTCTCGATTTTTTTTTTTTTGTGTGCCAATAATTTTAAAAGTACATGACTTAGATTTCTTTTTATAATTTTGTGATAACCGACACCACTTGACCTATCACCTGTTTCCGGCTTGATGTTGATTTTTGGGACAGCCTGTATAAAACAAAAGAAAATATATTTATATATATATTACCTGCACACGTACCTACATATCTAAATATTGAACATTTAATTTAATAATTATGTGCGCTTTGCTTATAAAAGAAAAAAAAATGTTTCGTTGTTGTTTTTCTAAACCTATAATAATAATATAATATAATAATAATGCTACTGAGCAGCGATTAGCAGACCAAATAAGAACTATATGCCGAAATAACTTAATCCCGATATCTTCTGGAGAACGGATGTAAGATGAAATTAGACCAACTCTAACGCTAGACACTTCTATTGGAGGAGATACCCCTTCACAAAGAAATCAGCAGCATGAACACATTAATGACGTCATTGATCAAAATTCTAGCAGTGAGAACTTAAACGAAATCAACACCGATTTTCTCGCAAAAATATCGGAAGTGTTCTGGGAAATTTTCTCTGTTTATGATAAATCAAATAGAACTCTTAGACCACCTATAGCAAAAATCAACACATCCGGAAATAATTCAATACCTCGACGAACAAATTATACCAACTATTTTACCAAATATAGAAAACTTGGAGGATCTACATAGTGTCATCTACAGCGCTGCTCAAACCACAGCAACTTTACTGGGAAAAGGACCAAGACCCCTCTCGAAAGTCTGTAGAATAAAGGCAACAATACCAAAGCCATGGTTAAGGAGACTGGAACAAAATCTCATAAAATTGAGAAGCCAGATTGCATCCATCACTGAGTTCCTAAAAAGAAACAAATCTAGAAGACTTAGAAATAAGGTCAATAAAATATGCAGGCAATTTCCGAATCATTCTAAATATGAAGGGAATGATTACATACCCAGTAGAGACCTAGACACTCTCAAGCAGAAGTTATCTGTTATTAAAACCAAAAGGCAGAAGTACATCCTCTCAGAAAAAAGAAAAACAAATAATGCCCTGTTCAACCAAAATGAGAAACATTTTTACAGAAGACTAAAAGCATGTCAAATTGAACAAGTAAATCAAGATTTTCCAACGGCAGAGAGTGTCGAAGAGTATTGGACTTCCATCTGGTCAAAATCAGTGCACCATAACTCCGATGCACAATGGATTAAAGAGGAAACACAAAATATGTCAGCATTATCACCAATGATAGATCATTATATAACATCAGACAATCTCAGAAGTGTTCTGGTTAAAGCCCAAAATTGGAAAAGTCCTGGAGCTGATAGAGTACAAAATTTCTGGTATAAGAGATTAAAATCAACACACGAGAAACTAGTGCAATTTTTCAATAGTTGCATCAGTAATCCTAGCTCCTTCCCAACATTCTTAACCAATGGCGTGACATACCTGCTACCAAAAGGATTGCATTTTGATGGAGGAGACCCATCTAAAGGCAGACCAATCACATGTCTCTCAACGATGTATAAAATACTAACGGCATGTATAAATAATACAATATATAAACACCTGACAGAGCAGGACGTCATTACAGAAGAACAGAAAGGATGCATAAGAGGAGCGAGAGGATGTAAGGAACAGCTCACAATAGACCAAATCGTACTAGAACAAGCTACAAAAGGATCACGAAATTTACATGCTGGATATATTGATGCTGGAGTTATTCGATGTTGGAGAAATGACACAAGACGACATATTCAAATACCTGGGAGTTATGCAAAGCAGAAGGATTGAACAAAGAAAAGTGAAGGAAAAGCTTTTAAATGAAGTGTTTGGGAGAATCCACAAACTAACCAAGTCCCATCTGAATGGAAAACATCTCATCAAGGGCATAAACACTTATGCTATCCCGGTATTAACATACAGTTTTGGAGTCATCCGATGGACAGTAACAGAACTCAATACTATCCAGAGAAAAATTAGAACAACTCTCACAAAATATAAGATACATCATCCGAAATCCTGCTTGGAAAGAATGACTCTCCCAAGAAAATTAGGAGGGAGAGGCCTTATCGATCTTCAACTCTTGCACGACAACCAAATTACGTCACTCCGAAGATACTTCCATGGGAAGGTGAATGACTCTCACCTAATAAGAGCAATAACATTAGTCGATGAATCATTCACACCTATGAAACTACAAATAGATGAGTTTGAGATAAACGCCAAACCAAGATCTCAGAAACTTGAAGAGTGGGCTGCGAAACTCCTCCACGGAAAATACTACCATACGTTAAACAACCAAAACGTTGACAAAAATTGGTCAAACAAATGGCTAACGAATGGAAGTATCTTTTCCGAAACAGAGGGTTTTATGCTTGCAATTCAAGATGAGGTGATTCCAACCAGGAACTATCTTAAATGCATAGTCAAGCAGCCGGGCGCACATGAAGATACATGCAGAAGATGTGGAATGCGTAGAGAGACAATTGAGCACATAGTATCGGGGTGCCCAACACTGGCGCAGAGCGATTACCTTAAGCGACACAATAATGTTGCCAAAATCATACATATTGAACTACTGAAGGCTAACAATATAGCACCAAAAGAATTGCGATACTATCTGTATGAACCAGATCCAGTCATTGAAACAGATAAAGTCAAAATATACTTCGATAGGACAATATATACAGTACACCGAAGAGAACACAATAGACCAGATATTACCATCATCAATAAAGCAACAAAAGAAGGATTCCTAGTTGACGTCGCAATTCCGCTCAGCAGAAATATAGAGAAGACTTACTTGGAAAAAATAAATAAATACGCCGAGCTTGCGACAGAGATCAAAGCACAGTGGAACCTGAGATCAATGAAGATCGTGCCAATTATTTTATCCAGCATTGGAATTATCCATCAAAATTTAACAAGAGGCATTAATATTTTAAATTTAAAAGAAAGAATTATAGAAAATATACAAAAAGCTGTGATTATCGATACCTGTCATGTAACTAGAAAATTTATCCAATGAAACCACATAATAGCTTCAATATAGTACAATTTTACTCAGACTTAAAGTCTCTAAAATTGTATCTTCTTCGCAACCATTTAATGAGACATTAAGGGGAATAATAATAATAATAATAATATTAATAATAATAATAATAATAATTATAATAATAATAATAATAATAATAATAATAATAATAAAAATAATAATAATAATAATAATAATAATAATAATAATAATAATAATAATAATAATAATAATAATAATAATAATAATAATAAAAAATAAAAATAATAATAATAATAATAATAATAACAATACTAATATTAATAATAACAATAATAATAATAATAATAATAATAATAATAATAATAATAATAATAATAATAATAAAAATAATAATAATAATAATAATAATAATAATAAAAAATAAAAATAATAATAATAATAATAACAATAATAATATTAATAATAATAATAATAATAATAATAATAATAATAATAATAATAATAATAAAAATAATAATAATAAATCTATCACCAATGATAGATCATTATATAACATCAGACAATCTCAGAAGTGTTCTGGTTAAAGCCCAAAATTGGAAAAGTCCTGGAGCTGATAGAGTACAAAATTTCTGGTATAAGAGATTAAAATCAACACACGAGAAACTAGTGCAATTTTTCAATAGTTGCATCAGTAATCCTAGCTCCTTCCCAACATTCTTAACCAATGGCGTGACATACCTGCTACCAAAAGGATTGCATTTTGATGGAGGAGACCCATCTAAAGGCAGACCAATCACATGTCTCTCAACGATGTATAAAATACTAACGGCATGTATAAATAATACAATATATAAACACCTGACAGAGCAGAACGTCATTACAGAAGAACAGAAAGGATGCATAAGAGGAGCGAGAGGATGTAAGGAACAGCTCACAATAGACCAAATCGTACTAGAACAAGCTACAAAAGGATCACGAAATTTACATGCTGGATATATTGATTACAAAAAAGATTACAAAAAAGCTTTCGACAGCATTCCACATTCATGGTTAATAGAAGCTCTCAGCATCTATAAAATCCATCCCACTCTGATCAACTTCTTGAGCTCGATAATGAAAAACTGGAGGACAACAATAGAGGTGAAAGGTAGTACAATACCTTGCAAAACAGGCGTTATTCCTATTAAACGCGGCATTTTCCAAGGAGATTGCTTAAGTGCCTTATGGTTTTGCATAGCGCTTAACCCATTAAGTAACTTACTGAATAGATCAGGATATGGGTTTAAAATCAAAAAGGATGGAGAAGTTACACACAAAATAAATCATCTCTTATATATGGATGATTTGAAGCTTTATGCATCAACCAAAATACACCTGAATCATCTACTCATCATGACTAAATTCTTCAGTGATGATATCAAAATGACCTTTGGAATCGACAAATGCAAAACAATATCGATAATAAGAGGCAAACTAGCACCTTGCAACGAACCGGAGTTATTCGATGTTGGAGAAATGACACAAGACATATACAAATACCTGGGAGTTATGCAAAGCAGAAGGATTGAACAAAGAAAAGTGAAGGAAAAGCTTTTAAATGAAGTCTTTGGGAGAATCCACAAACTAACCAAGTCCCATCTGAATGGAAAACATCTCATCAAGGGCATAAACACTTATGCTATCCCGGTATTAACATACAGTTTTGGAGTCATCCGATGGACAGTAACAGAACTCAATACTATCCAGAGAAAAATTAGAACAACTCTCACAAAATATAAGATACATCATCCGAAATCCTGCTTGGAAAGAATGACTCTCCCAAGAAAATTAGGAGGGAGAGGCCTTATCGATCTTCAACTCTTGCACGAAAACCAAATTACTTCACTCCGAAGATACTTCCATGGGAAGGTGAATGAATCACACCTATGAAACTACAAATATATGAGTTTGAGATAAACGCCAAAACAAGATCTCAGAAACTTGAAGAGTGGGCTGCGAAACCCCTCCACGGAAAATACTACCATACGTTAAACAACCAAAACGTTGACAAAAATTGGTCAAACAAATGGCTAACGAATGGAAGTATCTTTTCCGAAACAGAGGGTTTTATGCTTGCAATTCAAGATGAGGTGATTCCAACCAGGAACTATCTTAAATGCATAGTCAAGCAGCCGGGCGCAGATGAAGATATATGCAGAAGATGTGGAATGCGTGGAGAGACAATTGAGCACATAATATCGGGGTGCCCAACACTGGCGCAGAGCGATTACCTTAAGCGACACAATAATGTTGCCAAAATCATACATATTGAACTACTGAAGGCTAACAATATAGCACCAAAAGAATTGCGATACTATCTGTATGAACCAGATCCAGTCATTGAAACAGATAAAGTCAAAATATACTTCGATAGGACAATATATACAGTACACCGAAGAGAACACAATAGACCAGATATTACCATCATCAATAAAGCAACAAAAGAAGGATTCCTAGTTGACGTCGCAATTCCGCTCAGCAGAAATATAGAGAAGACTTACTTGGAAAAAATAAATAAATACGCCGAGCTTGCGACAGAGATCAAAGCACAGTGGAACCTGAGATCAATGAAGATCGTGCCAATTATTTTATACAGCATTGAATTTCCTATCAAAATTTAACAAGAGGCATTCATATTTTAAATTTAAAAGAAAGAATTATAGAAAATATACAAAAAGCTGTGATTATCGATACCTGTCATTTAACTAGAAAATTTATCCAATGAAACCACATAATAGCTTCAATATAGTACAATTTTACTCAGACTTAAAGTCTCTAAAATTGTATCTTCTTCGCAACCATTTAATGAGACATTAAGGGGAATAATAATAATAATAATAATATTAATAATAATAATAATAATAATAATAATAATAATAATAATAATAATAATAATAATAATAATAATAATAATAATAATAATAATAATAATAATAATAATAATAATAATAATAATAATAATAATAATAATAATAATAATAATAATAATTAATAATAATAATATATTAATAATATTATAATAATAATAATATAATAATAAATAATAATAATAATAATAATAATAATAATTATAATAATAATAAATAATAATAATAATAATAATAATAATAATAATATTAATAATAATAATAATAATAATAATAATAATAATAATGATAATAAGAATAATAATAATAATAATAATAATAATAATAATAATAATAATAATAATAATAATAATAATAATAATAATAATAATAATAATAATAATAATAATAATAACAATAATAATAATAAAAAAAAAAAAAAAATAATAATAATAATAATAAAAATATTAATAATAATAATAATTATAATAATAATAATAATAATAATAATAATAATAATAAGGTTTCATGATAGCAATACAAGACGGCGTTGTCGCAACACGAAATTATACAAGGTTTGTCCTAGGAGATAATACCGTAGAAGATAAATGTCGAATGTGCGGAAAACCTAATGAGACAATAGAACACATCATATCAGGATGTACAAATCTAGCACAGACTGAATATCTCCGAAGGCACAACAATGTTGCAAAGGTCTTCCACCAACAGTTATGCAAAAAATGCTGGACTTTTGCAGGAATTGAAACCGTATTACCGTTATGAACCAGAGCCTGTGGTGGAAAACGCGGAAGTCAAGATTCTATTTGACCGAACGCTTCATACCGCAAATCGAGTTGATCATAACCGACCTGACATTACTATTCTAAACAAAAGGGACAACACAGCAATATTGATTGACTTTGCTGTTCCTAATAATAATAATATCAAAAAGACGTACGATGAGAAGAAAAGGAGATATGAAAGTCTAGCAATAGATATCAAAAACCAGTGGAACCTACGGAAGGTCAAGACCGTTCCAATAATAATAAGTGCCACAGGACTAGTGGAAAAAAACATCAAGAGACATCTGAGAGACCTAGATATCAGTGAGAAATATATAGCGAAAATTCAAAAATCCATCATTCTAGACACGTGTCATATAGTTCGCCAATTTTTAAATTAACTACAATAAAGACTTGTTACATTTTTGTTCGATTCAAGGTCCTGAAAATGTAATGTACATAACCGTAATAGCGTGAAATTAAACACCATAATAATAATAATAATAATAATATTAATAATAATAATAATAAGAATAATAATAATAATAATAATAATAATAATAATAATAATAATAATAATAATAATAATAATAATAATAATAATAATATTAATAATAATAATAATAATAATAATAATAATAATAATAATATTAATAATAATAATAATAATAATAATAATAATAATAATATTAATAATATTAATAATAATAATAATAATAATAATAATAATAATAATAATAATAATAATAATAATGATAATAATAATAATAATAATAATAATAATAATAATAATAATAATAATAATAATATTAATAATAATAATAATAATAATAATAATAATAATAATAATAATAATAATAATAATAATAATAATAATAATAATAATAATAATAATAATAATAATAATAATAATAATAATAATAATAATAATAATAATAATAATAATAATAATAATAATAATAATAATAATGATAATAATAATAATAATAATAATAATAATAATAATAATAATAATAACAATAATAATAATAAAAAAAAAAAAAAATAATAATAATAATAATAATAGTAAAAATATTAATAATAATAATAATAATAATAATAATAATAATAAAAATAATAATAATAATAATAATAATAATAATAATAATAATAATAATAATCATAATAATAATAATAATAATAATAATAATAATAATAATAATAATAATAATAATAATAATAATAATAATAATAATAATAATAATAATAATAATAATAATAATAATAATAATAATAATAATAATAATAATAATAATAATAATAATAATAATAATAATAATAATAATAATATAATAATAATAATAATAATAATGATAATAATAATAATAATAATAATAATAATAATAATAATATTAATAATAATAATAATAATAATAATAATAATAATAATAATAATAATAATAATAATAATAATAATAATAATAATAATAATAACAATAATAATAATAAAAAAAAAAAAAATAATAATAATAATAATAAAAATATTAATAATAATATAATAATAATAATAATAATAATAATAATAATAATAATAATAATAATAATAATAATAACAATAATAATAATAATAATAATAATAATAATAATAATAATAATCATAATAATAATAATAATACATTACAATAATTTGGGGCATTCGGCCATATTGAAGAGGTATTTACGAAAGTACCCGTGTCCAGAGAGCATCTGCGTTATATAATAGTTTATCTCGCCAAAGCGTCTATTGTACCATTTTTTTAGATCTGGGATTAGCTTTGCCGTCCATCTACCTTTGGATTCTGTGGACCAGCGGTCCTGCCATCGCTGAATTGTTTGTATTTTAGTTTCCTGCCGGGTGTGGGTGTCTGACGCATCATTTTTCTGTAACCATAGTTTTCTTCTTTCATCTGCTAATAGATCTATTGGCATAGTTCCACTTATCACCAGAATCGCTGCCTCCGATACTGTGCGGTATGCTGACGCCACCCTTAGGGCTGCAGTCCTCTGTACTTTGGCTACAGCTGTGCGCCTGTTTTCCATACTCAGGGTTGGCGCCCACACTTCGCTCCCATATAGTAGGATTGACTGTGTTGTGTCCATTAGCAGCTTCCTTCTGCTGGATAGAGGCCCTCCGATGTTTGCCATTAGTCTCGATAACGATGCCGTTATCTTGGCTGATTTCTCAATGGCGTGTTTAATTTGCGACCAGTAGGTCAACTTGTTGTCAATCCTAATACCTAAGTATTTTATCACTTTCTTCGTGCGAATGGTTTCTGAATGTACCTGCATATCTACTTCCAGCGGTATGTGTTTTCTAGTGAGGAAGATGAGTTCCGTTTTCTCCGCGGCCAGACTAAGTCCGTGCAAGTCAAGCCACGTTTGTGTCCTCAGCATCACTTGCGTAAGTTTTCGCCTCACCGTGTCCATGTCGCGTGCGCTGATCACAGCTGCAATATCGTCAGCGTACCCTACTAAATAGCAGTCTTCAGGCATACTGATGTTTAAGATTCCATCGTAGCTTACATTCCACAAATCAGGGGCCAAGGATTGAGCCTTGTGCTGCTCCAGAGGTGATTTTTCTTCTTCTGTTGGCCTTCGGTTGTGTCATAGATTAGCTCCCGGTCTTTCAGGTAGCTGCGTACCATATTCATTAGGTAGGCAGGCGCTTTATCGCGTGTTTCGAGGGCTTCGACCATATTTTCCCATTTTTGCACTGTTAAAAGCCTTTTTTGACATCGATTGTGGCGAGGAGCACTATAGGCCTCGAGGAGTGGTTTATCCGTCGCGATGTTTCTACACTTCTTATGGACATCTTCGATGGCTCCGATAGTGGATCTACCTGGCCTAAATCCGTGCTGCCTTTCCGAAAGGTCTCCAGCGTTCTTTACTGCAGCTGTAATGCGTGGCTTTAGCATTTTTTCCAGCAGTTTCCCCTGCTGTGTCGAGCATACATAGAGGTCTGTATGCCGATGGTGTCTCTGGGTCTCCCTTGCCTTTGCTGATTAAGACTAGCCTTTGTTTTTTCCAAACTTCTGGAAACACCCCCTCTGCAGGCATGCATTGTACATGTTAGTAGAGAACTTGTGGGCGCTCAGCAGCTATTAGTTTGAGTACCTCTGATGGGATTCCGTCTGGGGCCTGGAGCCTTATTGCATTTTTAGCGTGCCGGCTGCTGCGCTCAATTCTTCCTGCGTGAACAGTGGGCGTCGGGCCCTCTGGTGCACTCCTTGTTTGATCGGTTCTTATTTCGTGGTTCGGGAGTGGGTGTTTACTATGTTCTTCATAGCGTGTGCTCTAAGCTCCGGAACTGCATTTTTCACGCCGAGTTTTCTCATCACTATTTTGTATGCTAGGGCCCCATGGATTTTGGTTTATATCGCGCGGAGTTCTTCCCATTTTTCTTTCTTGCTTCTTATAATGGCGAGTTTTAGTTCCTGTTTTGACTTTTTACACTCTCCCTGCTCTTCTGTTGCAATACTACTTCTTCTGGCCCTTGTGTATTTCCGTCTTTTGTGAAGGCATGTCTGTCTTAAAGCGCGTATTTCATCTGTCCACCAGTAGGCAGCTGTTTTGGGATGAGTGTGTTTTATGCGCGGCATGGCTGCTTTAAATGCTCTCTTGATGCTTTGAGAGTCTTTTTCCACTTTGACTCTAGCCGAGCTGTTTGCGTGGTATTTCCGGTAGGTTAGCGTCCATCTGTGTGAGGAATATTTTCGGAGTTTAGCTTCGAGGCATTCCACTTTCGCGTTCCCTTGATTTCTCTAGCTCTTGTTTTGTTTGCTGCTCCGACGAGGTAAGTCATGTACTGGTGGTCGCTGCCAGTATAGTCTTCGAGTACTGTCCATTGCTGTAGCTGGCCTCGCATAGGTCACCGATACAAGCGTTATGTCAGGGGTAGTGTCGGCGCACCCTGGGTCTTCTGAAGGTAGTTGCAGTTCCTGTGTTAGCGACAATAAGGCCTAGCCTGGCTGCCATGTCCTAAAACTCTTCGTCCTCTCGAGTTCGTCCGTCTGCATACCCCATTCAATGGCGCTAGCGTTAAAAATCTCCGGCTATGATCAGATGCCGGTTTGTGTGAATCGCACAGGTCCTCTATGGCGTCCCATCTTTGCTTGAAAGTCGGCAATAGCGGTCGCTCGGTGTGAGATACCTCGTAACAGCTGATTATGGTGAATTGTTTGCTTACTTGCCCCAGACGAATCCGTTTCCTGCACCGCTGTTCAATTTTTGGAGGTTGCATTTTTCCGTCAGCCATATTGCTGCAGTCCGCTGATGTGTCTTCGAGCCATATTCCGCCTACTTGGTTTGGCGTACTGTCGCTTATTATTGCCATTGTCGGTCTCGTGTTCCAGCATAACCTGCGGCAGAAAGCGAGTCGGCCGTCCTGTTTTTATGCAAGTTGCCCTGCAGGATCTTCATTTCACTATGTGTTCTCTGTATGACGAGCACATCTTGAGCCAGGGATACGTTCTGTGTGGTTGTGTCGTTTTTCCACGCACAGGCAGCAGCTTGGTGTATTTTGGCATTCTTTGAGTTTGTGCCCAGGTTTTCCGCATCGTATGCAAAGCCCATCCCCTTTTCTGTTTGGCCCCTTTACACTCCCACTTCAAGTGACCGAATCCAAAACATCGGTAGCATTTCTTCACCTCTTTTAAGAGCCTTATCCTACAATTTACCCATCCTATTTTTATCCGTTCTTTTCTTAAGGACCTCGTTCGCTCTGTCCAGTCGGCAGCGTCACGTAAGCATGCATTTGTTCACGACTGTTTGGCTTAGAGGACCCTGACGATGATTTGTTCCTCGGGCCTCCCCGAGGATATCCTTTAAGGAGGCGGTAACCTCTTCTGACGTCGTCAAAGAGTCTAAGTCCCGAATCTCTACAGTTACTTTTGGCTTGAGCTCTCTTACGGAGGCTATCTCGTGTAGGTTTGCTTATGAGTACGTCCCGGAACTCTGGCTTCGCTTTTTCTCCTTTTTCCATTTCGAGGAGTAGTGCACCTGTTTTAGTTTTTTTAATTGACCTTATTTCCACCTTATTTTCGTTTGTCATCGAATATTTTCGGAGGTTGCTTAGCACTTCCCGCGTAGCTGCGGCCTTCCGCTGGTTTAATTAATACTGCCTCTGGCCGCACTTTTGATTTTCGTTCGAGGTTGTTCAGTTGCTCCTGGCTTCTGTTTGTTTTGTTTGTTGTCGCGTTTTTGTTTCCGCTTTTCCTTCCCCTTTACCGATTACCATTCCTCATTTGTTGCCGTTTCGCGCCCTTTTCCCTGTTTCCTGTTCTGTAGGGCTTGTTGCCAAGCGTTTTGCTATGGCGATCGTTGTTGGTGTCGGGATGTCACTGGTGTCAGTTTTGGGCTTCTGTCATCTTCGGCGTTTTGATGCGGCTGCCTTTTGTTCCGCTGTAAGCCAGTTGCGGGCGCAGACTTCCGATGATATCAAAGAGTTCGTCCAGTTCCGATACTCCATTTTTAACATTAGCGTTTATATTTTTCTGCTTCACCATAGCCTGTTTCATTTTTTCGAGGGTGGCACGGCACTTTGCTAGTGCTTCATCCTCTCCTGCCCTCATCTTTATTATGAACTCCTGTTTTCGGTGAGCCGCGTCCATTAAGTATCCTATGGTCGGTGGACTGCGTCTCTTTTCGCTGGCAGTCTGATAGGTCTTGTCAGCGACGGTGTGGGAGAAGTCTGTGCACCCCAATTTATCTCCCTCTTCATCTTTTCGAGTTTGTGGTAGGTGAGCGCAAGATTTTGCTTTTTCTCTTGAAGATTTTCTGCGCCTTCGCCTCAGGTGTGTGCATCGATTGTGATTCTCTCCTGGTTTGTGTCTGTGTTTGTGTCTGGGTCTTTGCAAGCAGTGAGGCCATGCATGGGTTGACACAAGCCCTTATGAGGTCATGTGTTCAGAGCCAGATCGGTGCTAAACAGGAATATTACATCTGTACCTACACCACCAACTTAACGGCGAAGAAACATTGAGCGTTCTTTGAGGCCTGCCAAGGTTTTAACAGGACGGAGGCGTCTGCAGCATTAGCCTGTAAGTCGTTTCAGACAGATTTCACTCTGCCTTATTAAGATTACAGAATACTGAAGACGTCAGCCCAATAGCTATCAAAAATTTAATTACGTGTTTCCGGTATACTTAGTTAAGACCTTACCGGGCTCGGTCCTAACGCCCAACACTATGGGCATCCTCTAGTTCGTACTACCTTTGCCATTGTTTTCCTCCCACGTTGTGGCGGGTCATCATGATCAGGATCTCGCCATTTTATTCATACTGTATCCCCCGATGCCACCATGGAGGGTGGTTGGGTGGTGAGCACTTAT